>CM075289.1:4819271-4905277 GCA_037672795.1 Lagerstroemia speciosa | reverse complement strand
TTTCCATTTAAGGGTTCGTCCTCGTGAACCTGATTTAGCATATTCGACTGGGTAACGTTGTGTTCGATCCACTAAATCGACTTAATCTCATTGGATCTATATTGTCCATCTGATTGTCATATACGTAATGAGATTTTATTATTGATGACTCTTTGGTAAATTACCAAAGTGGATTAGTTGAGATAGCATGACGCCTCTTCCCTTTAAGTGAGGTCTCAGTTTAAGTTTTGTGAATAGAGATAATTTGCATTGTGAGAGCTTTATCCCCTAGTCAATCCTCCCGGTTCAAACTGGATTAGTCAGGACTCGTTGGGCTCTCAGATACCAGTGATACATACCGACTTTTCGGTAAATTATTGTCTAATAACAACGCATGTTAAGCCATATGTACGTCGACATTCTGGAGAAAGGGTTGAAAAATCCACCAATATTTCCATTGGTTTGCGTTCAAGATTTGGATGAATAACAGCAACCATTTCCACCACTTCGGTTCGTGCCATTCACTCTGGCATGGGCTGGGCCCATCTTCACTGTGGGCCGTTCATGCAAAATTTGGGCCGATCCAAGGGCCCGAGCCAGAGTCCCTGAAATTGCAAGGGTTGAACAACCAAAAAAGAAAAAAAAAACATACCAACAATAATCTATACTATCTATTAAAACGGGATTTCAACGTAAATACTTTACCAGTTAGTGTGAAATTTTAATTCATACAATATTATTTGGTGGCAATCTTATAATCACGCACTGTAATCAAAGCCGCAAAGTTCAAGACTACATGTAATCCGGGATGGTTACATCAATCCAAACACCATATAAGTAATTTAGTGAATTGTATACCAATGTAAAGTCGCTTTTGCCCCCATAGTCGTGGGATCCAAATCAGCGGCACGTAACCGACAATGACAGGTTTTGTGATCTTATCTCGAAGGGACCACACTTAAATTGGTTGTGTTCCTGTCAACAATGTCATCAATTGAGGGATATGTTTTAATATTTGTATAAGTGCCTTTAGACTTTTTTTTTTTTGTCTACAAAAGAGGCGCGTAAGTCTAGGAGAGGTAGAAAAAAGAGAGGATAAAAAGAGCAGAAAAGTTTCACTGTCGAGATCAAACTAAAAAATTTAGGTTACAGGACGAGAACTGTATTAATTATACCAAACTTCCTTTCTCAAGTGCATTTAGACATTTGGTGTCCTTTTCTGCCTAAAATTGGCCTTATTTAATTCAAACTTGCATCAGCAAGACAAAGAAATTTGCTTTCATTATTATATATAACAAATAAAGAAGCAAAAGAAAGACTGGAAAATGGAAACCAACTTACAAATACACTCCCTTGAATTAAACAATTCATTAAAATACGATGGATTTACTTTCATGGCTCGTCATTTTTTTTTCTTCTTAAGAAAGGTCTTGTATTCAATTATTGTAAATAGAAAAAATTCATAATTAAGATCATTATATCTCTTAATGGACTGGTCTCACTTGAACATAAGTTAGTCAAAGAACTGTCAAGTTTTTAATACAAGATAGTCCACTGTGGAAAAAAAACATCCCTCTTTTTTCTTCATTACAAAAGAGGAATTAGATAACATTAGATTTCCACTAATGAAATTTAAACCTATAATCCATTAATCCCATATCAATTATAATACCACTTCATCAAACTCTTTTCTCGTCAATTTATTCCTTTTTAGATAAATTGTGCCTACGGTAAATCATTGGAGAAAGTAATGGGTATTTAAACAAGGTAAAGTACCGGTACTTTCTGCTGATAATTGAACGGAGGGCAAACGAGACATTTTTACCCCCATTATTTTTCAAATCTATCGAGTGATAGGCTTCCTTCTGTAAACCCAGAAACCATAGAAAATTATTCCCATTTTCTTGCTACGAAAGCGAAGCTCCGGAAAATTGTCAATTCCAAAGAATTAGTCCTCCAAGAAACACCAAAAATGCGGGACAATCTTCCAAACATGAAGTGCCTTTCCTGCAACGTGTTGACAATCAAGATGGTGGTCCCGTTTTCTCGACCCGGAAAATTCTACCAGGATTTTCACGATGCGCTTTTATTTTTTGTAATATTTGTCAAATTACATCCACTGGATCCTAAAATTTCGTATGCTTGGTTTCAACAAGATAAATTAATCGAGATGAAAATTGAGGAACACCGACAGCGGAACGGTGTGGCAATAGGTGAAGATCACAGGACTTACCACAGATGAGGTCTAGTGGACTCCGATGGTGCAGGCAAAACTAAAGTTGCCCGGTTATGCTGATCTTTTTGGGGCTACGAGACCCCACCTTTATACACTTTAGATTTGTATTTTAATGCGTCGGACTTTTGACCCTTTTTTCACCAAGAAAGGGGAAAATAAGGTTGTTCGGCAAGTTCCATTAAAATGGACAGACCATTTTAAGAGGTGCGAAAGTCGAGGTGATGTTAGAAACAATAAAACCTTAAGGCCAAGAGGAGATTTCTTTGGTTTTAGTAATGGCTGCTTGATAAGAGGATCCTGATGCTAATTAATAAGCCATTTTCCAAGGATGTTGGTTTTCTGCTCTCATTGCCTTGCCTTGTATTAATTTTCTCTGAAATTTTCTTATTGTATGGGATTAGATTAATCACGGTCCATACGCCGAGAAGTCTAGAATGAGATAGGAAGAACAAGAGAATAAAGGGTCACAATGTGTCTAGTCTCTCTTTGACGAGAATTGAATGTGAGACCTCTCTCTTGGTTCCGTATTAAGAACAGTGCCGCCACAACGAAATTTCTATTCTCTATGGGCTCTTATTTATGAAAAAAAAAAATCTCGGATAGTCCTATCTCACGGTGATGTTATGAGAAATAATCAATTAAATTGCTCGGATCGGTAATAAATAAGGCAATTACTCGAGTGATTAATACTGATTTACTCATTTATCATGATCTAATTGGTATTTCCTCGTCAAGATTTCTACTGCAATCTCAAGTAACTTGCACTACAAGAAATAGAGGAATCTGCGGCAGAATTTATCATCCACAACGGTGGACGTAAGAGTTTTTTATTTTTTCATCCATTTTTCGTTAATTTAGGTGCGAATATTATTACAAAAATCATTTTTCGTCCACTACAATTGACACAATTTGGACAAAAAGGTAAACATTTTCATCCACTTAGATGGACACAAATTGGAAGTACTTTTCATGGACATTTCTTGGACATAAAGTGGACGGTGGCTATTTTTTTTTCCCTCCATCAGGAGTTTGGGCCCGACACTTTTTTTTTTCTCCATCAGGAGCTTGAGGCCGACTTAGTTTTTTCTTTTTCGTCCAACGATTGGACAAAACACAATTTATTTTATGGTGTTCTTCTCATTCCTGCCCAGAGCTCATGGATATGTAGGTTTGAAAACACATTAAAGTATATTTATAGATGACATCGCTAAAAGTTACGTGTAAGGATGAATCAAATTAACCAACTAAAAAATTACTTGCAATTTTTATTTATAATGTTTATGAAATTATTGTTTTTAGAAAACAAATATACAGAATTTTCTTTCATATATTTGAATATACAACGAATATTTTCTTTTCTTAAATTTATTTTTTCATTCAATAAACTGTCTTATCATTTCTTAAAATTTTATTAATGCTAAATATGGGTAATATAACAGTTCTTGTGGGGCGATGATCCACGAGACAATCAACGGCCTAATGGCAGAGCAATTCTGCTTACACGCTCCGTTCCCCAGTTTGAATCCTACAAGATTGATGCGGAGGATTTTTTTGTACCGTACATGAATGATAATTGACGAAATTTTTGTTTTGCTAGTTTTTTTTAAAGATTTAGGTTTGCAATCTTTGATTTATTCATAAGATTTGGCTTGATTTACCAAATTTAAGAAAATTCTAGTACGTGAGATATATCCAATGGAATATAAATTAGCAAATAACTTTGCAATAAAGTTAAATATATTTCATCAATGTGAACTAGTTTTATAACTCTTATTATTTCGGTCCGAGCTTCCACAAATATGTGGGACGTATATCTTGTTAAAATCACATTTGAAAATGATATGTAGATATATAGGATGATATAATATTACTTTTAACAAAAAAAATTTTATTTTGATATCACTTTATAATGCCCTTTATATGCGAATTTTTAACCAATAAAAATGATAAATGAGGTTGAAATTGTAAAATTATTTTTGTACCACTTTGGAGTTATAATTATTCTTTAATTTTCTTTTTATGATTGTTTTTTATATTTATCATAAAAAAATCATCAGGTTAAATAATATTTTGTTATAAGTACTGATCTAAATGGAGCTTCAATCGAATGGTTGGAGCGTCCTCCTGGCAACCGGAAGACCGGGGTTCGAGTTTTCTCAAGTAAGAGAGAAGCGTAGGCGAAAAAGGAAAATGTCAAGAGAGACTGGTGGTTGCGACCAAAGGAAAACGTCAGAGACTAGTGGATGCGACCCAAAATTTGTTGGACGAAAACATTTGCGTCAAGACTTTTTGCGTCCGTTTAATTTTTCCGTCCGTCCATTTTTTTACCGTTATCGTCGGCATTCTTTTGCCGAAACTTCTTATATTTCTTGTAGTGTTGACCGTCAGCTAGTTGGGAGGGAAGTTGCACACGAGGTCATGCTGGGGTGACATGAATTTCCTTTCCTGGTAAGATGAAACTTTCATTTGCTTTAAAACTTATCTAATGCCATAGCAATCCATTCCATTAAGATAGGATGGAAGTTTCCCAGAAGCACTGTTGATATAAGAGATTACGTATAAACAAGGCGAAATCACAGTATTAAATATATGTCTAGATACCAAGTACATACCCCCAAGATCACCAGTAGATTCCACATCCAAACATTTGACTACAGACAATTTGTGCTTAACAAATTCAAGTTCTTGTCAATCGGGTAAAGAATGGAAGCCACAAAAGCAACCTAAATAAACAAAAAAAAAATTGCAGATGAATTTTTTAGGTCATGAGACATTAGGAGAAATGAGTGAAAATATGGTTAGTTTTAAAAATATTTCACAAGTGAAGCTCAGGAAAATTGTCAATTCAAAAGAATTAGTCTTCCAAGTAACACCGAAAATGCAGGTTGATCTTCCAAACTTGAAGTGCTTTCCTGCAACTTGTTGACAATCAAGTTGGTGGTCCCCTTTCCTCGACCCGGAAAAGTCCTATTTCTACTAGAATTTTCATGATGTGCTATTACTCTTTGTAAAATTTTCAAATTACATCCACTTGATTCTAAAATTTTGTATGCTTGATTTCAACAAGAGAAATTAATCGAGATGAAAATTGAAGAACACCAAAAGCGGAACAGTGTGGGAATAGGTGAAGATCACAGGACTTACCATAGATGGGGTCTAGTGGACTCCGATGGTGCAGGCAAAACTAAAGTTGCCTGGTTACGCTGATGTTGTTGGTGCCACAAGACCCGCCTTTATACACTTTAGATTTATATTTTAATGTGTCGGACTTTGAGCCCTTTTCCACCGAGAAAGGGGAAAATAAAGTTGTTCAGCAAGTCTCCTTGGAATGGACGGACCCATCTAAGGGGTAAGAAACTCGAGATGAGGATAGAAACAATAAAACCTTAAGGCGAAAGAGGAGATTTCTTTGGTTTTGATAATGACTCATTTATAAGAGGATCCCAATGCTAATTAATAAGCCATTTTCCAAGGATGTTGGTTTTCTGCTCTCATTGCCTTGTCTTGTATTAATTTTCTCTGAATTTCCTTACAACATGGGATTAGATTAATCACAGTCTATTTGCCGGATTTGCCGGAAAGTCTAGAATGAGATAGGAAGAAATAGAGAATAAATTATCATAATGTGTCTAGCCTCTCTTTGACGAGAATTGAATGTAAGACCTCTCTTTTAGTTCCATATTAAGAACAGTATTGCCACAATGAAATTTCTATTCTCTAAAGACTTATTTATGGAAAAAATCTTGGATAGTCCTATCTCACGGTGTGACATTGTGAGAAATAATCAATTAAATTACTCGGATAAGTAATAAATAAGAAAATTACTCCGGTAATTAATATTAATTTACTTATTTGTTATGATTTAATTGGTATTTTCTTGTCAGGATTTCTGCTGCAATCTCAAGGTAACTTGACCATCAGCTAGTTGGGAGGGAAGTTGCAGACAAGCTAACCCAACACCATCGTGCCGGGTGACATGAATTTCCTTTCCTGGTAAGATGAAATTTTCATTTGCTTCGAAACTCATCTAATGCAGTAACAATTCATTCCATGAAAATAGGATGGAAGTTTTCAAGAAGTACTGTCGATGTAAGAGATTACGTACAAACAGTGCAAAATCACGATATTAAATATATGTCTAGATACCAAGTACATACCCCCCAACATCACTAGTAGATTCCATGTCCAAACATTTAACTATAGACAATTTGGGCATAAGAAATTGAAGCTCTGGTCAATCGGGTCAGGAATGGAGCCCATAAAAGCAACCTCCATAAATAAAAAATTGCGGATAATTTTTTTAGGTCATGAGACGTCAGCACTTTGAAAAGCTCCCCACACCGGCCAGCTCATATAGCCTTCTACTGTGGAACAGAGGTTAGGTGGAGAGAACATGGCTGAGAGTGTGGTGACTGTCCTCCTCCCGAAGCTCACGAGCTTCGTGGACAACGTCGTCCAGTACCGGGAAGAAGTGATCTCTGTGAGGGCGGAATTGGAACGGATCCGTGCCTTCCTGAGGGTCGCAGATTCCATGGAAGAAACCGACGACGAGGTCAAAGTGTGGGTTAAGCAGATCCGGGAAATTGCTAACGACACCGAGGATGCCCTGGATGAGTTCAGGCTCCTCTTAGGCCACAACCACGGGCCTGTTCCCGACGGAATCCCGGGCTTGCTCCATAGGCTGTCTTGCTGTGTCCTGAACTTTAAAGCCCGGTACAGGATCGCCAACGAGCTGCAGCGGATCGGCTCACGGCTCAAGACCATCTGTGAGGGTCACCAGAGGCTGAGGAACAAGTTGAATCGGTTCGAGCAACACGGTCACCAGGTCGGCGGGGATGGGGACGCTAATTGCCAGGATCAGCGAGGGAACGCACTCCTGATAGACAAGACGGATCTGGTGGGGATCGAGGAGCCCAAGAAGAAACTCGTGGAGTGGCTCTTGGAGGGAGAGACCGAGCGTGAGGTTATCTCGGTGGTGGGCATGGGCGGGCTCGGCAAGACCACCTTGGTCAAGCAGGTGTTCGAGGAGCCCGTCGTCAAGAAGCATTTTGCAGTCAGCGGGTGGATCACCCTCTCGAGGTCCTCGAACATCGAGGTCCTCCTAAAGGAATTGCTGCAGCAGATCACACAGGTGGTCCGGAAACCGGTTCCTCCTGGAGCCCACAAGATGAATGGCCAGTGGCTCAAGATCTTCATCAAGGACCTGCTCCAGAGGCGGCGGTACCTGATTGTCCTCGACGATGCCTGGGATATGAGCGAATGGGACGCAATCAAGCACGCGTTTCCAAACAACAGTTATGGAAGCCGTGTCGTGATCACAACCCGGAAGTCAGAGCTGGCATCCATGGCCTGCGCGGACTTCCAGGGGAAGGTCCACAATATGGAGCCCTTGACAATTGACCAGTCCTGGAAGCTCTTCTGCAGGAAGACCTTTCCAGGGAACGACAACTCCTGCCCTTCCCACCTTAAGGAGATCTGTAGCTATATACTCAGGAAATGTGATGGGCTTCCACTTGCAATCGTGGCTGTCAGCGGTGTCCTTGCGACTAAGGACAAGCGTCGGATTGACGAGTGGGATCTCGTCCGGCGGAGCCTGAGGGCCGAGATAGACGGGAATGATCAACTCCAGAACTTGAGGAAGGTTCTTTCACTGAGCATCAACGACTTGCCGTATTACCTTAAGTCGTGTCTGCTGCACCTAAGCGTGTTCCCAGATGACCACCTTATCGAGCGCAAGAGGCTGATCCGGTTATGGGTCGCGGAGGGGTTCGTGGAGAGTAATGAAGGGAAGACTCTCGAGGAGACTGCAGAGGACTACTTCAACAAGCTCCTGAGCAGAAGCCTGCTACAAGTGGCCGAGACTACCAGCGACGGGAGAGTCAAGATCTTTAGAGTCCATGATATCTTGCGAGAAATCATCATCTCAAAGTCAAAGGATCAAAGTTTCGCCACAATTTCCTACAACCAAGTAGACGCTTGGCTGGAAAAAGTCCGCCGCCTCTCGATCCATCACAACACCCTCCAGGCACAAGGTCTCCAACCAAATAGGTCCCTATCTCAGCTCCGATCTCTCTACATGTTTGGTGTGGAGAGCTCGTTCGTGGGCACCATTCTAGGAAGCGCTGGTAAACTGCTCGGTGTCCTGGATCTGCAAGCTGCACCCATAACAAGGTTCCCCATTCAAGTTGTGGACTCGTACTATCTCAAGTACCTTAGCCTCAGGCAAACAGAGGTGAAAATGCTGCCAAAGTCGATCGGGAAGCTCCAGAACCTAGAGACATTGGATCTGAAGCACACTAATGTAACAGAGTTGCCCGTCGAGATCCTGAAGCTGCAGAAACTCCGGCACCTGCTTGTGTACCGGTACGAGAACATCTCGTATCTGTGCTTTAAGTACGGGTTCAAGGCTCTGACGGAGATTGGAGCTCTGCAGTCCTTGCAGAAGCTCACATACATAGAGGTGGACGACGAGAGAAGCAACATTGTAATGCAGGAGGTCGGGAAGTTAACCCAGTTGAGCAGGCTCGGGATCCTGAAGCTGAGAAAGGAAGACGGGAAGGATTTGTGTTGTGCAATAGCAAAGTTAACCAATCTCCAAGCTTTGTCAGTGGCTGCAGTTGAGGAAGATGAGATCATCGATCTCCAGCACCTCATTTCACCGCCCCGGTTCCTCCAGAGAGTCTACTTGAGGGGAAGGTTGCAGGCCTTGCCTCAATGGATCCAATCCCTCCACAGCCTCATGAAATTACACCTCCGGTGGAGCCGACTCGAGGAGGACCCACTTGTGTCCCTCAAGAGCCTCCCAAACCTTGTACACCTCGAGCTGCTCCAGGTATACAACGGGAAGAGCCTGTGCTTCAAGGCCAAAGGGTTCAAGAAGCTAAGGATACTTGGCCTGGACAACTTCGAGGAGCTGAGATGTGTGGAGGTCGAGGAAGGAGCCATGCCATGCCTTGAGAAGCTGATCATACAGAGGTGCAAGCTGATGGAGAAGCTACCGTCCGGGATAGAGTACCTGACGAGCCTCAAGGTGTTGGAGTTCTTCGATATGCCGGAGGAGCTGGTGGAGAAGGTGATGAGAGACGAACAGGATGAAGACTACAAGAAGGTTGCTCGCATTCCCCAAGTCTACTATGGTTACTGGAGAGATGGAGGCTGGGATGTACAGTCGGTCGAGAGATCTGCGGAGGGGGACAGCTCTCCAAGGCCTGGGACGAGCATGAGGAGCAACGAGCTGCCACCGTGCTGGAAGTAGCATCGGTTGCCCACCCAAATCCTATCATGTGCATATTATATGACCTCAGTAAATGCCGCCGTGCTGGAAGTGCCAGGCTTTTCTCCAAGTATGTATGGAAGATCCCTTAAGTTGGGAGTCTGGATAACCTCTGCAATGTAAAAAGTCCCTGTAAAATCACAACATGCAGTCCAAGGTGACCTTGTAGGGCTGTGTCTCACTACTATTATACGGTGTCAGATTATCCATTGGTAGTTTATGGCCCGAGATCAATCCCGTGACACTTAGATTGATTTAGGGCTTTGCCCATGAGCCTTGTTGTGTATGTACTTCTAGGGAAGGGGCCTCGTATAGCTCGCAATGTGAGGTTAATCCCATAGATATCCCTTTCTAGAGTTGGCATATCTCCTAAGAAACCTCTGTGTACTTCTTGGTCGAAGGGAAAGTTGTATCTCTACGTTCTACATTTAAAGGTCTCCTCTATTGGAAGACTGACTTAGTGCACGTTTCGAAGGCTGGTTGTCTGGTCCGAGAACACTAATAAAAGCAGCAAACCCATGACACTCGCTGCATCTTACAAAAAAACTTCTATTTGTATTGGTAAAGTGCTACTTGGAAAGTATAGCAGAAAGTTACAATCTTTCCCCAAAAGTGGAGCCTGCTTTGGCAAAACATATCATAATCAGTCTCAGTATAATCGATTTCCCCCTATGATAGTAAATACAGGGGATGTTTTCACAATACACTATTGGGACACAACATACACTCCGACTTTGCATTAGCAGCCGTCCGGTCCCTGCAGAACAGGAGCTGCCATTCCAAAAGGAACTGCTTCAATATCTCTGGGCAGTATCAGCTCGGAATAATCCAAAAATGTCTGTGCTCCATATAAATAGTTCTCTATGAGGTGGAGGAAGCCAGATAGTGTGCCGCCCAAGAAGGGTGACACCGCTGTCTGTCCACCGTTTTATTATCTCGGGTGTCCATTGACACCATCAAAAGTTCTGAATTTGGAATTCACACTCAAGGCATGTCGCCCAAATATCTGCAAACCCTTCTCTTAAAGGTTGTACCCAGGTCAACAACTTCGGATTCTCTTGTTTTCCTGCTAACGCTTTCAACATGTACAAATCTCGAAATCTTCTGGGACATCCTGTTTGCAACATCAAGGGTCAGGCTGACCATATCTCTGTTGTTCGTTAGCAACTGTAAGGATGTAGAAGCATAATGTGGGTTGGACACAAGTCTGTTGAGTAGTATCAGGCCCTCCCTCATTATATATGTCCTGTGCAAAGATCAGATAGATTAGAGGAAAAAGAGAGTGCAACTTGAGGAGACAGGGATGTGTGATGCAAGTTTAAGTTAGTTGCATTCATGATACCTCTCTCTCAGGATTTCTGGGGAGCCCGGGGATGCACTGGCTTCTGCATCCAACTCCGACAACAGTGTTTGTAAAATCAACATGAGGAAGTTCGTTCCTTTTGGTAACTGGTGGTTTGTGACAATTTCAAGGCCTGCAGTTCCAGATGAACTCAAGAATGCAAGCAGCATGATTGCTTTTCTTCGAAGTTGCAAGTCCTGAAGTGGAAACATTTATTAATCAAACGAAATATAATCCTTGTAACTTCAATAAATAATAACACCAAGAGAAAAAAATCAGCTAAAAAACATAGGGTAAGCACCAAGGCTTTTCAAGCTCATTGATGTGTGAAAAGATGTGTTTAAGGTCCAAGACTGACAAAACCAGCTTCCTAGAGATATAACAAAGATTAGATTATTCTGTCACGTAACTTCAAGCTAATTGGATGATCTGAGTTGTTTGAGTCAGCACCGAAGATGAGGACATAGAGACATTTTTATAGAATCAACAAGTTTGAATGAACGAAAATGTAACTGCGACCACAAAGGCAAGATGACAAAAACATTGCATCAGAATATAATTCAAAGACAAATAAAACAGCAATAAAGAACAAAGGCTACTAATGCTTACCTCAATGGCATTTCCGCAAGATCCTAAGCAACTCGCCAAACCCCAGAGAGTCATATCAACTGTGCAAGGACGGTCTCCATCCTTGCTTTTGGAGCAGAACTCATCCAACATTTGTGGACCTGAAGATCAAGAGAGATCACATGATATTGGGAGATGATAACATAGAGAAAATTTTCTCCAGTCTCAAAAGATCCAGAACCTAGGAAGAAATTCAATTTCTCACTTTCTAAGTTGAACTTGGCACTAAGTTCATACATGAAATGGACAACTCAGGTGCAGTTTTATGGTGATTCAGATCTTAGTTCAAGAAGCTTGAAAACATGCTTAAGAAGTTGAAATCCTTCAAAGTATCCAGTTAGTTCAGGTATTCGTTGTGTATTAAAAATACAGCATTAAAAGATGGCAATTCTACTGAATGCAGCTTGAACACATGAAGCAGTGCTGTTGCGATGGATGGAAAATTACAAGGCAAATGATTGACTTCCAATAGCAACCAAGACGCTTTGTAATCCAAAATGGGTTTTTCATTAAAGACACATTATGTTGATTATACATACAATTTAGATGCAGGAATAGTAGATGTAAAGCCTGCTTCTGTACATTTGATCCACACCCCTTCTTTAGCAGCTCTAAGATGCTCTCAAGCACCATCTGCAAGCCAAACCTGTATTTCGACACAGGCCATAAGGATTGCAAGAATAACTCATTGGTCATGCAAATTGACAGCAAACATACCAGGCACATACTTTTCCCTTTCTTTGAAGGCATTGCTCCTCATCAGAATCAAGTTCATGATACAGACTGCCTCTAGCCTTACAGCTTCTTCCTTTTTCTTCTTGATGATCTGATGCATAAGTTCAAATAGAGGACGCGAACGAACAGATAAACTTGTCAATATCCCCTCACAACCCCGCTGCCCGTTCCACAAATGATACCCAGAAGCAGAAGATCTGAATCCAATTGAAGCGTCAAAAATCAAAGGAAATTCTGCCTTTGCACTCTCAGATCCATGAATCCCTGGTATATCATCTCCTTGAAGATTTCCCTCGATCTTGATATTGTCCCTGGGTAAGTGCACTGGAAAAATCAAATTGAAGTTCATAAGCAAACGAATCCGTGGGATTTTTGCACTGCTACAATTAAGAAAGACATAATCCAAGCTAAAGCCAGAGACTTCAGACAGTACAATCATTTGCATACTATGGATCTACCTGCAAAAGCAATTAAGCTAGATGCTACCACAAAGGACAAAGAATTCTTTATTTCCAGACTAATGAAAAAACCAGCCACAACAAATAAAACTGGAGAAAAAAATGCCACACTTGACTTCTCCCCAAACACATTCGTTTTTTAGTGTTAATCTCTATACTGGTGACAGGACATCAAATGCATGCACACTGAGAGAAGGCGAAATTTAGCTTATCTAAGTGCCTGGGGCCTTAATTGATCTAGATTGAATAAACTCTGATACTTTGTGCAACAATCGTAGACTTCAGGCAAGTGCCAAATAAGATAAAAGGAAAATCACTTACCATGCAGAGACATTAGAAAGCAACCCAAAATTACCTTGGTTTAGTTTTTCGCTCCATACTAAAGACACGCTTCATAATCAGATGCAGGACACGTAGAGCCCTGTATGGAATTAAAACCTATGAAACAGGGAGACCGTTACTGAAGGGAAGGTTGAATAGCAGAAGACATCAAATGTTTTGAGTCTATTAAAAGTAAAGAGCAGAAAATACAGAAATTCATGTAAAGCTCACTCCTATAACAAAATAGCCAAAATAAACGTTCGTGATAGCAGATCAATCTTCCGTGAATGCTACTTAATTGTTAAACATGCCATGACCCACACCCACACCACACCAAAACACACGTGCCGGTGCACGCGTGCACACACAAAAAAACTCTGTTCTAGACCTAACTCCATTAATTCACATCTTCCAGGAACCCTGGGATTGCTTCCAGTATGCTGTCTAAGCAGAAAATCTTGACATAGATAATAAGGATCTTACATTGTCGAGACCACAAAGATCAACTAAAGGTTCCAACAGAGCCTCCAACCCAGCCATTCCATCACTGACCTGCATCAGATATAGAAAAATTTGCACACACTTATAAGAGAATGAGATGAAAAATTTCTAGATTTCTGTTTCATAGTTGTGAATGAGCTTAGCATGAAAGTTCAAGAACATTGAAAATGAAACAGGCCCAAGCAAAATTCTCACGCCAGATGAATGATTTAATCCACAAGCATGGTACCTTCATCATAGCAAAAGCCATTAACTCTTACAACTCTCAAAAGTTGAAAAGCCAGTATTGGAGTTTCGACATTACCCACCACATTTTTTAACTATGAAGAAGAACCTCACTGCAGAAAATGCCCAAGAGCAGACAAGAGAGACACCTTTTTCTCGAATTAATCAGAAAACACGAACAAATTGGCACTCTCAGATGAAGATTCAACAAATTTCTTTGCCTAATGGCAGAATGAATAACAGCATGCCATCACCTTTACTAAGACAGAATAGAATGTTGTCAACTTGGAGGCATCGAAAGCACTAAGTGATTGGGTACTCCTTAGACGACCAATATCATTTGAAGTCCCATCTGCCATAGTGTCCAACTTTATCTTGGAGGATGCATCTGCACCGGTGCCCATAAAAAGGCTATCAAAGATAACAAATATCTTGGAAACAAGGCTCTCTCCAACTTCCTGATCAGATTGAGGACCCCAGATAGATAGAAGCTTAATAGAAAGATTTTGATGAGCATGTTTATCGTCACTTTGGAGTAGGCCAGTAGCTTCAGCAGCTTTCTCTGTCTGAACTCCAACAGCTCTGCGGGCTGATATTAATAAAAGGAAGCAATTTACAATTATATGGTAAGGGCATTGTTGTAAAAGATAATACTACGACATATTGTAGTGGATAACTAGAAGCATTTTCTAACTTGGCAGTACCTCTGTTGTCCTGAGAGGTTTCCTGTATGTTTACATTATTCACTTCTTGAGCATATCTGAAATTCACAGTATACAAAATAGTGGTATTTGTCATTTGCAAGAATGAAAAACAAATCAGACATCAAAATAAACTGACATCGCAGGAAAAACATAGATGTGATCATCAATAGTAAATTCAGTATTACGGGCAAACTAGTACAACATGAGCGTATAACCAGTCACATAACAAACAAATATATTTTGATTCTTTCATTAAATGGGAACCCGTCAAAATTCAGCAGCAGAGGGACTTTGAATACCCTATAATCAATTTACAATTGTGGCTGATGATAGGCACGGCAATCAGCTACAATGAACACATCCTATGCAGATAATGGTATACACGGTTTTGCAAAAATATTTGTCCTAGTTAAAGATAGCTCACAGCAGCAGATGCCTTTTTTCTCTATATATGTACAACTATAAGGTGAGTGTAGTTTGTTCCATATGCACTGCAGCATAGCTGTGTATACAAGAAAGACATTTATCTCCCATCTTGCCTCATGATACAACCCTCTTTCTGTCATGTCCCCTTTCTCTTTGGTCCACAGGGACAAAGCTAGCTAAAAGTTAATCCCAGAAAAAAGGTCTCACTAAACTAGTTTCACTACGAAATACTAATCTAGTATGAATGTATTGAAAAGAGATGTTTTTCTCCATATATTTCCCCATTTTCATTGCTACCACAGACTTTATGCAATCAATTGGACCATATAGTTATTCATTCAACACAGAACAGGTCATTGAAAGGATATCAGAGACCTACTAAAGCACAAAAGCCACGATCTTTCAGAAAATGGATTCCTATTGAAAGAGTACATAGCCGCATGGATAATCCCACACTAACCCATGAATTTCAGGACCAACACATGACCATGCCCAAAAATCTTAGTTTGCAGCATTAACAAACACTAGGAATACCAACATGTGTGAAGTCCTGGAAACTATAGAAAAGCCACTCTAACTTGTGTATTACACACAGGAAGAGCTATAGAAAGTTAAATAGCCTGATCAAACAAGCTCTCCGACCTATTTATCACAAAATTACATAATCATTTACAAGCCCTGGGACGTATCAAACTGAAAACCAAGGAAGCACAAAACAAAAGGAAAGCATTCAACTCACTGACTAATATTCTTTAAGTCGTTGCAAACTCTTCTCTCAGAGCTAGATCTGAGCTGCTCTTTTTTACTCTCCACTTCATCCCTAAGTTCAGCACATTCCTGTTCCTGAGTTTCACATTGAAAAATCTCCAATATCAAAAGACAGGTGATGATTCTGGAAGCTTGCAATGAATCAACTGGCTAATCCATAAGTGTCTGAAACCCACATCAAGTCATCTTTCAAGAAGAAATTTTCAACTGACTATTTTGTATAAGAGACAACATATCTAAGCATCAACCCTTTTTAAATAAGCAAAAGGATTTCATGGTACAAGTAAAGAGTGTCGCACCCGAGATTCAAGCTGCTTAGAAATACGCTCCAGCTCTCTCTGCAATCAAGCGCCATTCAGACAATCAGAAAGCTTCAAATTCAATTTCATTAAAAATTGCAGTTCGGGCTCTAACTTCACGATGATCAGAGATGTTTCTGATCATATCACATGGATTGCATTCTTCAGAATCAAGATGGAACGCGCGTAAATCTCTAACCTTTAGCCTCTCATTTTCACTCTCCTTAGCGGCATCCGTCAATGAAGTAACAAATGACGAAGGCGTCGGAGCAGCAGAGGAATGGCCATCGAGGGGCTGACGGGATGAGGGCTTGCGACAGTCGACGGGCCTCTGAGAGAGCTCTCTCGGAGGAGAGTAACTGATCGGTTGAGGCGGCGATGGGGCTACAGCATTGAATGAAGAAGGCGTTGCATAAAGGCGGGATTGGCGGGATAGTGTCTGAGGCTTTGGCTGTTGGGAAGGCAAATGACTGGAAGGAAACAGAAAAGAAGGGTTGGAGGGTTGAGAAGGAGAAGGATGCTGAGAAGCAGCGGCGAGAGCGCGCTCCTCCATGCGGATGACCTGTTCGAGGAAATCGGTGTCCCAGTCTTCCCATCCTGCTCCTCCGTCGTCCATTCTCTCCGTCTCGCTGAGAGCAGCTCGGAAGTGAAGTGAACCGCGTGGAGGAAAAAGGCGGCGATTTAAATATCGAAGTAACGGCCGGCGACACGGTGCATCAAATATGCTAGAGACCCGACCGTGCTCCGGGTGTACAGACGCCCAGTGGACCCCAGCTGTGGATCTCAACAAGGAGTGTAATCTTCCAGCAAAAAATAATAAAGAATGTAATCTATCAGATATCTACTGGTAAAAAAAAAATTAATCAGATATTTATAATAATTTTTAATAATATATTAGATATTTATTATCTTAAAATATATATCATGTGTTCATCTTCCACGTGCAATATGCATTCCGGTAAAATAATGGATTAAGATTACTCTCTTATGTAGAGTAAATCAAGAGTCCGAACTAATATGGGCCGACTAAGATTATTGGACATAAATTCAGTATTATAAATAATAAATTTATAATTATAAAAGCTTTATCGATTATTAAACCGATCATGCTCAAATTGTAAATCAATTCGAATATATTCAACTTGTAAATATCAATTGCGGTTTAAATATCAATTGTGCCAAAAAAATCAGGACTAAATAACACGTGGGTATTGCTATATCTTGTCACGAGCCAATAAGAATTCCCCTTCATTTACAATTTCATGATAAGAAATTTATGCTATAAAATATAATATATTCCAATTGATGTTAAAAAAGTGAAAAAAAAACTAAATAAAGCTAAAAGCTCTTAAAAAAGGAAATTTCAATATCAATTGGTGAAAAGATGAAGCGGATACTCGGAATTATCTAACAACGACATTTTTATGATTTGGTAGAGTTTTAGAGTTTTTTAGTCTGAAAAAGAAATGTTTTAATATATACATTTTACAATCTAAATTTCTTACCATGAAATTGAAGATGTGACGTACTGTTATTGGCTCGTGATATCATGTGTCAATGTTGACATGGTACCACCGTTGCACTCGACACTTTCTCTTAAACTAGATATATTACGGTATTGTAGAGAGAGTTGAATTGAATAATCACTGAAGATGAAAAAAAAATTAGGTAGTCCTATCTCAGGAAGAATCAATCAAATTACTTTAGTTTTGGTTAGTTTAATTATAAAACTAATTTATTTAATTATCATATTTTAATTAATATTTTCTTATAATATATGATGAGATATGATTACTCAAGAATTTGAGTTAAGAGGAAACTTAATGGGCTTGTACAAGCAAGTTGATTACAAAAGAAAAATGGGAACTATCGTTGTATTTCTTAACGTAAATTCATTGATGTGATTCGACACTTGCTTAAACAAAGTGTCATGTTTGAGTATTATTATTAAAAAAAATTAATAATTTAAAGAGTTTTATCTTGTTAATGAACCGATCCAACTCGAATGTGGTTTCGTCACTTCCACTAGATTTTCATGCAGTAAATAGTAATGAGGGAGAAAAATGGAAAGGAAATTGCTGTTGAATTACGTAGGGTACAACTTCACAGATCCACCACTGTGTGAGACCTTCTCGTGAGAGGCATCCAATCCTTTCATGGCAGAACTAAGTAACATAGGCATTTCGCAGACCGATCTCCGTACGATGATGAGCTTAGACCGTGGAAGTAATCAGATGCTTAAATACGAGCGAAGGATCGACCACGAGTCTCACAGTTTGTGTGTGTTGGAAGCCACGAGACGAGTGCACGGAGACATGAGATCGATCGAGGGACCTATAGGGGCAGCTTGAGCACTTGAAGCGGATGCTTTATGGCTTCATCATTGCCTCGGTGTTTCCAGGGACGGCCGCCGTGGCTATGGTGCTTCCACGGCTTCTTCTTCTCATGCCAGCCACTCCCATGTCGCCGTCTGCTGATGGCGTGATTCCTCAGACGATGGCTGCCAATCGGGCCCGACCGACCGGAGACGGACGAGGTGAAGATCAAGAGGAGAGCGACGATGACTGCAAGTACGGCTCGTGATCGTACCATCCTTGAATCGAGCTAGCTTTGCAGTCGATCTTCCTCTGTGCTGTATGTTCCTTTCGCTAAGTAGGAAAGCTTCGACGGGAATATATGGAGCTTTCCTTTAATTTGCAGAACGGATATATAATATAATAATACATACAGGACACCACAAATTATTTTAAAATTAATTTTTTTTTATTTTCGGGCTTTATTAAAAGTTTAAAATAATTCAATTTTATTAATTTATAATATCATATAATATATTAATTACACAAAACATCTTGTAATAAAGGAAGGGGAGACGGAAGAATAAATGATTTATGTTTCCCACACGTGTAATGATGTCGTGGGGACATAACGTTACACGGTTTCAGCAGGTTTGCTTTTCGGTGGGTTTGGTTGCTGCCTCTCATACTCCGATTGTTCCTTTCATATTGAGAGAGATCGGTGCGGTTAATACCGTCTTTAATATGAAATTAAAAAATTAACTTTTATTTTGATTATCTTCATAAAATTATCTGCATATTTTTAATTTTCTCTATCTCATAACTTGATCGAGATGTACGAGATTCGGTCATAAAAGGAAATAAAAATAGAAAGACAGCCACTCGACCAATGGGATTATATTTTATGATTTTGTCGATCGTAATAATTTGTTGACGAGACACGCGCCCGACAAAAATATGTTTTCGCTGCAATTTAGAATATTTGCTGGCTCGAGAAATATGATTCTATAACAATTTTTTTTATGCTCTTGGGTCTTTTTAAAAAAATTATTATATATATATAGGTACTGTATATTTACAGTCCGGGGTTGTGTGAACGCCATGCCACAATGACAGAACACCACATTGCCAGAAGAGACTTTTCGACCTATACTTTGTCGAACACTTACACTTAAATTATACTAGACATTTGATTGTACTTTATTGATGATATCAGTGCTAGTACTGATTAACTAGTTCGTCTTATATATTCGAGGTTGAACACGAAAGTCTACATATTACGTAATAGGGAAGTTGTGTCATTACTACTGTTACCTTCTATCTTTTTCATAAAAAATTAAGTATCAATAAAAATTCAGGTAAATTCTCAAATTGATTTGTTTAGGACTCAAGTTCAAATTTTGATGCATCACCAGTTGAGATAAGATCCTTTGGCACCATGAAGCTAAATGACATTTACTCTAAAAATCTTAAATGATTATATCTTATAATGATATTGTGAGAAAATATCAATTAAATTGCTCTAATTAATTATATTATGGTACATATTTGGGTGATTTACTATAATTTTCTCTTATATTATAATTTAATTAATATTTCCTTACTATATATGATAAGATATGATCACATAGAATTTCAATCAGACACTGCTTGGGGAACTCGATCGTTGATTAAGTAGTAAGAGTTCCTTGTAATACAACCATTTCTAAGTAGATACTATTGAATTCACGAGAGCATATAAATCATTCTTCACGAGAAATCCTGAAATGATCCTACCTCATCTCATCACAACAGCACTTCAAATTCAGAAGAATTCTTATGGGCAATGACTGGTACAGACTCTAGCAAGTTCAGCTAATCTAGGATAAAACTCTCCGAATATTAATTTTTTCATCGCAAGACTTGAACTCGAGATCTTATTTAAGGAAAAGAGGTGTTGAATCATCTCAATCAAACCATTCTAGTATTACTGCATCACACAACTAAGTGACATTTTGGTTACCAAATTAAGTGCTAATATTAAATACTAGCACTTAATTCAATTAAGCTACCGTGACTGTGGAAATAAAGTGTTGATTTAACTTAATAGCTAATTTTAACACTTAATTATTCATTAATTTGAACTTATCTTTATTGCATTCAATAGCTTAGCAGGGCCCAAATTTTTATTATTGAAGAATATTCCGATGAAAATTATATTAATCATCGTTGATATATATACTATTATAAAAAGTGTCAATTATATATATAATGGGTGACCCATACTATGTATGAAATTGTCAATTATATATTCTATTATAAAAATTTAAGGTGACTAAAGAAATAATATAAAGATCAAAGAAATATGGAGCTAATAAAAAAATAAAATTTAAGGATAGAGCAAATAAAAAAAATAGTTCAAATCAAATAAAAATAAAGTAGAACTAATGAATTTGGAGCGTTTCTAATGAATAAAGTATATTTTTTTTGAAAATTATGAACGCCACAAATGAGTAGGGGAATATTAAAAGAGTGAAAGCAAATTGTATAATAAAGTAATAAAGAGAATTGTGAAAAACAGTTATTAAAATATGAGAAGTTAATAAAATGGATAGATATACTGAAATTATAGAAATGATAAAAAAAATCTTTTTCATATATTCTATTATTTTATTCTAAATTAAATTTAACCAGCTATAAACTAAATTTGATTGAACGTATTTTTTTATTCAAAAATGTAAGCAAAACTATTTTGAGTTTGTGTAAAACAATAAATATAGATATAGATATATACGGAATTCCTAATATCATCACTTGAAAAATTTTTACCCCTCGATAAGACAATCTAATTTAAATTTGAATTAATCCACGCTCATTAGGCTTTTGAATAACCCATGATACATATCTGAAAAATTATCCATGATCTTTCCTAGTTACCAATTATCCAATGATTCTGCAGGGAAATAGCTTCTCTGCTGCATGTTTTATTCTTATCAATAGTAATTTGTTTTTATCCTTGAAATTGAAAATTATTTTTTTTTCCAAAAAGATTATAACAAGGTATCTATCATCATCTACATGCCAAGATTGATCTCCAATCGAGTGTCAACTAACCTCAATTGATTTGTGCTTTCAATAAGTTTTGAACCTTTCATTTCAAGTAAAATCATCACTTGTAACAATTTTTTTAACAACTGTGTTGAGCTGTAATCCGAATCATCAGTTATTTGACCATGGTTCTGTAACTTCATTTTAGCATTCGAAACAAGATTCGGATAAAACCCTAGGTTATGGACCTTTGAATCAAATTATTCATTATGAAAAACTATCCGGGAAACTTGCTATAAAAAAGTAGATTCGATGCCGTAACAGTTTAAGATGTCCAACCTTTTTGTGGGCCAAGTGGATTTTTATGTGGTATAAGAGCGGGAGGTCTTGATTCACACAACGTCAAGCTTGAGTATGGAACCTGTGGTCTATTAAGCCAGAGAATCGAAGAAAAATGCCCGACTTATGGTCAACTTATCAAGTTCGAAAAAAAATCCAACCCATATGTTGGCCCAATGATAGAAGAAAAAGTTCGACTTGTGATAGTTTGTCCTCCCTCATCCAAGATTGTAAGTAAAATACCCAACTCGATATCAGTTATTGAGAGCGGATCACGTGCTAGTGTAGTTGAAGCGTAGTTGAAAAATAAACTCGAATTTATAAGATAACTAGGTGGTACCACCTAACAATTTAAAATCTTGGGTTAGACACGAGCATAGTGTTCAACCTCTTGTGGGCTGGTGGATATTTAACAATTGCCCTAATCTGTAATTAAGAGGTTCAACATTCCAATCTTAACGATAATTTCCATGTCTTATTAATCTTGTTTCCTTGTACATAGGAAGTTATCTAAATGTATAACGGGTCGATTAAGTATTAATCATCTAATATACATGCATAAGAGCCAATTAAAATTAATTTGAATGTGAAAGTGGTTCTGTTGTGGCAGCACATTTCCAATTTGGATCACTTTTTATTAATTTTTCAAACATTTTCGTGGATGAGTAACTTACAAATAAATATGATCTCTCACGGGCCGTGGCGCCATGCTGCTCCCTCTTAACAAGGAGAGAAACAAGACTCTGGGCCGAGCCCATTATAATAAACCATGCAATCAGACCAGACCGGAAACAACGGTTAGAAAACCTGAACAGCAACCGGTCCTCTGAGGCGAAATTACAATTAAACCCCTCTAACTGCGATCGTTGGCATTCTTTTTCTTTCTACTCAAGACAGAAGCTAGCACTTCTTGTTCGTCCAAAACGTGTTGTCCGCTTTGAAAGTTGCCAAAAAGCCTCTCTCCTGCAACCGAACCAACATCAATGGCGGCATTGCAGTACCTGGATTCGCTTCGGAACTCAAACCCTGAGATGGCTGAGTGGTACAGCGCGCTTGCGGATCTCTACCAGAGAAAGCTCTGGCACCAGCTCTCCCTCAAACTCGAACAGTTTGTGGCCCTGGCCGTTTCCCAGGTTACTAACTAACGATAGGAAATACTCGGTGAATTGGTTATCTGCTAAAATAGACTAAACTTGAGTGTGATATAGCTTGAATTGTGACTCTTCTGATCTCCATGGATGGTAGATGGCAATGATAAACTAGCCCTTCATACAGATGCATGTTTGATAAATATGTTATAGTGTACTGATCCAATGCCGCAATTTAATAAGCCATGCTTTGCCGGCACTCTGAATATGTTAATGAATCACGCTCGCTCTTATTTATGTAGCACTACAGGATTCTTATTTGTGCTGATGTTGAATTTCAGGCAGGCGATTTGTTGATACAGCTATACCATAATTTCATCACGGACTTTGAAACCAAGATTGATCTCCTCAAGCTTGCCCAGTTAGCTGTGGTTGTTTCCCGGCAATATTCAGATAAAGAAGCTGCTATTAATTATCTTGAAGGGGTCACAGAGAAGCTCCTCTCCAGTAGAGAGCAACGTGTAGAGGAGCCTATCCTCTACGTCAAGATGCACATTGCCCTGTTCAAACTTGAGGTACAAAATGAATGCAAAAGACTGTTGGAGGAAGGAAAAAGTACCCTTGATAATTTAACTGATATCGATCCCTCAGTTTATGCAAGCTACTACTGGGTTTCATCTCAGTATCATAAATTACGCAAGGAGCATGCTGAGTTTTATAGAAACGCTCTGCTGTATTTAGCATACACGTCCATGCAGTCTCTGTCAGATGCATTTAAGCAGGTATGGGCACTCGGAAGTCCATTTGACTTGTATGAAATTCTTCCCTTTCATTGTTCATAAGAAATTAATCTTCTGAAAAAGATGCTTAGCAATATTGCTGTAGATTTTTTTTTTCAACATTCTCGGTGTACTTGAAGAAGCATCCATTCGATATATTGTTACCAGAAACTTGTTAGCTTCACCTGAAAGTCTTTGCTTAATATCAGCATGATTCAAAAGATAAGCTATTAGTATCATGTTGATATATCTGTAGCCGGATGCATTACCCTTTCATAGATGCACAATCATCTTAATATCTTGATGTCTCATACCCTTTTATAGGATCTGGCATTTGATTTGTCACTTTCGGCATTGCTTGGAGATGACATTTACAACTTTGGGGAACTGCTAGCACATCCTATTGTAAGTGTCTCTTGCTCTGTTGTTCTTGGCACCCTCTACTTTTCTTTTGCATTTTTTATTTGAACAACAATGTAGAATATTTTTCTTGAGCGTTTTACTGTCTGTGGGGTATCTGCTTCTAATTCTTCTAAATAGGATGTGGACTTTACACATTGAGCTCTCGTATCACTAGGTACTTCTTGTGTCATAGGTGCCAAAAAGGATGATAACCTATATTTCTGCGCCCTCTGATTCAGCAACAGATTTGGTGGTCCATTTTAATGTTCCATGAACTGATTTTTTCTTGTTCTGATCCTAATGTTTATAGAGAGGATAACTCTGAAAGTAGGCTTTTGCTTTTCATAATTGTTTTGGGATTTCATTTAGGAAGAGGAATGTGTTACTTCTTTGATGGTAACTACCGTTGAGATTTTCTATTAATATTGTGTATTTATAGCGATTGGCAATATTGTCTCACAAATAAAATGAAAGCATTATCTATTTGGATGGTAAATTTTACACCATTTTTAAATTGCAGCTTGTGAGCTAACTGTTACTTGTTTTAACAGACGATGGTGTGTACAAGAATAAATGCTGGCATTCTATTAGATGTTTCTTTCGATGTGTCCAATTTCTTTTCTAAATCACACTTGCTAAGATTTCCTCCAGTGGTTTCAGAATAGTTTGATTGCTCTCTACTGTTGGCAGATAAAAAGTTTGCTGGGGACAAAAGTTGAGTGGATGTATTACATTCTCCAAGCATTCAGTGCTGGCGATTTAGTTCATTACCAAGAACTATGTCACATGCATAATGCCGCACTTAATGCACAACCTGGTTTTGTCGACAGTGAGAAGAAGCTTTTAGAAAAGATCAACATTCTCTGCCTCATGGAGATAATATTCAGGTACTGATATGTTATTACTTATTTTTCTTCTCTGATTCTGTTGCTTAAAGTCAAAGTGGTGAAATAGCTCAAAAGTTGTACAACAAATTGCAGCTGCTCATCTGAACATCGGACGATTCCGTTAGATGCCATTGCACAGCATGCCAAACTTTCTATCGAAGATGTTGAGCATCTACTCATGAAGAGCCTTTCTGTGAGTCTGCGCTTGTTGATTAACCTCTTACAAATTAACTAGTTCACTCAATATTTGCAATTCTAGTGCAGGTTCACCTCATTGAGGGCGTAATAGACCAAGTAGGTGGAACGGTACATGTCTCGTGGGTGCAGCCTAGGGTTTTAGGGATCCCGCAGATCAAATCCCTGCGCAGTCGACTCGACAACTGGGTGGATAAAGTGCACACAGCCTTGTTGTCTGTCGAATCAGAGGCTCCTGACCTCATTTCAGTATGAACATGGATTAGCTTCTCTCAGTTGGGATAGCCAGGCACGGAAGGCGCAGTGGCGAAAGGGGACTGGTATACGGAGAATATTCGGATTTCTCATCGTTCTCCACAACTGGTTACAGTCCTTACTCGGAAGGGTCTTACCTTTTTATGTTCATCCCCGAGCCACTTCTGATCAATGTTACTCGATTTCTACCGATGTGGAAGAACTTGTCAAGACAAATAACCATTTGAAAGTAGGAGACGTTGTAGCAATCCAGAAGCCTGGAAACAAATGAACATTTTGCATTTGAACATATCTCACCACTATTTACATTCTCTTCATCGAACCAACTCCACGCAAGATTCAAAAGATGAGCAGAGCATTTCATTCAATGTTTTCAGGACAAAAATATTTCAGTCAAGATGACCCAACCCTACTTTATCGGACGGCTGAAGATCTCAAAGCAAGGATCGACTTGGCTTTTATGATGTGCATCACTCTTGCCTAACATAAGGTGAGGAGCTCATGTCAGTGCTGTAGAAAGAATCCTCCTGCCCTCCATAGTATGTCTCGTCCTTCTCCGCATCCCACTTCAGCACCTCCCTTATGTACTTGAACGCCTCATCTACAGAAACCCGATCCCTGGCTCGAGTCTGCCAGATGAAGAGCTTCCGGCCAGTGATCGAAGCGTAAAGGTCCTTGAACTTCATAGCCACATAGTAGTAAGCCTGGTGAGCAAGAGACTGGTTTTTACTGTGAGACTGCAAGGGGCGGAAATCGTCGAACCACTCGCACAGGCTCAGCGGCGCCCGGTCGACCTTGTCCTCGAAGAGATCGTACTTGTTGAGAATTAGCACGAACGGCGTGTCCCTGAAGGAAGGGTGCCTCACAATCGACTCAAAGAGCTGCTTGCTCCGCACCATCTTGTTCTGGAGAAGGGTTCCGCTTCCATCAGTCCCGGTAGATACTGAGATCTTATCATAGTCGGTAAGGGCGACACAGAAGACCACCACGTGAACATCCTCAAACATGTCTAACCATTTGCATCCTTCCTTCATCCCTTGCAAGTTTACTCTTATAAGCTGGTACCTGGCAAGAAGATACCGATGAAAGTTATATATAGCCAATGTGCATGCTCTAGGATTTGGTTCAACGGTTCTCCACAGGCGAGAAAACAAAAATGGGGGGACCAGAGATAAGGAGAGTGGCGGGGCCCCATTGCCGGCCACCACCACCACCCTCACCCGGCAAGGTTGCCTGATCTTGGCAAGGGGATAATGGTACCTGGGCAAAGACTGGGGTGGAGCTTCGAGGTTGTCCGTGTAGGTCTCAGACATTGGACTACGATCATCGAATGAGAACTCCATGAATGCCAAACCATTTCCCTGACTAACACCTTCTGAATACACAATATCCCGCTCTGAAGGTTCATACT
Organism: Lagerstroemia speciosa; assembly: GCA_037672795.1. Classification (NCBI taxonomy): domain Eukaryota; kingdom Viridiplantae; phylum Streptophyta; class Magnoliopsida; order Myrtales; family Lythraceae; genus Lagerstroemia; species Lagerstroemia speciosa. The sequence continues at coordinate 4,878,706 of CM075289.1, read as the reverse complement.
CGTTGCTTGATACTTCCACAGCCTGCAAAATCAGGAGCACGAAATAAAAATGGTGATCTAACTATTGGCATTGTCCCACTTGCAATCATGTTAACGAGCAGGGCTACATACCCGACTCAAGAAATACTCGGCAACATCTGGAAGGAAATGAAGCTCGCCCTTTCTTCGATATGTTTCCTGAAGTGCAGGGTCCTTCCAGAGCTCTTCGACGAGTGGGGCATATTCACGAGTCGCAGCTGGGAAGAATGTGTCTAAGTCTCCTGTGGCTATGATGTCCAAAAGCCAATCCGAGAAGTGTTTCAACCTCGGGTTGATTGAATAGGCACAGCGAGACACTTCATCACTGGGTGCCTCCCTCCCTGCATAAAGAAAGAAAACATATGATTGTAAATGCAAGCTTCTCATTTCCCTTCGATTCCCGGGAAAATATGACATCAAATCTCATATTCTAAGCAGCAAATTCTCCTATTATACCAGATTCAAGAAATAATAAATGCGCCTTCATCTGACAAGCTTCTTCCTCATATGTGTGCTGAAATGAAGATCAAGGCCCTTCTCATGGAATTAAACTGAATGGATGATAAATGAACAGCTGAATAGGAGCAATCAATCCTGGTACCCTGTATTTTTTCATAGTATTCGGACCCTACCCAATATGAGACCAATTCCGAGTATCCTATGTGGTAGAACCAAAACTGGCCGGTTTCTTTATTTGTTACGCCGAACCTACCCTATTTTCATTGAGATTTACCTAGAACCTACCCAATAAAGTAGGTTCCACCGGTTGGGGTCTACTCTATAGCCGTGCACACCTCTGCATCTGAAGACTCAAACTTGAGGTCAGATACAATAATAAGGTATACTAAGATTGAAAAAGAAAAACACACATCAATAGGGGATACTAAACTTGGAAACAAAAAAAACAGCATCACAAAACAAGTCTTACTTTTACCAATCTGAAGGATTCAGCACTACTATTACACGTTCTAACATTCAATACATCAAAACACGCTTTCCATAAGGGGCAAGTCAATTACTTGGAAGAACAGCGAGTGGACGCATTACCTGTTTCAGCAACATGATCTTGGCAATTTAACATTTTCATTCTGGAGAGAGCTTCTTCCTCAAAGCGCTCTCGTCCATCAAGCAATATGCTGAGGTATTTGTACAGGTTGCTCTGGATCATCAACTTGATCTCCTGCAGTTCTTCTGCAGTGAACTTATTTCCATACAGAAACTTTGCCTGTGTATAAGTTGAACGAAGGAGAGAGGAAAAGCTAAAGGTTTTAGGATCAATTATAACTAATAAAGGTGAGATCCCAACTAAAACATGGCGAAACAAACTTCAAATGAAACAATGGAGTTCCATGATCTCATGATTGTGGATGCTGAAATCAACTTTAAATATTATGTGAGCAGTTGGTGTGTCAGATTTCAATCAAATAATTTCACAAGCTTCACATAGGATTCGATAATATGAAGAAATATAAGATCGATCAGCAGCTTGGATAAGAGTAAGACAAATTGGTATAAATATTCCGCACCTGCTTAAAGATTGTGCTGGTTCCAGAACCCTGAGGTCCAAGTAGAAGAAGCTTATGCATCTTCTTCTGCTCCAGGTAAGTCGGAACAGCAGTAAAATTGGTAGCTTCATCTCGTACCCCATGAGGTTGACCTTGGGGAATGGGCAAAGAAAATATGGTGCAGACAAACCTTGTTGAGGCCTGCTTCGAAAAAAATTGATGAATCAATCAGAGAATGTCCAAGAACAGTTCGGAACTTCTAAATCCTCTAAAAGACATCATAGCTTCACCTTCTCCCAAATGTTTCCCCTGATATTGTTCTGCCCTTCTTCCTCATAACGACCATCATCGTAGACCCAGAAGTGAGTGTCCCGAGGGCATTGCACTTTTGCCAACTAAAAAAATAAAAAATAAAACCAGTGTTTGAGATAACCTTAGATAGAGAACCTGACCACTGATATTCATATATTTATGCAGAGGGATGGATAGCAGAAGACAACTCGACTGATAGATCACACAGAAGATGCAGATGTAATATAAGATAAATAAGTACCACATAGGAAAAGGAAATCTGACTGAATGAGACACATATGGTTCTTGGGACTGGTTGTAGCCAACTGTTTCCTGTCAGGGCAATGCACTCAAACTCTTTTTGATTCATATTCTTTTTATGAAATGAAGAGACACATATTTCTTCCTTTAATAACAACACATCATATGAGGACATGACAAAGAGCACTGGACCACATGCCTGATGCTGTGTATAGCATTACACAATTAATCACCTGAATTTAACAAGCAAAAGACATGATAAAGAGGACCCATGTCAAGATACAAATTTTACCTTAAGCACCCTTAGTTCGAGCTTTGTGATTTCTCTGCCATTCATGAATACTTCTGAGTTACCTTTACTAGCATCGGGTTTGAGTTTCCCAGAGAAATTCAAGTTCGAACTAACAATCTGATCAGGCTTTTCTCCTTCCTGCAAAATAAAAGCACACAAAATTGTCCACTGTCCAAATTCTCAAGCAATGAAAGGATATGTACGTAGAAGCATACTGAACATGAACATACCTTTCCCCATAGACCAGATTCTTTGTCGTACCAATATTTCCCAGGTTTCAGCTTCCTTGGTGGCAAGGGGCATGCAAGCAATTCTGCCATCTCCTCCGGCTTCAAAGGGAAGCCATTGACCATCAACTGCTCGGGCCTCAGTTGATTCGCTGCACATTCTCTCTCAGCCTTCATTATCTGCTTCACTTCCAAAGGACTGAGCAATCGCGACAATACTCTGGAGTGCTTGCCCAACTTGGACCGTTTCGATTCATCGATAGGCTCCCCGATGCAAGTCACACATTTACGACCTTCAGGCATGGAGCCCATGGCCCTGAGCACACAGTTACTGCAAAACTTGGCCCCGCAAACAAGACATGACTCCTTGGTCTCCCACTTGCCCCTGTTACACCTGTAACAAAATCTCCGCATCTTCTTCTTCTTCTTCTCCTTTGTGACATCAACATACTGAGGGATGGACTTCTCAGTAAAATCCACTTCCTCTTGCTCCGATCTCTGATTGGTATTGAAAGTCACTACAGGGGCTCTTCTAGCAGCCTGATTTTGTGCAAGGCTCGATTGGTTGGTGACTGAACCTGGAGAAGCTGAAGGTGAAGCCGAGGATGAACCTGGGCGTTGCAAGACAGAAACAACCGATTCAGAACTAGCTGACACCCTCGGACTTCCCTCCAGAGAGCTTGTCAGACCTGCAGTCTGAGAGACCGGGAAGGTGATTGGTTGGATAATGGGGGGGCTGAGACCGAGACATGACCTTCTTGACTCTGAGAGGGGCTCAGCAATTGGAATCGAGCAAGAGTCTGGATCAACCGGCTCAACTCTCGGGACATCAGAAGGCACGGTTGGGCCATCGTACTCCAACGCAACAGAGTAATCAAGATGATCCACATCTTCAGGGAGAGGAGCTCCAGGCGGTGGCATCTTCCTCACCAATTCCCTCCAATCCGCACTGTAATCCATGCTTTCTATCTACCAAGATATTGAACATTCAATCACACACCTCCTCTTTGCTGAACACAAGACAGCCAAGAAAGAATGTCTATCAGATCAAATCCTGAAGAGCAGTCCTAACAGGAAAGAACTTGGAAGTCGTAACAAGGTTGTCTTGAGAGCAAGAGGGAGAGGGGGAAAAAAAAGGATTTCAATGTCTGGAGACTAATTAAAAATACTGGAGCAGCCGCAATCTTACCGGGTCAAAACATCTCACATCCCACTCGTCACACCCTTCGAAAGCCTTCGAATTTGAACAATAAAATTATGAGCCCAAAGAAGAGAATACGAAATTGCTCTGCTAATTTTCAAACATTCACGGTTCAACAGAATCCCCAAACGGATAGGTGCACACGAAGTAAAGCATTCAACCTAAAAATGCAATGAAAGTTCAAATCTATCAAGATTTCAACCCGCGGGCCTCTTCCAGCAAAACGGCTGGTGTTGATGAAAATTAGGAGTCAAAGCTCAAAACCCAGCTACGAAAGCTGCGGCAATGGAGCAAGAGAGCAGAATGAGGAACTCGTTCAGCTGCAGATTCTTAGCCCACCAAAACGAGTATTTCACATGCCCTTTGGGCAAAAGAAAAAGAGAAAAAAGGCAAAAACTTTCTACTTTCGACCTGGGGAGAGAGAGAACATACCTGCCGAAAAGGGACAGAGATGAAGGTGCAACATTTGAGAGAAGAAAATCTGAACTTTAACAGAAAAAGGAAATAGAAAAACCATCTGCCTTTTGTCTAATGAGCTTCCAGCGGCGGCGGACAAGTCATCAACAGAGCCCACCGCACCCGCAAAAGCTTTTGCATGGAGTAGCTGCCCTGCAAAATGAGCCCTGTCCCCGCACATCTACGCCATTTCCCAGACAGGAAGTGGGTTTCGACCTGCTCTCGGAAGACAGTGTGGGGAGGGAGGGTGGCGATGGGTCCCACGCGTTAATCTATATCTGCAGAACTAGCGACGATGGAGACGGCAGTGCCATTTGGCGCCTATTGAACGCTCCCAGCTCCCAGTAAAGGCTTGGTTATGGAATGCAGCTGTTTTGGGATGATGAGAGAAAAATGTCACAAAACTAGAGACCATGTGTTTGACCACAGGGTACATGCTCCACTGTACATAAGAGCCCTGTAATATCTTCTTGGGGCAGTGTGCCCGAGAAGCAGTACAGAAACCAAATAAATGCTGACAAAATAATTGTCGACCTTAGGATATGTTTGGTTGTTTGGAGATTCTAATTCAAATAATTTGGAACAAAAATGTATAATTAATTTACATTTGAGATATAGAATCAGCCAAAACTTACAAAATACAGACACCTATAACTTGTTGGAGAACTTCAAAATGTTTCTACTTGTATGTCCTCAACCTTCCTTTTTTTTTTTTGATCAAGATGTCCTCAACCTTCCTTGTTGTAACCGAAAAAGTTCAATGTAGATATTTTTCAAAGTATAAAATTAAAAAGTCAAGAATTTGACCTTGCTCCCTCGTTGAGAAATCTTACACCAACTAGAAAATGAAAATCTAGCTTGATCAGTGCAAAAGAGGCAACCACCCATATTTTTTGAGTCCCATAAGAAAAAGAGGAAATCTATCACTTGGATAGCAACTTACCGAACTGATAATGGAAGAGAAAACATAGTTCGTGCATAGGATGTAATCCAAAATAAGTAAGAATTTAGGTCACACTCCAACTTTTCAAATATACATGGCAAATTTCATAATCACTTCCTTTCAAGTATTCCTAACTCTTTTTGCTTGCAACATTTGATATTTTAAAGGGTCAATGACTACTAACTAGTTCACTTTCTGAGCGTTTATAATTAGAATATATAAGAAAGCTCTTGATATGAAAAAGGGATATAGTACAATGGTATCGCTCTCGACTTGAAACTAACATATTCTAAATTCAATTCTCAATAGTGAGATTCTCCTGCTCCTTACTCCTTCTTCTTTGCATCATCTTTTTTTTTTTTTTTTTTGGTAGGATCTTTGCATCATCTTTTAGACTTATGGATCTTCTCTGTACACTAAAGGGAAAAAAAAAAAAAGAGGAGAAGCTATTGATATGTAAAGAGACATTAGACAATATGCATGTTCTCTGCATGTCGAATCATTTTCATTCACTCATTTACCTTTCCAAAATTCTTTTACCCTTCCAAAAAAAAATCACTTTCAATTACACAAATGTAAGTAATATGATTTAGGTCTAACTTTTTACTAGGCCCCAAAATCATCGTAATGTTTCCGCGTGCTTTTACGGTTTGTTAATTTCTTTTTGATTAAAAGAAACAGAGGGGCATATGAAAGTAACATAAAGGATGATTTTATCAGTTCAATACTTGCTTTTTTTCCCAAACCGATTGTTCACTCAAAAAATGGAACATCACTTTTTTTATTGTCACACCCAAGGAATCCAATGCCTTTTTTTTTTTAAATTACAAGTCAATAATTTTAACAAATACTTGCTATAACTGAAAACACCAAGTACAGGAAACCCTTCATTCACGAGAAATTCTTAGGTGATCTTACCTCACCATATCAATCAGAATGTGATAAATGAGCAAACCCACCAGTCCAGGTAAGGTCACGCTCCCGTGTGTGCGGCTGGCTTCCAGAGGTTTAGCGCCCAAGCGGTGATTTGAACTCCTAACTTAGTGAGTACTTTTGGGCAAGCGGACGCCTCACTATCTGAACCGGTCTTGAGAGGTTAAAAGAAATTGTATTCACCTGAGTTATATTACAATGTCTACTATTAAACTCTCAGATCAAACCTGTAAAAAGACAGACAGAAAAATCGAACATAGAATGTCGTTCACCTTCATGAATGAGTAATATTTTATTTTATTACAATTTAAGTAAAAAAAAAAAATCGATCCTACTGCAACCCATATAATCCCGCTTAAATAACTCCGGGGTGAATGAGTTTTAACTACTAAGTGGCTCAGATCAATGAATCATTGCAAGAACGGCCCCCAGTAATAATATGGTCACAATGTTTGACCGGGAATATATGTATAAGATAATCCAGTAATAATAAAGCTGATTTGAAATTCAATCATTCCTATAATTTTTTAATTAAATTTTATAAAAAAAATACTTAAATCAGTTTGATTTTATTTATTGGTATCGAGACAAAATCAACTAATAACACCGTGACACGCAAGATTCTCTCAGGAAAAAGAGAGCACATTCCCATATATAACATAGATAGATGACAGAATGGGAAAAAAATTTGTTATAAAACATTTACCTTTTAAATAAAAATATGTAACTATGTGCTCATCTGAAATCGAACCGATTTTATTAAATAAATTTTAATTCCACTGTCCCCATCCTTGGTGATATTGAGAATATTACGACTTGCTATGGGCAAAACCTGAGGTTTCTAGCCCAACGACGCAGCCGGCACTAACTGTTGGGCCGGCCCGGCCCATTGACTGGGCCCAGTTCCGCATTGGAGGCCCATTAACTGAGCCCGAGAGTTAGGAAGCATCTTAAGCTTTTCATTAGTAATTTAATTAATTTCCATCGTGAATCGAAGCAAAATGATCCCAATGGTTCAGGATGATCCTTGATAAAAGGAGAAGTAACTAAGCAACGGTAAAATTGTCCTTACAGCACAATGAGCAGATCGCAATCGTCCAGTGAAAGATTGCAATTCACGACGGTCGATCAATGGCCGATTCTAACAATTACCGCCCTAACCCTCTTACGTGCATATAAATAACCCGGATAATCATTGCATCTAGTAGTCTATCTCTCTTTTTCGCTTACAGCTTTCTCTCTCTATCTTCTTACATCAGTTGACTTGAGCATCGAACGGGTCAAGATTTGGCTCCTTTCTTGGCTTCAGATGGCCCGGGCTCCCGACTGGTTCAAGACAGTTCGGCTCCAAACTGTTCTGCAGGTCCTCTCCACCCCTTCCCCCTCTTACTCTCACAACGATCTCGAACTAATCTTACTTTAATATTCCTCCATCAGCAGTTCATCACCATCCAGATCGTCGTTACTATGACCATCATCGTATGCCCATCTTATTCCTTTCTTGAATTTTTATACGCGTAAAGTTTTTATAATTTTTTTGGGTCAATTTTACACGTGTTAGTGTCTGAACGGTGAATTATGCAGTAAACTAATTGTATAATAAGCACTGAATAGTTACTCCAGGGGGGATAAGGAACAGCTGCCGAAAGCTAGGCGCTGAATGTTTGCTCAAAAATAATTACATAGAAGACCATAGTCATACGAGAAGGCTTTCATCGCAAGTTGCACGAATGTGTTTGTATACATTATATATATATATATATAGTTTCAAATTAGATTTGTCCACTAATGAATAAAAGTCTTTCTATTTAAAAAATTTGGTTATTTACCTAAAAATTCATGAATTATTCAAGAATTCCCTAACTTACCACGAACTATTTTTTTAGCTCAGGAAATTACGAACCATGCTCACTTTCCCTAATCTACCACATCGTTAATTTTGTCCATTAATTACTAGCGTGCATAACTAATTTTACTTATTGGCATCACATCCGGCGTTCATCTAATCATAAGACAAGGAACATCTATTTGCACATTCATCCTTGTGATAAAATAGAGTATTCGATAATAATTTACAAATTTGTTTGCACATCTATTCTCGTGATAAAATAGAGAATTCAACAATAGTTCGTATTTTCATGACCAGATGGATGCCACATGTAATGCCACGTCAAACTCCGTTTGAATAATTAGTAAATTAACCGTGCACATCAGCAATTAATGGACAAAATTAACGACGTGGTAGATTAGGGAAAAGGAGCATGATTCGTAATTTTCTGGGCCAAAAAATGGTTCATGATAAATTATAAAATTCTTGAATAATTTATGATTTTTTAGGCCAAAAAAATAGTTCGTGGTAAATTGAAAAATTCGTGAATAGTTTATAAATTTTTAGGTAAATAACCCTAAAAAATTCAAAGGAAGAATTGATTTAAAAGAAGTATGTACAAAAAAAATTTATTTCAACAAAAATATATTACTATTTCAACTATACTCATAAAAATGCAAAAAAAAAAAAGCGATTGAGCTTGATTACCCAAAAAATTTATTTGTAACGTTATCCTCGTAAGAATTGTGCTTTAAATCATCTACATTTTCGGACAAATTTTTAAATGATCACATCACATATAAAAAAAAACAATCAAATCACTATAATAATAATAATAATTACGGCAATTATTGTAATAATTAATAGTAATTTATCTGCTTATAATAATCTTATTAGTAGTCTTTCGTGTTATTTAACGGGATATAATTATTTAAAAATTTCTCTTTATTCGAAAAGTTGATAAGAGATAAATCTTTGGAGATTTGCACGTTTTCTCGAGATGCCTCCTTGGCCTCTCGAATTGATGCACTTTGCACCTCACTCGCAGAAAGGTCAATCCGGGGAGGGGCCAATTAACCCTTGTGGACACGTGGCGGCTTCTACCGTTGCCAAGTAGGATTCCACCTTGGCATGAGCCCTAATGAGCCCTTCACACTCCTGCTCTATCTCGCCACACTTCTCCACGCAGCCACCCCAATGTTCCACATATTTACACACTATCAAAGATACAGACAAATCAGTACGGATAGGTTGAAATAGCTCGGTGTAAATTCACCTTAAATAATATCTCGAATTTAAATCTTCTGAATGAAAAAAATCCGTAATTAGGTGAGTTTTACTTTTTTAATTGATCGACGTAGATTAATAATAAGTAAAGTTCATTAAAAGTTTCAAATGTCGGATGGTGCAAATTGAAAAACTACATATAAGAGAAATGAGAGTTAGTACTGCTAACATCATCCCGAATTGAGATTTTTAAGTTCCTAATAATTTGATTTTAATCAATGGATTTCTCTAGATTTGTTTCATTCCAAGTTTTGCACCTTAATTCCCAAATTCGATTATGGTTCGTGCATATAGTTTAGGAGAAAGCCTTGATATGTTACGGGATACCATGTCAGAATTGTTTTATGGTATCACCAGCTAATATGAATTAGGTGTGGTACCACTGTAGCCGGTGGGTCCACAATGTCGTGTCCAGGTGGTAGCTCCGGACCATGCCACGTACGATACGAGGGCTTTGTTCGATACATGATTTGCTGCTTTCCCCAATCTTTCACGTTCGACTAAGGTCCGTGGACCATTCATTGAGATCGAGCACCCTCCCATGGGCAGCCACAGAGTAGGACACATTCCACGCACTCTCCACGCATGTGCCTTCTATATATATATATATATATATATAATATAGAACATATCAAACGAGCTAAATAATCGATACTGACACCAGTCACTGTCAACATAGCACCACCAAAGGTCTAGTATAGTCTAGCAAGCCAGTGTCAGTCAAAACACATGCTCAGCATCGGTCCCTATTAACAATATTCCTCGGAATAAGACTCGAACCTGTATTCTCGATCTCATAAAATTACATGGAAGTGAACTTTAAACCATACATATGCCATCTAATTCCACCCTAGTCTCCTACCTTTCTTCTCTTTTTTCGCTGTTTACAAAAAAAAAAAAAAAAGAGGATATGGAACGAGAGAGAAGGGAATAAAACAATAACATATTAATGAAAGTTGAATCTCGAATTTCTTGATTTTAAGTGGAAAGTGATAGTTATTGTACAGGATCGTCTTGGATCACTTTCTGGTCCCCGAGTATGTGGATATTATATATAGCTGCTTCAGCTCCAACAACGTAGCATAAATCCCAAAAATTAAGGACACCTTCCTCCTTGTAGAAAGGTTCTTGCGTAACCATACTCCATCTTCCCCTTCTTCTTCTTCTTGTTCTTCGGCTGTGAAGGCACTGAAAATGGCTACTGTGTCCGAGGTCACTGCATCGTGGTGTGTCCGGCATGGCAGAGACGGAGATGCAGACTACGACGACGTTGTGTACGACGATGCTCCTATGACATTCTCGGAAGGAGACGACGGGGATGATGATGACGACGACGACGACGACGGGGGATATGACTATGCTCCTGCAGCATGAGTTAGCCCTGTATCATCACATGACAATGGAATCGCAATCCTCCTACTTCTCTCATTGGGTCCCCATGTGATCTTGACTTATATATGCTTAAATCATGCAGAGTTTGGTGCTCAAGTCTCACTCGTCCTTTTTCTCTGTGTACGTTACCCGGTATCTAGAGATTTAATAGATACTGAATAATTCAGATTTGACCTAGCGTCGAGCCTTTGATCAGTGGTAGAACTCTCCCAGTTATGAATTTTCTCTGCTAACAGAATTCGAATCCAAGATTATCTTAAACAAAGACATAACGAACCATTTCCAATGTTGAACTGAATCATTGAGGAAACCGATAAGTAGAACTTTCTGTGCTTATCATCCTTTGTTCAGCCAGGGCAAATGGAAAATCTTGTAAGCCTGTAACAAGTGCAAATGTAGCACGACCGGGCTAACAAGAGAAGGTAAAATATTTTCCCATCATTATTATCCACGTGGAAAACATGGAGATTAATTATTTCTCCATTTGTCGTCTTTTATGCCTTAAGATGCATGATACAACCACCAACGACGGTATGGTGTTCTAATAGTATAAAACTCACTCTCATATAATTTGATAAGATTAAAATCTCAAATTCGAGTATCACTCTAAGTAAAACTACTACAAGAGACTTCGGAACTTGGATTTGGTGGACACCAATTGAACATAAAAATCCGAACATTAGGTAGTGGGATCATTAGATGTATGCGACTAATACCTCTTTTTAAAAAAAAATCGAAAAACGATACTTGAGATGTCATCTCATTGTATTGTTTGTACGTATATATATACACACACGTGTGCAAATCATGTCCTTTTTTTTAATCGTAAGCGTTGACCAAACACTAAACTGTATGAAATTATCGTAAATGAAAATGAACCGGACAAAATAATGTGGAGAGATCATTGAATCTTATGACCGTATAGTTATGGATTGCCCTGCACTAGATCCATTCATTAATTCATTGAATCAGACCATCGAAGGAACATTCTTAATCAACACGATTTGGCTAAGATCCATGCATGCATGGACCACTGTTAGAGAACACAGCTGATGAGCTCAATCCAATCCAACAGTACAGACATCCTTAAGTGACATGCAAGTGAAGCGTGGGATGTCCGGAAAAGGAGCTGGCTCTCTTCGGGAAAATGAAGAGAGGGAGAACCATTTGTCTTGCTGGGCTTGTTGAGGAGTTGATGGTGTGAATCAGTAAATGGAGTGGCAACTTAAGTTTGAGGTATACATCGCCGGTGTTGATCGATGAAGACGAAGAAGATGAAGAAGAGGGAGAGATTGTCTCCGTAATAAACAATACCATTTCTTCAAACTAAATGAGAAGAAAATGATGTCTGATACATAGCAAAACTTAAACATGGATCTTATTGTCCTTGAGAATCACTTACAACAAGCAAAGGGATAGTTTTCTTTGGTGGAAGTTCATTTTTCTCATCAATTAGATGAGCCAGTGAAACATGAAAACAATTCTTCAATTCAATGGGATCCTAACACAGCTCAGCTAATTACTGAGTTCCCAGTACCGCTGTCGATCGTGTACAATATAAGAAGGAAGCTCTACTTGATATGAACCGATGAGACTTTCGATGCAATTTCCTGGGCTCTTGGATCCGCAGTTTCTAAGGAGACTCCTCTCGGATCTTCACCAACTAGTAATGCCAAAACGTTGAGCGAACTCCACACTTTCACCAAGTTGTGGTTAGAGTCTCCTAAGGTCACGGCAAAAACTGCATCGAACCCACCAGCCCCAGGAACACCAGCTAGCAGAACCCCTTCTGTACCCATTGTAGCATCCAAAAGCTGTGTCTGTGACTTGGGTTCGATCTAAAAAACAGGCAAATCAAACTTTTAGCTGGAAGAATGGCCCAAAGAAAATATTCAATCAGATCTAGTTAATCACAGTCATTGACTGTTATAGATCCCATATCGGTCACCAAGGATCCACAAGAATCGATTCATGATTGACTATTGACTCTCTGGAGAAAATCTCCTGAGAGCAGGATTGGAAATCTTGAGACAGGTCAGTTTGATCTTCCTATGAAAATTACCGAGCAAGAGAAGGCAATCTCTCAGTTTATGCCTTTTCAGGGACCCCCGTATCAGGTAAAAACCACCCGTTGATCTTTGTACAGAAAATCAAGCCTGAAAAAGCTAAGATATGTTACCAACACCTCCCTATGCTTCTTTAACCTCATGGGCAACTCATAGGAGCAAACCGTGGGAACTCAACAATTTCATTAGAGAAACAAATTGAATAATCCATATTAAGCATTTAAGCATGGGTTAGGAGTATGTCTATGTGCACTAGACCAAGAAAGATAGAAAACTTACAGGAACGCCCGCAGCCTCTCCCATCAGTCGCATATAATGTCTGATTGAGAGCATAGCCTCTCTTGCTCCTAAGAGAGCTTTGATGACTGCTTCTTCCCTAGATTCCTTTGCGAGCTCGACCCACTGTTATATCATTTTTCAATGATCAAGTAAATGCCAATACTGGGAAAAGAACTTAATCTGAGTAAGAACATAATAAAAGTCACGAAAAGATTTTTCCAGTTTAATATATTGAGAAATATAACCTTTTCATATATCTTTCTATGAGTCCATCAAAAGAATCAGATTTGTTATTAACTCTATATTTCTTTAAAGACGAGGAAATTGAGATTAATAAGCACCTTCTCTGCATTCAATCGGCTGCAGCAGTCTACAATGTGTTTGTAAACGTCCCAATGATCTTCGGCTAATTTTCTCAGCAAATTAAATTGTTTCTCAAGAGATAAGTTTGCTTCTGACAAATTTTTCCATGTTTCGAGGGATTTTTGAGGCTCTGATATCTGCCACTTCTTCACAGCACCAACCATGGACGGTGTTGATGACCCGCCAGTTCCTGGTTCTCCCAGCAACTGGGAAAAAAATAAAGGACATCGAAATATGTTTAGCTAGGAAAATCTAAACATATCCAAATCATTATTCCAATCAAAGGAGAACACATGCATGTCTTGCAGATTCTTTGCTCTCATTTCTCAACTCAGGTATTTAACTGAAAATGCAGAAGCCCGTGGGGCTTTTCAGTTTCAGAAAACTGTCATCAGATTTAGATTTGAATGTTTCATCTTTAAGAAAAAGATAAAGAAACAGTAAGATAGAAAGAGAAATAGGAATAGATAGAAATGTTTCATTACAACATTTTCTGTAGTTCTCCTCATCTTCAAAAGAAGAAATGTGCACACTGAAAGATCTTCGAACATGTACAGAAAAGGTTTTTGATACTTTCTGCAAGAAGGCCCGATAGAGACCAGCAAGCAGGTGTATGCATACAAGTTCATATGAGGCATAAATAATTAGATATCAAATTCAATGCATGACAAAAAGATTTCCCAACACAGTACAGCAATAATACATTGGAGAATATTGTTATATAGCATTGACAAAAATCATTAGTAAGGTGCCTTGCATGACAGGATAAAATCAAACGTACAAGGGTCATAAGTGGTGGCAGTGAAAATTGAGTAATTTCATGGTCCCACTTTCCATTTAAGATGTCAATAATGATTTCCTGCAAGGGCATTCCTTCTACAGCAATCTGAACAAGAACAACTCCTCAAGTTAATGGTGTCAAATGTTTCAATTATTAAGAAACACGACTAAGTTTCAAGATATAGAGAGAGAGAGACACCTGAGCAGATGAAATCACATGTGGCGAGAATCGGACATATCTCTGACTCCCATAAACAGCAGAACTGACATCAAATCCACTACCAACTTTACCTTGCGCAATGCAGTGAGCTGTTTGAGCAATTATGTGGACTGTATCAAGGTCCATGGAGTCCTTTTCTTGGGATTTTAGGGAGAGATTTACAACTCCAAGATAATGAAGCAGAGCAGCAACTACAGCAGCGGTCATTGCTGCTGATGAACCGAGCCCAGTTTTTGCAACTTCAGGCTTGCAGTTTTCTCCATTTGAGTCCTCAGAGTTGAAGGTGATTGATGCAAAAGGAGGAAGGGCAGCCAACGTGTCTGGTGTCAAAGGAAGTCCTTTCGCTTCAATCTGTTAAAATATTCAGATAATCATTCCAGTTATAAAGAACAGTTATCACTTTTTATTTTTCTGCTTTTCAACTTTAACCTAACTTCATTTCTGATGGACAAATCAATAGAACATTTCACATGCTGATAAGGAGAGCTTCAAACAATTAGAAATTAAGGCTTCGGCTAATAAGTTGATGTTGAACTGGATATACTAACATAGTGGTTTTTTTTGGCAATTATCTATTTCTTTTTTTTCGGTAATTGGCAACTATCTATTTCAATATGTGTTAATCTTTACTTCATTTTTTTTTTTTTTTTTACCTTTGCACAATCACTTTTTCGCACTTAATGTACACTTTGCTTTTGTAAGCATTTTCATCTACTATCTTAAGAAACAGGGGAGAAAAAAAACCAGGAAGTTTTCCATGACTAATCAGGTTCAACATTGCAAAAGTTAGGCCATTAATCTGGGAGAATCATACATGATTCCGATAGGAATAGAAGTCATTGCAACCCAAAATTGTGATGTCAAGGCCTGCAAAAAGATGAGTTCAATGTTATAGAGACCCATATCTATCTTATACCTTCAAATGAAAAATAAGGTCTGGAACAGAAAATTATCTGATACCCTGCAAAAGTAGTTTGTGAAGTTCATCTTTCTTGTTCTCGTCAAACTTTGCATGAGCAGCTGCAACAGCGTACTGTACAGCTTGTTCCACAAATGGGTTCCTTGATTCACTGGAATTTCAGGCCAGTTTTGATTACTTTTAGTTGATTCAAGAATCTGGTTCATTTTATTATCATATGTCCCTTGCATATTTAGGAGTTAATAAACAATGCAGAAGGCAAACATACAACTATAAGCATTATACATATAATTTAAGTTAAAAAATATGGTGTACAATAAGCTCACCTTGAAGATATTGGCTGAAGAGTCAGGTGTTTGAGTGACAGCTTATACATGCTTTCTCTGGATAGCTGAGGTGAAGTTAACTTCACGTCGGTCCAAGACTAAGAAATGGATAGGTAATTCATTAGAAAGGGTAAAATATCTCAGCCCAGTAAACTTTTGCTGGTGAAAAATAGTAAGAAACCATTAAAAGGCAGCAGAAGAGAGCTAAAGTGCATAAGATATCAGATCAATCACATGTACATCTCATGGCAGCCAAGAAGGGCCTGTCTGAAAATAGATTTACGTACCATTTTCTAGTTTGAAATATAGAAAACAACTTGTTGGTGTATTTCCTGGAAATTACTTGCAAAAAATAATTCTTAAGCAGAAGATATGTTATAGGATGTTTCCAAAACAGAACTATTGTTTCACCAACCGCAGCCTTCAACAAGCATACAGACCCCCACTGGGACTTTCACAGCACAGGTCACTGAGTGCCACCTACAAGTCACGATTTTTGCCAGATTCTGGTCATTAGTGCTGCTTTCTGAGATTTTTTTAAATTGTTCTGTTAGAAAAACACTTCAAAGACAATCCCAAAATCAATGACAAAACATCTTTAAAACAACATGTTGAATATATATAATTCCAAATAGCCCCTCTGTATAACTCCTAGAATTCCTTCATCAAGGTCCAATCTCATGCTTCCTGCTATCACAATTCAGGTCTACGCTTATCGAAGTTGACATCATTAGAATGCGAAATAATTTATTGGTGTATATCTGAAACAGTTATATTGCAAAACAGTGAGTAGGTCTATATTGACCCTTCCACTCCTCAGGACAGTTGATTAATTCTAGTGACACTCTAATCTTCGTGAGATGAAAGAAGACTGCTGAGGATCATGGAAGAATCATCTAAACGAGGCAGCCAGAGAATTTTAAGAATCACAGTAATGATAAAACCCACAGCCACACAAGAAGTGTAAGTAGGATCAAAGAAGCTGCAAGGAACTGAATTGCCAACAAGATCTCCAAAAAGAGCAGTATGTACTCACCCAAGCCCAGCAGTCGGGTTTGATCTCATCGTAGAGAGGCTTCACTATGGCGTAGAATCGGGCACTTGTGCTAAGAACAAGCCCCGCATTTGGTCTCTCCAAGACTAGGTAACCGCCGGTTATCAAGACCTTGCCAGGAGCTGAAGCGACACTGCTCGAACAACAAAACTTCACATTTTCAGGGAATTCAGCCAAATCGGGATTCCTCCGATGATATCAATGATCATGAAATCGGAAATAAACCACGTCCAACGAAATGAATCATAAAGGGCAGATGTCACAACTGGAGTAAACTAACTATGCAGACATGGATTTTGACGAACACCCAGATCCCAAAATTCTCCAATGAGCTTGAAAGCTCGAGAGAACAAGACGAACCAAAGATCTGAGAGGAAAGCTTACACAGCTGCCATTGGGAGCTTCTTCCTTGTCTGCAGGCTTCGGTAAGTGATCAATTGAAAGGCATCAAACAGCTTTTGAAGCCGATCAGCAGAGTTAGGGGCAGGGACACTTCTGATCTGAGTGACAAGACTCCGTTTGCTCAGAACCCAACTAAGACGACGGCGGCAGTTCTCAAAATTTGACCTCTCCGTGCATTTATTCAATGGCCGCCGGAGACAAATTTGTCGACATGGCACCAGCAAATAATTTTAATTATATAAAAATAAAAAATGAGACGAAATAAAATAATAAAAATATATTATAACAGCAAAGAAAAATAAAAGGAATAATATAAAAAATTAAAAGCAAAGAATAAATAAAATAAAAATTTTGAATATATAGAAACAAACAATTTCAACAAAAATTCTCAGCTCCATGGTCAAATTAGAAAAGCCGAAAATGCATGTGAAATACGAGAGGTGAAAGAGAGAAAGTAAGAGTATGAAAATCGAGAAGGGATATAAAAAAAAAAAAAAAAAACGTGGTAATCATATATTAGTCAATATACCATTACATTTTAAATTTTTCTTCATATAATACTATTAAAAATTAAATTTAATATGTTAATAGGTATAAAGTGAATGGACAAAAAATAAAAATTTTCAAACTTATAATATCGACATATATACCCATTTAATTTGATAATATTTTTAATGTTGTTTTTATTTACATTAATTAAGATTCATTAAATTAAATGAATAAAGGAAAAATAACGGTAGAAATCTTATAAGTTTATCATTTTTAAAATTAAGTCACATATAATTCAGTTTGGCTTTTTAATATAAAAACGTTATTCCGTTGGATACTGTTAGTTCTTCCATTACCGACCGCTCGAGATGTCGTTAATTACCATGAATATCCCGCATTTATTTTCTTATTGCCAACCGTTCGATATACCGATAATCACCTTAAATATTTTGTTAAAATTAATGATGTGAGTTAATTTTGATGGTGTTAAATAGGGAAAAAAATCACTTGTTTATAAAAATACTAAATATTTCGATGGGCGGCGAGGACAAGCTCTCCAACGAAGATTTAGAGGAGGAAGGAGGCGAGCATAATAAGAAAGAAAGGGGGATTTTTTATTTTATTTTTTTTCATTTTCTTGTAAATAAATTATTTGTGATATTTTTCCTTATTCCACCGCATCAAAATTGTGTCATAATTTTAAAATGAAATGTTAAAGGTAATTAACGATATCGCGAATCATAGGTAGCAGGAGAGCTAATGGTGTCTAAGGGAGCATTGATTTAGGATTTAAGAAGTTAAATCGAAATTCATGTCACTCATTTTAATGAAATATTCACAGTAATTAACGGTATCTCCAACAGTCGATTGTGAAGAATTAATAATGTCTGACAGAGCAATATTTTAAGACTTAAATACTCAAATTGAAACTTATAGTACTTAACTTCAAAAGGTGGCAATCTTGTAGAATTTTTATTGTTATTTTTCCAATAAATAAATCATGATCAATTCAACTTCGACTTTTTTGCTCGAAAGTATTGAGCATTTTATTATTTCTTAAAAATAAGTATAGGAAAAAAATGTTCAAGAAATTGAGAAATTACAAGATCGAAAATTATATTGGGATTCTCCAAAACTAATTATAAAGAAAAATTATTAAAGGCTAGAGGTGAGTTATGCTATGCATAAATTTTATTATTTAATAAAATTAGCAAAAAAAAAGACTCATAAATAATTAAATAAAATTTTAATTGTAATTAGTGTCTCAAATGTGCTATTATGGTAAATCAAATATGAAAATTAGATAATAAATTTTGGAAAAAAGTTGAGTAATTTTATATATAATAAAAAGTACATAAAAATATAAGAAAAAAGTGCATGAAATAAAGAGAGGGAAAGTGGGAGTGTAGAAAATTGGATGGTTACATGTTATTAATTTTACTGTAACACCCATATTTTTTAATAATTATTAGAAATAAAATGTTATGTGTTAATGAAAAATCTGTGAAAGAGAGAGATGTTGAAGAGGCCAAACATTTTCATGTGAAGTTTAATCCAATCAAATGTTCGGTGGACCCACTTCAGCTCCACCAAGGCCCCGACCGTACCTATCTGAGGCAACAACTCACTGGCAAGTTTCTTAAATAAACTCTACGAGCGTCGGAGTTAAAAATCTCCTGAAGATCGACATTTGGATTTTAATGTAGGGATCCGGACTATAAATACACCCTCTGATGGATTAGTGAGTTACTATAATACAGATATCATTGATATATATATATTAAAAAAAGAGAGAGAGAGCACCGACCGTACTGTGCCCTCGTGATAATCTCACGGAAAAACTTCCTTTTCGTCCGGAATAAGATACATTCGATCTTTTGTCGTCGTACTCACACTTCAATAACATCGATATATGAATATAAATACATCAATAATCTATCTATATACTGACGCAAAAGCAGAGAAAGCCCAGTCCACGTTAAAAAAAAATAGAATCAGTTTATTTCTTGGTTTTTCTTAAAATTTACAACTACTAGTATTCAGAAGTTTAACGAGAATTAACTAATTTAGATTGAGACAGGTGAGCCCACTACGAGAAAGTCTTCAACGGAGCAGTCATACCACGTCAGAATCGCTTACGTGGTATATTCTTTAAATCATGACTTGACATGTAATCAATAATTATACAATTATAGTTATTAAATCCTAAAAAAAATTTAAAAATATAAAAAAAATCTTAAATAAATGATGAACTCTAATTAAAAATAATATATAAATGATAAAAAATATTTAAAAACCTAATAAATTATGAATTCTAATTAAAAATAATATATAAATAGTGAATTATTATTGAATCGACATACCACGTAAGCGATGCTGCCGTGATATGACCATTCCACTGAAGAATTTCTCGCCCACTAGAGATAAAATTCTCTCACAGTAAATTCTCTCTAATTTTTGGATTTTAGATTTTTATAGCCAGTCGTTTCTTATATTTGATAAATTACTATCTGTATTAGATGCAGCGTAAGTAATTGTTACTTCACATTAATTTTAATTTAATTTTCGATCCCTTATTTATTCAAATTTCATCTACAATTGACTTTGGATTATTTAATTTTTTTATTAAAATAGTACCCATAATTATAAATATTTTTTTCCTTTTTATTTCAACTTTAAATTTTCAACGGTCAAGTATCAATTATTCATTTTATATCTTTATTTCAATTTTCTAACTACACGATAACAAGAAATTTTAATTTCTATTATCAAACATGATCCATAATTCTTAACATTAGACAATTTTGTAATCAAACATTTTCCATCTACGATTTTCTAAATAATGTCTTAATTTCAAATTTTGAGTTCAATTTTTGTCTTAATTAAATCTTATATATCTCGTCATTTCCCCATCTCCTAGCTTCTTACGATGCATACATTTCAAATATTGTTAAATTAGGAAAAATATTATTATCATAAGAAATACAGTAAATTTTTTTGGTTCACAAATTAAAATGTGAGATTGTAATATTTGAAAAAATATAAAATTAATCATAAAATTTCACAAATATAAATAAAAATTGTAAATTTCAATAAAATCTAACAATTCTACGTGCCTTGGATGTAAAAATTTTATCATCAATACTGTAAATTTGTTATATATCTAATCTCACTTCACAGTAAATTTTACAATTAAACACTAATTTACTATGTAAAAAATATAAATATATTAAAATAATCGATTAAAGTATGCCGGTGAAAGGAGCTGCTCAAAGTTGACTTTGACTCCTATCTTTCTAATAGGAATCGGAGTCAGTTTGAGCTTGACAGGAAGCTTGTTTCATCACCACCAAGGGTGGTGGCTTGGTATTCTAAAACCCACTCCTATACAGTTCAGTGAGTTGAGGTCATAGATTCGAACTTCGCTCTTAGTAATATTATTAGAAAAAGACTATTGAGCTCATGCATTGACAAATACTGACTTTTTAAATTATAATAAATATTCAATAGTATTATGCTTGACAGTACCGATGTTAGACTGGTTGTTCAATTCATTTGAAGCATTCGAGGTTGAACAAGAAAACCTGAATATTACGTAGTGGGGTGACTAAGTTGCCATTACTGCCATCCTCCTTTTACAGAGTAAAAAATGAAAAGGCACCCAGGTTCTAAGTTCTAACACTGTTATAAAGAACTAGACTCGAAACTTACATTTTTTTTTGGAAACTACACCACTGGTGTACAAAAATCTCATCTTCCCCTGACCGATCTAAGTTGAGCTCGGTTGGCCTACTAGGGTACAAAACTTTCCTAGTATGAGCTATTTCAATTCACAAAACTCGAGTTCGATACCTTTATTTAAGGGGACCGAGCGGTCTCATCTTACTTGTGGTGGAGGGATTATTGAACTCTTTCCACTGTCGAACCCGAGAAAGCCCATTAACTCAAACCATTGACTCGCGGTGGAAGTGCTGTGATGTTACCACCCAAAATCGGCAGTTGAGTTAATGGTCTGAAAGTGGAAAATTTTATTAAATATCCATTTTTTTTTGAGACACGACTTGCTATGAGTGAGCGTCATGGTGTTCATATCCAGTGTATTTTTTTGGGTCCGAATATATTGGTCTTTTTGACTAACTAGTTTGACTTGATCAGCATTCCATTTAAGACTTTGAATCATGAGGTGGGAGTGCACCCATAAAAATCTGTTCGACAGGGTTGCAACATATTTAAAATGCATGATGTTGACTTGATACATCAAACAAGATTCATCCCTCCATTAGAAAGGAAAACCGATACAATGGCATTGCTATTGAATCGACCTGCAATTAAGGAGTCTCGAATTTGACTCTTATTAGTGGGACTCTCCATGTCCATTCGTTTCTTTATTTCTTCTGATCATCTTCTAAGCATATGAATTATTTTTTAGCCCAAAAAGTTAAACCTTGAATGAGTGGACGGAATCAAAATCTTTTTTTTTTTTTTGTGATAATGGAAGATCATGAGTCTAATGCAACGAGGGGAAATAAACAGAAATAAAAGGACCTGATAACTCCTGTGTTGAGAATTGAACTTAGAATGCTTTGATTATGGGTCAAAATTTTTATGCTATTGCACTAAACACACCCTCTGCATCGAAATGATTCAAAAGAGTTAACTACATGTATTTTACCAATCGATAAAGGTAGAGTGCTCATGGTTCACATCAATTCAACTATAAATCTTACTCAACTTAAAAGGACATTTCCTTCCGTCCTTGGACTAACATTTCATCTTCGCACTCGATGAACTAGTTCCGAGAGGAGCATTTTTCTTCCAACCTCAGACCTAGCATTGTGTGAGCACATATAATAACTTACTCTGATATCATATCAAATATCCATCTTTCGGTCCCTTAAGCTAATACGTTGTCGGTACCCGCTATTTTATAAATTAAGTTTCAATCCTTTAATTGTTGTAAGATTTATAGCTCAACACTCACTCTCATACAGTAGCTTATTGGCACTTGACACGTGTCCTTCAACACAAAATAATTTCTCTCAGAGTAGTTTTTTTATAAACCTATTTTATACTTGTCTTCTAAACAATTGATATGGCAGGAAAAAAAACACTGATGTCATAATGATGCAATTTAATTTCCCATATGTTTTCCAACTCGCATCTTACGTACCTTCTGACTCATTTTTATATTCAGCTGTAAATATATTGAAACCAATAATTGTTTCTTCCCATTTGGGGTGGGGATGAAAATGTTTCAAATCAGGTGGTTTTATGTACAAATTATTAGGGATAATTTTTCGGTTTTTAATTTATTATTATAATATAAATCGATATGAAAAAGTAAAATAAAAAATTAATGGTTGGTTTTTTTTTTTTGCACCATACAGTATTCATGGACCAGTCAAAATGCACATCGAGATTAATGTGCGGTTGAGCATGGATCCCTAAAAAAATTATCGTCGACCCTCCTAACCTGAAATTCGGTCTTGGGATCATCTATTTTGGAGTCTAGTGAGAGAATCACTAGACGTACTTCAAGTTAGTAATGGTTGATTTTTCATTATTATGAGTTAGTTTGAAGACACAATAGGAGGGAGTGAGAAGACATTTAGGAAATTAAATAGGTTTTTATCACATCAACACTTTTTTTGTCACATTACCAGTAAGAAGATTAGAATGAAAGAAGTTTTTAGGAAAGATCATTTTGAAAAATAATTTCAAAACCAAAATTATTTTGTGCCAAATATCTTAATACATAATGCATGCATTTATTTTGGAAGTACTCAAAACTTGGAGGGTAAACAAGCTGTGTCGAGCCCGAATCTATAATGTTTAAACTCGGCTCGTTTGCCAATTTGTGAGCTCGGACTAGGGCTAGAGCTTAGCTGAACCCGATATTTTAAGTTTGACCTCGGCTTGTTATAGTAAAAAAAGGCTCGTTGTGCTTATATAAGCCGAGCTGAGTCGAGAAAGAAAATATAGCACAAGCGAGGGGTTATGTCAATTACATAAAATGAGGAATACTAGGGAGAAAGAGGAGAAGAATTAATTGCAATGAGGATTTCGTGAATGAGTAAAAAAATATGAAATAAATGTTTTAAATAAGAATTTGAAATAATAGTGATGATTTTTTTTTAAAATTAAAGAATAATAGTAATTATTATTATATATAATAAAAAGTTTGTTTATGTTTGCGAGTTTCTTGAGTTGAATATTATTAGTCTTGGCTTGGCTTGTTTAACTGAAAAACCATAACTAAGCCGAGCTCGGGCTCATTAAGATCGAACCGAATTCAAGCCGAGCTCAAGCTTTCATCGAACTGAACTCAAATTGTTTGCGAATCGTACTATTCCATTTAGATCCCTTCTTGAAACTTTCAACAATCTTAAAAGATTTCTTTTTTGCATAAGTTGGAGGATCATAAAAGTTAATTCTCGGGTATGTGATTATGCTACCTCGAACCATGTACACCACGAGTTGAGATATATTATATTTAACTTTCACGATAAAAATTGAACTCAGAATCTCGTAATTATAAATTAAAGTTCTGTGTTTTGTACTAAGACTGCATACTCTGACTTATAAGTTTGAGTTGGGTGGGTAGACTAGAGGTAAAACTCTCCAAATATAAATTTTTTCCATTCAAAGGAGGCGTGCGTAACTTACTCTAATATTATATAAACTATCCACCTGACTTACAAAAACATTGGGCTCATGTCCAATCCAAAAATTTAAGATGACACGATGGCAGTATCAACTTTCTTATAAATCAAGTATCAATTTCTTATTTATCGATGCGAGATTCATTCTCAGAAGTTCCTATTACTTGTTCAATGGGCTTTCAGCAAATTGAGCTCGGCTAGAGATTGGGTGCCCATGCGATGCATCCGAATCCGGCCTACCACAACAATGGGCATCTACTAAATTTCACTAGTATAAGTCTTAAGAGTAAACTATCAAATTCATCGTTAAAGTTTAAACGAACCATCAGTTTGGTTTTTAAAGTTTAAAAACCATTAACTTGGTCCGCACTGTTCACTTCCGTCAGTCAAGTTGATCGGGACGTTATAATGTCATTTACAGATGTTGACGTGAACAGTGACGACTACGTAAGTGGGTCCCACATGTTATGTGACGAGTCATGAATAGTTGAAGTTAAAAAATAAAATATAGTTTTATCCACTTATTAATTACTACGTGGCATGTGGGCCCTGAAAATGGGCGGCCACCGTCCACGTCAGTATACATAAATGACATTATAATATTTGGATCAAATTGACTGACGGAATTAAATATTAGGGTCCAAATTGATAGTTTTAAAATTTTAAGAATTAAACTAATGATTAATTATAAATTTGAGGACTAATTTGATTATTTGCTTATTAATTAACTTAATTTCGGAAAAATACTGAAATTGGGTGGCAAAAAATGTTTTAAATTTCCCAATTTCATCTGATCCCAGGGAAAATGTTGAATAAGTGCCACTAATACGTTGCTTGAATAGTAACCGGCCAGAATTACTTTGAACGGCGAAGTTTTCCAGAATTCTCCGAGTCTGGACTCCGAGCCTTGGATTTCGTACCATTATCTTCCGAACCAACCAAACGGAGATCTTGATCTTTTTAAGCTGATAGCTTTGCCATTGGAATTCCGAGTCGGCTCAGGTGCACCTCTTTTTCTGTTCCAGTCCAATTGATTGACGAATCATTCCACTGGCTACGGGACTCTTGGCGATTTCAAATTAACAGATTGACGCGACCATGTTAGCAGCAGCTTCATGTTTCTGCATCTGCAACAACATTTTGTATTTCTACTGTTGGCAGAGAATTATATGGTTTTAGGGTTTTCTGTCAAGTAAAAATTGGTCGAGATTTCTGGTTCAGCCAGCTCAATTTTGGTTTTTTTTTTTCATAGTCTCGGATTGATTGTTCTCGGATTGATTGTTTTATCTCCCCTTACCCTGATTTATGTTGTTAAATGTTGTGCCGTGTAACATAATTTGGCCTTTTTTTTTTTTTGAACTTTTGTGCGTTCGGGCATAATATTTTGAGATAATAAACCTATGGTTGCATCCTTACCAGTCCTCAATTACCTTTGAAGGGCATTAAGGTCATTGGCAGTGTTATCGTAATCGAATCATTTAGTTATGTGTTTTCTTAGTTAAATTAATGAATGAAGAAATCATGTTAAGTGGAAATGTCTTTGAACTTTGTTTCTGTATAGGACCAGGAAAATTCCAGATAGTCACTTTCTCTTGAAGTTTTTCTTTTCTGTTCTTGTTCTTCAATGTTCTGATGCTCCTGTTCAGTGAAATCTTGAGCGCAGATGGCCACATTAATTTCAAATGTTTCTACTAGTTAGCAAAAAATTTTAATTCCCCAAGTTTTCATATTTTGCTCCTGAAAATCAAATTCAGTTTGTTATTCTTTCTATGTTGTGAAGGGAAAAAGGGTTCATGGGAACCTTGCTTCAGAACAGTTCCTAGACAACGTCTATTCTCTAGCTCGACATATCAAGCATAGTACTGTCTAATTATATCCCCTTCTTTTGTCTAATGACAGTGATGCTATATTATTTTCTCTAGAGCACCTGAGAGATGCAGAAATTGGGTGACTTCAAGTTGCCTCCTTTCTTCAATTACCCGCCATACTTCACGTAATTCCTGGACTCTTTTCTTCTCATTTAGATTTGCAATTTATTTCAGTTGGAACTTTTGCTGGATCACTAACTGTGCAAAACCATTCACGTCGCCTAGATTGCTTTCATTCTTCATTGGAGTGCCTCTTATTAATGTTTCAGAACTTCAGAAATAAAGGAGATCTTCATCTGTCCATGACCTTTGAGTATTTGTGTTATCTGTTCAAGTCCAAGAAGGGCTCATGGTCAGCTCTGGTGTCCTACCATTTGCTTGATGTATATCATTTTAGCCTTGACCTAGAGCTGAAGGGAGGCACGATAATCCTTTTTCACTATATAAATTTCTCACAGGAGTCTGTAGCACTAACTCTACAAGAAATCATCAATTTTTAGTGGGTTATTTCTGTTGGAATCTTCCAGAAATTGGTCAAAATCCTTCGGAGATGGAGTTGATAAGGCCAAGCCGAAAGATAATTATAGGATGCAGTTTCTGGTGGAATTTCTGTTGGAATACCATCAGAAATCTCTCATTTTCTCGAAACTTCCCCTTGGAAAAACACAATTGTTATGTAGGGTATAGGAAAGCACAGGCATTTGACGTACACTTTTGTAAATGGGATATGAATCTTCAATAATACCATGGTTATGTAGTTAAGCATAGAGTTGGCTTTGACATTATCATGAAGCTCGTGGAGACTGATTTACCTAATTGAACCATTGTTGACAACATTTAATATATGGTGCTTGACTTTGACTTGTAATTGAAGCATTTGTTGTGAAGACGTCACAGTGATACTTGCAGAACCTTTAACTATGGGTCTTTCTGTGGTTTTCCCTCCCATCTCTCTCGATAAATGTTTGGGCTGAGGTAGCTTGCTATTCATATGTATATGCAATTCTTTTTCATGTCACATACTCTTCTATCAAGCTTCCTTCTCATGCTTTGGCAAATGGTGGTTCCTATTTGGCCTTGATTTTGTTCACAGTTGCTAAATCACACTAGTCTAATTTGGTATGACATACCATGCAATTCTTTTTGAATGGTTGGGTCACTCAGTGATGTTATCAGCAACATACAGTCTTAGTTGGTTTCTTCATTTCCTGTTCAGCTTTTATTGATCTGATGTTTGTTGATGCTAAGTAAGGCAAAGGAGAATATGTCATTACCATAGAAGCATTGTGGTATAAACGCTAGTTTGAGATATAGTCTTTTGATTGGACATTTTGTTCATATATCAGTACCTGTGGCTGATTGTTGGTAAAGGATGGTATTGTGTAGTTGATACGGTAATGGGATTCTTCCTTTGATCTTATTGTCATGAGCATTTACAGTGAGTGTCAGCCTTGGCATAAAGTATGGTAAGGATATAATCATGATGCTATTCCTACCTACGTGATGTTAAGAGCTTATTTCCAGAACTGGACTGGACCAGCCAGTTGTACTGGGGACGTAATGGTAGACCTGTTCAGTTTAGAGGAAACACATGTTATTGGCAGATCAAATGAAGTGCTCGGTGAACTGGCCTCATGACAGTTTGTTAGTGAACAAACTAATTCTGACTTTGCAGTGACTCTTTATCTCAAATTTGTTCGAGATGTATTGTCATCTGTTTAATAGTTAAAATGCATTTGGCTGATTAAATAATAGACTATAGTTATGCCAACTTGATTTGGCCGGACCTTGAAAGTTATAGATGGGAGCACTGTTAACTAGCCTCGTGTTATGATGGTACTATTGTGTTGTGATTTTGGTGTTACCTTTTCAGTTTGCAGCCAGTTAGGGATACACGGGAGAAGCAAGTACAACTTTGGAAGGAGCTCATCCTTGACTATTGTAAAACACAAAAAATATTTGTGGTTGGACTTGAAGAAGAATTTCCACTGTTCTCAAATCCTGTGATGGAGAGTAAGTAGCATGACACACACACACACACACACACAAACACTATCAAAGGTGTCTGACGTACATGCTGTATGGGCTTAAAGACCATATGGATGCTCTTTATATGTAGTGGAATCGTTCAAATTGCATGTTATATTTTCTTACAATGGAAGGATGAAAATAGAAACATAATTTTTTAATTGCGGTTTCCTTTTGACACTGGTATTCAGTTTGTAAAATTGAAGATTAAAATTGCTAAAGTGGAGATTATTGTGTTATATGTTTGAAGAAAGAGTATATCATACCTCTGTATTTTTGCAGATTGCCATGTGCTTTGTAATCTTGAAGATTATCCGGAATTGTTTTTGAGTGAAACAAATGTTATAGCCATGCAATGCACTAGAAAATAGACTACACATGTTTTGAAGAAGGTTTTTATGTAGTCGAGTCATGAAGGAATGATAAGAAGTCTTAATCAAGAAAATTTATTCTGCAGTCAACATTTTATTATAGACCCTTTGCTTTGTCTATATTCGGCCATGTTACACATGATCCTATCCATTCAGAATAGTAATTTCTGGCAAAGCACCTTCAGGAACTTAAGGAAAACCAGCGGTCATTTAATGTAGCAATTATAATATGCTGAACTATAAATTCATTTTCTTATGGATCTTTAGGGTGACTGCTCTGAACTTTGTAGAGGACTTTATATATGGCTGTTTTTTCTTTTCTCCCCCTGATAACTAAATGGCTAATTCATTTTTTTTTTTTATTCATAAAATTCCTTATGATTGCTCCATATTCCTTGACTTGAATCCTATTACCATTTAAGTTCTATCTTATCCCATTCAGTTTGCTCCTCCACATGCTTGCTTCAAGTAGCCAGCCATAGGATGTAGGCTAGTGGCAAAAGAAGTAGATGTCCCAAGATTGAGTTTTGACTAATTTTATCTTTTTGGACTGCCTCTGGGATCTTCAGTATGCTCACTTTGTGGGGGGACAACATTCCTCAAGAATTAGTTGCCTATTCAAAGAGTATCGAAATGCTTTTATCCTACTAAGGAAGGGGGAGAAGATTAAACAAAATAATGCTGGATTTCTTCAAGTATACCAAATTTTAGTGGGTTTCTTTTAAGGATAGCAAATTTCTCCGATGAAGATTGCATGTATAATGCAGCTTTGGTGCTTACTTTTCGCTTAGCTCTTATGGTGGTCTGCAGGGTCACTTACTCATGAAGCAAGGCAAGCATTTCTCTCTGCCTTGGTGTCAGAAGGTCAATAACTGGCCTTCCTCTTGGCCTTTTTATCAGTATATAAAAGAACATATGCTGCTTCGTTGAGCAAGAACAACAAAAATGGATACCAGATCTGCTTAATGACAGTCGATTGCCTTTATGATCTAATAGGACGTGCCGAATGGATGGACAAAGGAAGAAGAAAATGTCTCATTCTGTGGCACCGCATCCAAGACTGGGCTGAAATTATCGTCAATTTTGTAAGTTTCGTTTCAGCGTTCCTGATAAACTGTTTTAAGAGATATTTTAGAGCTCTTGATTTCATCCTCAGTCAGTCTTCACAGAGTTGGGAAGTAATTTCATGAGAAATAAAAATAATTTGAATAGGTGAAAGACAATGGATTAGAGGACAGCGTGATGACAGTTGAGGAAATGCGCTCCGGGACCGAATCACGGGGGACAGGTATTGCAATTATACTGATCTAAGATTGCTTTTTCCTTTTTCTGTCAGATCTGATATCTTGGTTTGGACACGGTTCTCTGTTTGCAGAGCTCCAAGGATTGGATAGGACGATCCTGATGCGAGCTTTGAAGCTACTCGAGCACAAAGGGAAGCTCGCAATCTTCAAAGGAACTTCTGCCGATGACGAAGGTGTAAAATTCTCGGTTTAGATCCACGAAGGACAACTTTCTTCCACGGAGAAAGATTGTGCATTTTCGTTATGCCGTTCTGTGCGTGTTCCCTCTGATACCGAAGAAGGTTTTACAATTTTTCTGTACAAAAACTTGGACCCCATTGCAGGTATTGGGTGAATTTGATGCTTCACAATTTCTTTGATCTTTGCTTTCTTTTCTGTCTTCTGGTTGATATTTTTGTTAATGAGTCTCATGGGATGGAAATAAAGAAGCATGCAAAGTTATTACCCTTTGTAACCATTTTTTCACGCGATCTTGGGAGTACAAGATTCCATTTTTGAATCTCTTCGACTTATCTGTCACAAATATGCTGTAGAAGTGTGGTGCGGTTGGAGAACGCTGTGTTTTTTTTAACTATACTAGATTGCTGACAAGGTCAGAGCTAAGTATATGTGATGCTTTCTCAATGTGCTATTAATTGTACGTTTATAATGATTTATCATGGGCCAGACTTGCACCATTTAGTGTCAAAAAAATCCAGTGAAAGTGACTAACCAAACTACTAACCAAAATTTAAATGGACATGAGTAATCCATAAATGTCTTTCTATTATACCAATATGAGTTAGGGTCGGTCCATGAATTTTTCTTCCTTTGTCGCATTCCGTTCAAAGGATTGAAGGGAGATAGTGCATCAAGCTGTTTGCGATCCATACTAGATTTGACTAACTGTAATGTCTTTGTATTGAGCTTCTCAACTTTTAATAAAGAATTCGCTACAAGAGCATTTTTTTTAGTGAACGTCCCGAGGAAACCTTTGCACACCTCCATTACCCTCTAGGAGGCCTAGGCCCCATAAAAACTGCACACGAGCCCATAACCTTGCTTTTCTATCGATCTCTAATTCTAATATTCCTCTAGTTGAGATTATTTGACGCCCCTTCTCTTAAATAAAATCTCGGACTTAAGTATTATGAATGAAAATTTATAATTGAGATAACTCTACCTTTTAATTAGCTGATACTGAGATTTAATTTTATTCTTTTAGAAAATAATATTTTAGATATCGAGTTGGTATGGTTGTTGAGATGTTTGATTATTTTTTATATTTTCTGTTTCTTTATTTTATTCATTACTCGGTCTATAAATATATTAGTTTGCCATTGTAATCGTTAGCTCGCTCATTAATGAAATATTTATTGCTCATGTGAGTTCGGCCTTCGAGCCAGCACGTTCTCTCCATCTTCGCTTACACTCTTTCGATTTATTTTAAACTCGACCGTTGACCCGCCTAAATATGAATTAATTAAGGTTATTGGATTTATGGATATAAAATGGTTATAATCGAAAGTACCTTCCTATAGTAAATAGGGATGGCAAAATCGTCCAAATTCACGAGATTCGACCCACCCGATTTGGGGCGGGTCCGACCAAATAACCCACTCCAATCCGTTTCTGCCCTATTATATAATATAATATTATGTTATAATGTTTTAAAATTAATTTAGTTAATTTTTATTTTTATAAATAATACAATAATTACTCGATTTTACTAAAATTATGTAATTTATAATCATTTTAAATTTATTTATTTAATTGTACATAAATATATAATGTTATGCTATACTCTAAATCATATTTTATATGCATTTATTATTTTTTAAATCGAGTTAATCCATACTTGATCCGACGGTTTGATCTGTAGAGGTGTGATACTAAGAAACGTGCGAGAATACCATATATTGTCAAAAAATCAACCAATCTTACATCTTTCCGTAAAATGAGATCGCATGTGCAAAAATAATTTTTTTATTAAAAAATGTTTTTTAAGATGTTTTTACTGTAAAAGGATCACCTTCCGATGCCAGTAACAAGGACCAGCGCCCAGGAGGGGCAACCTTGGCGGTGCTGTGGTGGGGTTTTGGGAGATTTTCGAGGCCTTATGGCTTCAAATTTCCAAATGCACTTTTTTTCTACTTGAAAATTTTACAGTCGTCGAACTTGTTACGTTCGTTTGACCTATCCGGTACAAATGGTTTATGGGTTATTGCATATAATCCGAGGAGGATGTGTCGCAACCACTCCTGGTCGACCTAAAAGGCATTCGTATGTGTCAGTTATGAAAAAAAAAAAAAAAGGAAAAAGCCCAGCTACCAACCCCATTACCATTCCAAAATTAGTGAAATACAGACAGCAAAAGACAGGCTTAAAAGGCAAATATTGCGCCGACGGAAGCAAAGGATCTTCTCGGCTGGATCGTCAGTGGGTACCTCTGGACGGTTCCCCTCCTCTGTCTAACGAGCTTCTTCAGGCGCGCGTAGAGAGATAAAGAGTGGCAGAGGGAAAACTTCGTTGCAGCAGCATAGCCATCGACTTGTGCCAAGGCGATGGCGGCGGATTTACCGGAGGCGTCGTTGCAGAACGTCCTGGACCAGGACACCCTCAAGTGGATCTTCGTCGGCGGGAAGGGCGGCGTGGGCAAGACCACCTGCAGCTCGATCCTCGCTATCCTCCTCGCCAGGGTTCGTCCCTCCGTCCTCATCATCTCTACTGACCCGGCGCACAACCTCAGCGACGCCTTCCAGCAGCGGTTCACCAAAGCCCCGACACTCGTCAATGGATTCACCAATCTCTATGCCATGGTATGTAACACCACATAATCTACTTTTGGGCACTCTCCTTGGAACTTCTTCTTTGGATGATAAATCCTATCGTCGAATCTACGCTATTCTTGATCGCTCCATCTTAATTCAGTCGTTTTGCACCAGTCCCGTAACTGAACTCAAGTTTCAAGCTTGAGCTTTTAATTGCCTTCAATCCTGATCTGGTTTGTTTCTCCGTTTCCCCTAAAGTTAGATCTTTTTATGCGACTTAGTGATGGGCCTTGTATTTTAGTTGGATTGTTCGATACGTTTTCATGTTCTTTGGTCGCTCTGTGAAATTAGAGTGGGCCATCGCAAACTTTCAGCTGCTCCCTCCTAGAGTGGGCCATCGCAAACTTTCAGCTGCTCCCTCCATGGAATAGTGACATGGTATGATTGACACTCTGAATTGACAGCAGCTGCCTGCGCGAGAGTATACTTAGAAAGGAATGTTTGCCCGAAATGTTTTCTAGGCAGTTTGTCAGGATATACCTCTGAAGAATTATGAGTGATGAAGAAAGTTAGGGGAAGTTCTTGCAGGGTTCTCTCCCCTCTTTGATATGTATATATCAATCCAAAGTTGGTGGATCGTTTGCTGAGTGCTGGTTTGTGGATGTCTCTCTGGATAATACTGGACATTCTTTGAGTTGTTAAAGAGTGCCAGCAAAAAAAGAAACTATATTTGTGTTTATATTAATGGAAACATCTGTTTGCCACCATTTTGAATCGGCAAATTTAAATGTTAAGCGCTATATAGGTAAAAAAGTTAAGTTGTTATTTTATAATGCTCAGGTTCCCAAATTCTGATTCTTTGCGAGGTCATATTTTTCTTTGGTTAATAATCTTCAAGAGTTGGTATCTGCCTACTCTTGAGACCACATTATTCTTGGTTAAGTGCTCATTCTTCTTTTAATGGTCTTCGGCAGGAGGTTGATCCAACTGTCGAGCATGAAGACATGGGTGGTCCTGAAGGAATGGATAGCTTGGCGTCTGAGCTAGCAAATGCAATTCCTGGGATTGACGAGGCAATGAGTTTCGCTGAGATGCTGAAGTAAGATATATGGGTCCTAATTAATGAGAACTGTAAATGATCCGAAGTAGTAGTGGTTATGGTACCAAATAAACTTGTAACTTCAGTGGTTTATATATTTGAAAGTAAAGCATGCACTCTTAAACAGGTAGTCCTTAGAGACTGAAGTGAATCTTTTCTTTAATGCTGGGGTACTTGTATTCCAGTGTAAACTATTAGGGTAATTATCTATGCTATTCTTGCATGAATTGCGTTTGTTAATATATGATTCTTAAATCTCAGTTTCTTCATCTTGCCATCTATCTGTCTCAAATTTTGTAAATTGATGTCATTATTGTGCAGATTGGTGCAAACAATGGATTATTCTGTTATAGTATTTGATACCGCTCCAACTGGCCATACTCTTCGGCTATTGCAGTTTCCATCAACCTTGGAGAAGGGATTGGCAAAGATGATGAGTCTGAAGAATAGATTTGGTGGTCTGCTGACTCAGGTATGTATTGTGTGCCAGCTTGTTTCGGTGCAGTTACCCATCTCTAGGAAAAGTCAATCTATCAGAGTTGTAGGCTATCAAATGTATAAAGGCGTTGATATTTGGGAATCATGTTGATTTAAATGTGAAGGTCGACATGCACGTGGAAGATGCAAGACATAACTTTCTAATCCTCTTATATTTATTTGGAGACATGAACAGTTTCAGAGGTTACCGTGTTCTGTTCTTTGATTAAACGGCTTAATTGACGTTGTAGCTTTCACTTCTTATTGGGGAAAATCTTTTATGTCATTTGCCCACTAATTCCTGCATGATGTCTCCACAAGTCTCATAACAAAAATCATCTTGCTGTGGTTGCCTAACTCTGCCTAGTTAGTTATTCTTCATTACTTTGAAACGAGAGTAGAGGTCTAATTAGCTCTCTCTCTATATATGTCAATGCTGCAAGTCCAATAATTCTCCCCATAGCAGCATCCTTGAAATGGAGCAGGCTCACTTTTGCTACCTCAAACTGAAGCAACTGTACTAGTCAAAAGGTGCCTCATACAAATAATTTTGATTGCGATGACAGGCGACCTGTCTTTTTGGTCTTGATAATGAATTTGGTGAGGATGCCCTCTTGGGAAGGCTAGAGGGCATGAAAGACGTGATAGAACGAGTAAATAAGCAATTTAAAAACCCTGTAAGTATCCTCTAACCTTTCTAGGTATTCTTTCAACTTTTTAATTTATTTCCTTCCTACAAAAATGAACCTTCTTCAGTATCTTATTCTCATATGCTTCCTTCCAGGATTTGACTACCTTTGTTTGTGTTTGCATCCCTGAGTTCCTTTCCCTGTATGAAACGGAGAGGCTGGTACAAGAACTCACCAAGTTTGAGATAGATACACACAATATTATCATAAACCAAGTAATTTTTGATGAAGAAGGTAACGTGCCCTTATGGTATGATTGCTATAATTTCGCTTTTCTTTTAGCGGAGGCTGATAATAAATTCGTTGCTGTGGGAAATTGCAGATGCTGCTTCAAAGTTACTCAAAGCTAGAATGAAGATGCAACAGAAGTACCTCGATCAGTTCTATATGTTGTATGACGACTTTCACATCACAAAGCTCCCTTTGCTACCTGAAGAGGTAATATTAATTATGCAAGTCTTCTGATGAGCAATGGTCGTTACATTCTGAGCTCGAGTAGGTAAAGGTTTTACTTTTGGAAATTCCACTTCGACTCGAGGGTAACTTACATCAAAGAATTTTGATCTGTTACTGCTAAATTTATGGCACTTCTGCTGAATATCTGGAGCCCATGTCTTTACCGATAAGAAATTACCCCTCTGGAGTTTCGCCTGTAGAAAGAAAATCTTACGGATGTATGATTATTTTTTTAACTATATGGTAGTGGTGCACTTATATGCGGTTAACTGATGATTGTTTCCGGGACGTTGCTTGCTCGGCTCTCCTTGTAGACCTGCAACATAGCTACTTGTGTGTTTATAACAGGTTACTGGAAGCGAAGCTCTAAAAGCATTTTCATGGCACTTTCTCACGCCTTATCAACCTTCCACCGGCCGAGGCACTGTCGAAGATCTCGAGCAGAGAGTTTCGACGCTGAGGCAGCAGCTGCGAGATGCTGAGGAGGAACTGGAGAGACTCAGGAGAGGGAAACAAAAGGCCTGAAGTTTTCTCAGTGAAAGCCTACTTAGGCCCCCTTCTTTTTTTTGTTCATTTCTCTTTTTTTTTCCGCGAAAGTTTAGTGAGATTAAATGGGAAGGCACTCAGCATTACGCCTAAATGATTATTATTATTTGGAATTATTGGAATTTGAGTCCGATAGTTTTGATTTTTGATGTCTAAGGTATTTTTTGCATCATTAAACATGCAAAAAAAGGTTAAATAATCCTAATTGTGCATTTTTAATAATAATTTTAAAAGTAGCGTTATTGTAATATTTTTATGAATTTAATTAGATTTGAATTATTGAGTTTATACAATCGTAGTCTTTTGTCTTAATTTTGCATTATTCCTAATCTATTAGGTATTATTAATTTTTAATAGTTTATTGATTAATTTCGATTGTTTTTAGTTAGTTTTCAGTGATATAAACACGTGATAGAATTTAGATATTATGAAAAAATGCGGAATGCCTAATTATAAAAAAATTAAAGAATATCATCATTTTATCACTCCCGTAAAATTCTATTTTATTTTACACATAAAAACTTTATTAAATATTGTAAAATTTTAATTCATATAATCTTGTATTATAATAAATTCTATAAGCAAATAAATAAAATCTGGATTTTTACAGCAAAACAGACCCTCGTGCACATCCAAAAGAAAACTACAAAAATTAGCACAATGACCGTGACCGAAACTCGGCTGTGTGGAAAATAAATTAAATTGGAAAAATAAAATAAACTATATACATCACTTTGTAAGATGAGTCTCACAAATTAGCCATTCTATAGACACGAGTATCGATCGCATCAGATTGTCAGGTTTTCTTGGATGGCAAGGAATGACCCGATAATGTTTCCTCCGATGTCGGGGAAGTTTTCGCTGCCAGGCAGGGACCTAACCTTGCCCTTCCGGTCGACTTCGACCGGGTACTTCAGCAGGTGCCCT
This sequence comes from Lagerstroemia speciosa, assembly GCA_037672795.1. NCBI lineage: Eukaryota > Viridiplantae > Streptophyta > Magnoliopsida > Myrtales > Lythraceae > Lagerstroemia > Lagerstroemia speciosa. The sequence goes on along the minus strand of CM075289.1, from coordinate 4,841,997 downwards.
CTCATCTCCGTGATTTCATCCGCTGCAAACTGTTTCCAGTTCATCTCACCGATCGACCGGACCCTTCTCACGCATTCGAGGCTCTCCGGTGATGTGAAGCAGTCCTCGATCGTCCCGATGTGCTCTGCCCACAGCGACATCCGGTACCCGTAGATCTATGTTGCCACAACCAAAAAGAAAAGGAACATGTAGATTAGGCAGGGAGAATACGATCCCACAGGAGAGAGAGAAGTCCATTCCATGAAAGGGAGACTCAGCAACCAAACGTTTCATTTTGCTGAAACAAAAACGAGGGCAGTTGTAGCGACAATCAAGCCACCTTGCTATGTGATACTTCAGCCTTTTGTATTCGAGTGCGAACATACAAGGTGAACTTGACAACTGGCAGTCAGCACTAGTATCGTTCCTCTAAGCCCATTTTGGAGGTGCAAACTTCGACCAAATGTTTATGATAGATACGTAGAAAAAAGTTGGTAGAAATGTTCTATGAGATCGAATTTCACCTGCCCGCGTGGATTAGACGATTTTCTGGCCCATGTATGTTGAGGTTGGTAGGCTCCCATTGCAATCTCGGTGTCCCTTGTCCCCTCCATAGAGCGTTGGTTGATGTTTGCTGACCCCAGCATCACGTACTCATCATCCACGATCATGCCCTTTGAATGAACGTAGATCATAAAACGGCGACTTTTCCGGCTGAGAGACTGAAGTTTCAGCAAAACCATCATCAGTTTTGAATTTATTACTGTTGCATCTCAGGAACAAGGCTCTGTTTACGAACTAACAAAAAATAGTTCAGTAGTTTCAGCATCTAAGGGTTGTTACCTGAGGAGAATTAGAGGCAGCATTGCTGGGGGTTGCAGTCAAAGGATCGTAAGCATCTGCAGCTTCGCGATTCCCAAGGCAGAAGAAGTTCAAGAAGTCTTGAGGAACGTACGCGTCTTCTAACCCAACTTCTACCAAGGCCTTGTAGATCGTCTCATACATCATTTGCATCGTCTTGTGCTGCACATACGTGTGAACTTCAGATTGAACTAGTTATGGATAAAACCAACAGAGATTGATTGAGATTGTCGCAGTCCAAAAACCAGAGCAGTGTGGTTCTTAAAATACCAGAACCCATTGAAAAATATGCTTTTGCTTGTAACCAGTCATCTCCAATGCAAATTTCAACACACAATTTTAATTGAATAAAATTTTGACATAAATCCCGTTTGATGCGATACTGTCCTATTCATAGCAAACGATGGATCCATGGTCTGGTGGCCAGTTAGCCGGAAAACCATCGTTGCAGACAAAATCTTGGATTGCGGACCTCACCTGCCAAAACAAAATCCTCTGCGTGGCATTTCCTGTCGGGACACCCTCCGGCCACATAGGAACAACAACGTAGGCAGCAAATCTCTCATGTGCTCTGATTTTTTCGGCAATCTTGAGAGCGATTTCCATTGGAATCAGATTGTTAGCACCTGCAGAGGAAGAAAACGTCTCAAAAATTTCCATGTTTGAATCTAATTGTCTGAATCAGCGATTTCAAAAGATAAATGCATTTACAAGGAACAATCATTCTGTTTGAACAAACATAACAATTTAAATACAGAGGCATTTCTCAAGAAAAGCGAATCAAACTTGTCCAGTGACAATTCGTTATACCCAAGTCTTTGTATTGGCTCCAATTGTAGGAGGATCCGATGAAGTACTGATTCTCGATATAAATGAAATGCTGTGCTGAGCGGATTGCTTTTACATATGCTGTATGTATGCTCATGTCAATCAGCACGTTCTTTCCACAAACCAGATTCTGCTTCACCAAAAAGTGAAAATTAAAATAAATAATGAACATAATAGAACTTGTGCAGGAAAAAGTTTTCAAGTATCACATGCTACACCAAAAAATGAAATGATACATGATGAGATTCTAAGTTCTCACCGCTCTAGTCCCGTCTATCGGATCCTTTGGAAAGCCCTTCACGGAGCTCGAATCAATCGAACGGAAGATCTGCACAAGACATCCCTCGTGTGATACATCAAAACTGAAAAACCATTCTCCACAAATTGAATGTCAAGAGACACTCAGCCATATTTGATCATCGCAACATTGTTTTGCTTCTCTGCTTTATACAATTGCTTGTCATAGTGCAGTTTACTCATTAACTTATTTCCTTTAAGATGCAAGTCAAACCACGGGATAATTAGACTAATGCTCAGGAAGACAAAAGAGAAGAAAAAGATCGTACCTGAACGTGCCATGACTCAGGATCATTTTCACTGATGAATGGAGCATCGGATATTCCAAGAATGTCTTGCATTCGGTCTATACTGAGCAGAGCATCATCATATGAGATCTTCAGTTTCTTAATGCCACGGGGCTTAGAAGCTCTGCGCCATCGCTCCTCAAAGTTTGTCAGAACATCGTATGCTGCAGGACCATCAATTCTGCAGTGAAGGTCATGCCACGGTTCCCTCGGACAACCGACAGTGCTTCCCTGTTTTTATTTTATTTCTCATTAACCAAGCAGCATTCAATTTCCAGCAATCTAAGATCAGTTTACATGCAATTTCTTCCACATCCTATTTAACAAAATTCACTTGCTATGGACATTGCCAGAAGTAATAAAATAAATCACACAACAAATACAAAGTTCGTAACAATTGACGGGCAAAACCCTGGTAGCTGAAAACAACACTATCAACTATATCACTATTGAGGCATGCTGTTTTGCAGCGAATTAACACCATTTCATGCGCTTATCTCAGAAGTAAGATAACTGACAAGTTTACTGTTTAATTTTTTTTTTTTTGGAATCAATTGATAAGTTGACTGCTCTGATAAGTACTCATTTGGAATGTCATTTAAAAATTGAAAAAAGCAGAAAGTGGAGGAATGTGAGCTTACCGAGAAAGATGGGTTGTGGTAGTCATCTTTATGCACTGTTTGTAACGTCCGGAACAGATCATGCTGGGGAGTGTCATACCTCCCATCACATAGATCAAGTCCTCCAACAAACGCTGTGATCTTCCTTTTACCATACCCAGCATCAGCATCAACTATGACAGTTTTCTGATGGTGCGTGTAGATTGTTCCAACTTCCTAATACACATCAAATCAGGATGAGCACTGAGATTGATATTTGGACAGTTCTGAATCAAGAGTTAAGTTTCTTCTACTAGAAAAGTGAGAGGGAAAAAAGAGATAAGGGAATGATAGTTTATTGAACCTTTTGCTTGATCCAACTATGGCGCTTTCCTGCAACTCGAGGACAAAGAAGCACATGTACAGAAGAATGCTTAAAATACCGGCGAGTTTCCTCATCATGAGTCTGCATGATTCCATCCTGAATGAACCAATTCAAAATTTTTAATCAGAAAATTGCATCACAATTACCTACAAGCTTCTATACAACAATTCTCTATTCTGTCTGTCAATTCAACACCAGGCATCACTGGTGCACTGAAAATTCATGATCAGAAGAACCCACAAATAGGAAATCATCTATCAATTATGCGGCATCCTCTCCTGACATTCTCCTTCTTTATGCAACATCCTGTCCTAACATTCTCCTTCTTTCTTTTATAAGGTGGCTTTTGTTCATGCAATTAAAGATTTATTGCAAGAAGGATTAAACATGAAATAAGACGCTACTAATTTACAGCCTCAACTTCCCATGCATAACAAAGTGTAACACCTGAATAAATCAGAACAGTCCAGAAGCTACATATTCCTAAAGATATTGAAAATTCATAATAACTAAGTTAGCTACTCACCGTCTTATAGCCCAAAATGCTCCTCGAAGTAGGGTCATCCCAAACAAGCAGCAGAACCCGAACTCCTTCCTGCGATTTTGACCGCAGAAGCTCCCCAAGTGTACAATCAGAACCCAAGCTTCCATCTCTCACAAGCCTCACCTTGTGCCACACAGACCATCCAGTTATATAAATCAAACGCTGGGCATGTCTTATTGCATTAAATATATCGTGCCAACATTTCCCATGGGCAAAATACATTCCATTTTCTAGGATTATGTTTGGAAGCAAGCCATCAGGAACATGAGCATCTTGATAAAGGGTCACGGTCCCACCTTTCCTGAGAGGAAAGTATGTCTCAGGAACACCATAATGATTGGGGTCAGCACCAACTCCGTGATGGTAAATGCTCAGCCTCTCGATAGGGATGTACTGGATTGAGAGTGCCAAAACAGCCCCTGGCTTGCAGGGCTTCCCACTTCCAGCCAATATCGGGTAAGTCCCCTCAATCTTTGCCCCAGTATAGAGCTGCTCCACTGGAACAGAAACAGTCCCAATAAGCTGGGATCCCACTACATCACTGTCCTTGACAAGAAAGTGAACCTCCGCAGCATGATGAGCCACTGGAACGTGAAAGTGCTGCATCCAAACAGGATTTTCGCTGTTGCTGATCACATAAGTACGGCCAATCACAGCGTTTGAGACTGCTATTGATACATAGGGGTCGCTCGTGATCTTGGTGTTAGGCAATTTCCCAAACATATCACCCAGAGTCTTGTGGAACATGTCCATGTTGGGGAGATTCTTTGCCTCATGGACCCAAATATCCAAGTTTCCATGCAGGAGCAGGACCTTCAAAGACCCTTTAGAGGGGAGAACCGGCACAATTTGCATGTTGTGTCTATTATGGCTTGAACTATCACTGAAGGAGCTTGAGTGGGCATAAGCGGGTTGACCTGAGGGACGAACCATATAACTCTCCTCCCAGTTGCTCGAGAATGAGTCGTTGGGGTACCCATAAAAGCGACTATTATCGAACCTCGCACTCAGAGGAGAGCTCTGCAATGACGGTACAGCGGGTGCAGGGACTGATGCCGGGGCACTCGTCTGGTGGTCAGAGATGTGCATGTTGCTCATCACATCTTCCAATGGAGGGTAGATCGACGGGCGATAAGTGGAGAATTCAATCCCACCGTCATGATTTGTGACCGGATTGACATGTAAACTGTTGCTCCGCAAAGGGGCATGGGAGTGGCTTTCATATTGGTGATGAGATGAACCGGAATGGAAGCTGCCGTGGTGTTGGAGGTTCGGCCGCTGAGGTAGTGGGGCTGGGTAGGGGTAAGGGCAAGGATTTGATTGTTGGTGGTAGTCCAGAGGACCCGAGAACGAGGTTGCAGGGGGCGGAGGTGGAGAAGACTGGTGGCAATCTAGGTGGCCTGAGAGGGAGGTTGCAGGGGGCGGCGGTGGGGGAGGATACTGCAGCGGGTACCCGTAAGCCGGTGCCCCATACGCGTACGGATAAGGAGGCCGGTAAGTGTAATTTGGGGGAGGAGGTGGGTATATGTAAGGATTGTGATATGGGTATTGTGATGAACCATAATTATCCATCAAATCAGCAGAACTATTCTATTCTATTCAATTATTTCCTCTTGGATACACGAAGCCGCAGATCATGAACTCAGGAATAAAGGGAAAACAATCAAAGAGGATCAGGATTCAGCAGATTCTTGATTTCGCGCCAGATGAAAGGGAGACAAGATAGAATCCTGATTTGGTTCAGCAGAAACGAACTATTCACCGATATTCAAATCTGTTTTGTTGAACACTGACACGCACCGGGAAAAATTCAGAAAGAAGAGAAGGTGAATTTCAGAAACAGGGATTAAGAAATTGGGCGAGGATGGTAATGAAGAAACGCAGAAACTGTAAGGAAACGGGGAAGCAACAGGGACTGCAATTAAAGCAAGCAGAAGAAGAAGAAATGGGTTACCTTCGCGGAAGGATTAGCACATTCAATGATGATGACGACTGCAATCGCGGAAAAGACGCTTCTTGGAAGCTTCAAATAGGAAAAGAAGGACGAAACAAAACAAGACGAAGATGATCTAGAAAGAGAGACAGAGAGGGAGGTGGGGACGGCCGGACGGGGGCGGACCAAAATTTCTCCGAGTTTTGACGTGGTCGGACAGCTTCAACCTGCCACTGCCAGTGCCACGCCGAGGAGAGGGAGGCAGAGGAACGGCAGTGCCACGTGGCTACAGATTATTGGCTTGTCTCTGCTAAACCGTGGACGCAGTTCTTGAAAATTTAACATTTAATGCATCGATAGAAACCTCTGACTCGCACGGGGTGTGCCCTCAAACTTCACCTGCGAACTTCATCTCCGTTCTAGGGTTTCTACTTTGACCCGATTTCCGGTCGAATCTTGGCTTTCCAAGCCTCGATCTGGATTTTGATCACGAGTATTCATTCTCCCTCCGTGGAGGCCCTTTTATTCTGCTTTGTCGGAGCTAATCTATCTCCCTCAGTGGAGGCTTTTCTATTCCGCTTTGTCGGAGCTTACCTATCTCCCTCAGTGGAGGCTCTTCCATCCTGTTTTGATCCAGATCTGGTGGTTTTGAGACGGAGACGAGGAAGGCGAACACGAGGATTGTGAATAGTGCTGTTGTGTGAGTCTTCCCCAGATAGACACCTTTGTGGAAAAGCTAAAGGATTAAGAATTTAGAGGGAAAGTCTTGTGCAGGCTAAGGTCCTGTCTCAAGGTATTCACCGATTTCATTACCTTCCCCTTTTCGTCCTTATTTCGATTGCATACAACGGTCAAGACCAGATCTGGAATATAACGTTGCATTAGTGGATAGGTCTGTACCTTACCGTAATCTGAAGATTTACCCTCTATCATTCATTCACTTTGAAGATTCTTTGAATGGTGCGTGCTGTTGGTGCGGAATAGTGGCTATGTCCTTCGATTTCCACAGTAATCCTTAATATTAGTTGGCTATATTTTGCTTCTAGTAGGAGTTGAATAAGGACCAACATAAATACACCCTATGAGTCTAATAGCGTGGAATTGTCGGGGATTGGGAGGTGCCCCAACAGTTCGATCTTTAAATTTCCTGGTTAGGAAGCACAAACCAGGAATGCTTTTTTTGTGTGAAACTAAAACAAATGCAGATAGATGCAAGAGGGTGGCAGCAACTTGCAGAATGGAAAGGTTATTTTGTGTAGAAGCTCAAGGAACAGCCGGCGGACTGTGTCTAATGTGGCATAATGAGCTTCAGGTAACAATTTCTTCCTCAGGTCCTCATCATATCCATGCATTAATAGAACATACTGTTTTTGAAAGGAGATGGCATATCTTCTGTGTCTATGGGCCACCATATAGCCATTTAAAAGAGGATTTTTGGGACAATCTAGCTGCAATGGTTAAGATTTTAGAAGAGCCATGGGTTTTAATAGGTGATCTAAATGAGATTATGAAGGATGAGGACAAGTGGGGTGGTAAAAGCCATGCGAGTTGTTCAAACACTTACTTGGAAGATTTTGTAACAAAAGTAGGATGCATAGATCTTGGTTTTTCGGGGACACCTTACACTTGGAGAAACAATAGGCCAGGGAAGAAATTTATAAAACAAAGAATAGACAGGGCCTTTGCTAGTAGAGAATGGATAGAACTCTTTCCAAGAGCTGGAGTACAACATTTAACCTCAAATAGGTCAGATCACAACCCAATTGAGCTAAAACTATGGAAATCTAATTCTAACCACAAAAAACCATTCAAATTTGAAGCAATGTGGACAAGAGACAACACTAGTAAAAAATAGTTAAAAAAGCTTGGGATATTAATATTGCTGGCTCTAAAGCGTTCCAATTTGTAGGTAAAATAAAAAACACTAAGAAAGCTCTAAAGGAGTGGAACATGAAAACTTTTGGAAATTGTGAAGTAAGAATTAATGATATCACAATAGAATTACAAGATTTACAAGATAAAGAACCAACTGAACATAACCTAAACAGAATAAAAATCCTAAGAACAGAAATGGAAGAACAGCTAATTAGAAAAGACACAATGTGGAAGCAAAGAGCCAAAGAAGAATGGCTAAAGGATGGAGACAGAAACACATCCTTCTTCCACTTATCTACAAAAATAAGAAAACAAAGAAATAATATAACAGCAATAAAAATCGATAATAAAAATTGGATTCATGATACCAAAGATATAGCCGACTACTTCATAGATAACTTCACACAATTATATAATTCAAAAAACCCAACAATTCCAGAAGACTTGGAAGGTTTAATTCACCCAATGATATCCCAACAGGAAAATGAGGAACTCATCAAAATTCCAAAACCAGAAGAAATAATAGCAACACTAAATCAGTTGCCTGAGCTTAAGACACCAGGGCCTGATGGTATTCCTAGGTTGTTCTACAGCCATTATTGGAGCACAGTGGGTCATTTATTTATTGAAACTGTGCAGAAATTTTTTAAAACAGGGTATCTATTAAAAGAAATAAATAATACGTTTATAACCTTGATTCCTAAGCATATGGGGGCAAATAATTTCAACGACTACAGACCCATTAGTCTTAGTAACACTATTTATAAAGTAATCTCAAAGATTATAGCTAATAGATTAAAGCCCCACCTGGACAGATTTATAGCGCCGAATCAAACTGCTTTTTTGGAAGGTAGATGGATAACGAAAATGGTCTTTTAACTCAAGAAATTCTGCATGTAATGAAGAGAAGTAGGGCAAAAAAGGGATTGTTAGGATTAAAAATTGATTTCTCTAAGGCATTTGATAGACTCGAATGGAAATTTATAATGATAGTTTTAAAAAACATGGGCCTACACCAGAATTTTATAGCTTGGATAGAGCAATGTATTAGCACCACCTCCCTATCTGTTTTAATTAATGGCACACCAATGGGGTTGTTGAAACCAAGTAGAGGCTTAAGACAAGGTGACCCCCTATCCCCATATTTATTCATTATTAGTATGGAAGTCCTCTCTAGGATGTTATATAGGGCTGAAAATGAAAGATTAATTAAAGGAATTCAGTTAAGTAGAAATGGTCCTCCAATAACACATCTAATGTTCGCTGATGATTTACTAATCACCATGAGGGCCTCACAGTCGGAAATAGGACACTGTAAAAGAGTACTAGATAAATTCTCCAATTGGTCCGGTCAGCAAATAAATTTCTCAAAAACGGGCATTTTCTTCTCAAAGAACGTAACAGCACAAATTAAAAGAAACATTAAGAGCTTCATAGGAGCAAAAAAACTTAAGAATAACACTAAATATCTAGGAAACCCAATGTTCATTAAAAGGAAAAAATCTGAAAGCTTCTCCTTCCTCATTGATAAAATAAAAGGGAAACTTGAGGCATGGAAGGCAAAAACACTGTCTTGGGCAGGGAAAGCTACACTAATAAAATCGGTTCTCAATAGTATACCTTTGTATACAATGTCACTATTTAAAATTCCAAAGAAAGTATGCAATAAGATTGATCAAGTTACTAGGAAATTTTGGTGGGGAAAATCAAGCAAAGAAGGACACTACTATGCACCAATTCAATGGGAAAGCATCTGTCAACCAAAAAGAAATGGGGGTTTAGGTTTCAGGAAGGCTGAGCAAGCAAATATGGCAATGTTGTCTAAGACAGCATGGGCACTTACACAGAATAAACAAGGGTTGGCAGCTAGAGCAATGAAAGCAAAATATGGTAATTTTCTTACGTCACGAAATAGGCAAAATAGTAAAACATCGCAAGTGTGGAAAGACCTGCAAACATGCTCAAAAACAATGAGAAAAGGAACTTGCAAATGGATAGGAAATGGTGAAAATACAAAGGTATGGACAGAACCTTGGATCCCAGATAATAAAGCTAGTGAGTACAGACCAATCCCTCTAGTAAACTCCCAGATAACAAACAACTTATTGGTAAGTGATCTAATGTTGCTTGGTCCAAGAAGATGGAATATCCCAATGTTGTATTCCCTTTTGACTCCAGAACTGTAAGTAACATATTGAGTATTAGGCTTGTGCAAACTAATGAAGCTGACAAGTACATTTGGCTCCCAGAACCATCAGGAAATCACACTGTTAAGTCCTTTTATCAAATAGATCAAGAACATAGATTTAACCAAAGAAATGTACAAACATGGAGCAAACTGTGGAAAATAAAGGTACATGAGAGATTTAAAATCCATCTTTGGAGAATAGCGACGGAATGCCTCCCATGGTTTACATCGGAAGGGGAAAGTTGTCCCCTTTGCGAAACCAGCACGGATAATTTCAAACATCTATTTGATGAATGTTTGTATTATCGTGTAGCCTGGAGGGAGTCGCCTTGGAAGTTATGGTATTATCCAAGATGCAACCAATCACCCCTAGAATTCATAGATGGCATAGTCAGCCCCTCTCTCACGATAACAGCCAAAAGGATCATAAATCAGGAGCTGACTCTCTATGGGTCGATACTGGTATATAGACTGTGGGATCTTAGGAATAAAGTGTTGCATGGACAACTGAAAACTGATCCACTTGAATTTACAAATAAACTGTTGCAAGAGTACGACGAACACAAGGCTAAATGGTTAAAATCGGAAACGAATACAGAAAAGCACGATTCGGAGTGTACTGAAAATAGATTAAGAGAGGGATGGATACGGATATACACAGATGCTGCATTCTTGAATAAAAGTTCATGTCTTGCAGGAATTGCACAAGAGGGAAACAACATCATCCGATCCTGGTTCACGAAGACGTGGAATGCCTCTCCGATGCAAGCTGAAGCAGAAGCCATATTTTTGGCCTGTAAGGTAGCAAATGAAAGAAAATGGCCATGCATTGAGATAGTTTCAGATGCCCAACTAGTTGTCAATGCATTAAAGAGACCGAAATACGCACCATGGGAAATCAAGAGTATCATTTGAACATTAGAAGTCTATTGTCAAGATTTCAGAAATGGGAGTGCCATTGGATTAGCAGAGATCTAAATTATCAGGTTCATAATTTAGGTCAGCTGGGTTTTAATTCCAATGTAAACGGTTTGTGGTTTTTTGTTAATGGTTGCTGGTCATCTGTAGATATAACTGATCAAGGTGAATTATGTATCATACCAAATTAGATATTTAGTAAAATATCCTTTACCTATAAAAAAAAACATTTAATGCATATGTCTTTTTTTTTTTATCGAAACATTTAATGCATATGTCACATGATGATGCACCTGGATAAGTTAATGACAATTTAAAATATCAAGAAAAATAATTAAAAATATTTTAAAAGTTTGTAAAAATCGTATTTATGTGTCAGTGTATAAAATAAAAAATAAAAAATTATCAAATTCTCATTTTTATTAATATGTATAGTTGATTAATAGTTATTTAACTGTCATTCCATGGTTCTATAACTTAACCGAAGGAGTCATAATACATAACTGAATCTTTAACATGTTTTTTTTTAATAAATATTATTGCCCAAACATAGTAGGATTTACAGGTTGAACGTAATCGAATCGAGTTCAATGTAATACAATCGACAGGTTGAAATGGTTAAATATTTTTCTACCAAATAAAGTATTGAATTCGATTCTTATAAATAACAAGAGTATGATTGAGAGAATTTCACATCTTAATGGACAATTCTATTAAATTTAAATAGCGGACGATACACGCTAAAATGATGGTCATAAAAGAAGGACCAGCAATTTAGAATTTTATATTCCTACCAACACGAGAAGTTATGAAATGACCTTACTTAATAATTTGACATGAGAAAATATTAATTATATTATAACAAGTAGATAATTTGATTATAATCATCTAAGTGACTGCATTAATTATTTCTACTCGAAATAATTTAATTAATTCTTAGAAATTAAATTATTATAAGATATGATCATTTAAAAAAATTTTCTATCCGCGTAATCTATCTCTTTCCTCCTGCGAGGAAAAAGAGGTGTTGAGGGAGTGTAAGGTAGCTATTGATAGGTGGAAATCGTTAAGTATACCACTCTCAAAGAAAGCTACTTTCTCTCTTCACTACATGATTGGATCACAACAAATATGTGCAGCTATGAGGTAGGCCACACAGGCCTGTAATGGGCCTTTGTATTTGCCCAAGCCTTGTGGGGCCTCTGGACACAGAGGAACCATCGAATATTCACGAATGAAGACAGGCATCGGGATTTGACCCATCTCGTCTTGGGATGGCTTGCGGAATCCCAGGCTCGCAACAAGATTCCCCTGTAGGACTCAGACACATTACAGGGATGATTAGACGGTGTAGGGGCCGGGCCCAAGGCCCTCCCCTCAGGGAAGCCCTGCTCAGATGAAGGCCCAGGAAGTAGGCCCAAACCGCTGGACCGGCGCTTAGGCGCGGCTGTGCGCCAGACCGGGTGGCGCCCATACCGCCAGCGGCGTTTCCGTACGTCTGACACCGCCTGACTCGCCCCAGTCTGACATCTTCCGTACAGCAGAAGTCGCTTCCCCTACAAGGCACACGACGTGTATTTAATGCGTATTAAATGTTTGTGTCCCCTCCGTCCCTATATAAATGGGACCTGTACACCCGGAATAAAGGCAATAAGACAACATTCATAACTCCTGCTCTTATTCATTCCTCCTACCATTTTCCGATCTTAACATTGGCGCCGTCTGTGGGAAACACGGACTAAAAGTCATGGCTCGCACTCGTAGCAATCGCAGAGCAACCAGTTCCACACGTGACCAGCAGGCATTTCCCCAAAATCTCCCGCCCACCGAAAACACCCCCGAAGGCCCCCCGCGTCCCGATCCCAACCAGGACGAGCTCTTAGCAGCCCTCCCTATTCGGACCCGCCAGGCAGTGGAGCAATTTGTCGAGCGCCGGGTCACCACCCTAGTGGATGCCGCGCTATCTCGTCATCTAAATGGGCGCCAGGAAGGCGCCGGGGACACCTCGGGAGCGCCACGTGCACCCCCTCCCCCCGCGGCGGCCGCAAGCTCGCGTTTGACGCCTACCCCTTCAGGGGACAACGTTTCCCAAGCAAACACTAGCATGACCATGAGGGAAGTGCATAAACTAGTCGAGGACCGCGTGGCCAGAGCCCTCGAAGCCAACAACCGCCGCCGGTATGGGCTCCCGGCCGTTGAAGAGGATGTCGCCAGCCCCTTTTCCGCCGAAATCCAGGCGGTCACCTTACCTCCGAGGTTCAAGGCTCCGCAAATCGACGCGTATGATGGAAAGACCGATCCCCGCGACCACTTGCGCGCCCATGTCAACTCCCTCCTAGGGAGAGGGGCCACGGACGAAATTCAGTGCCTCCTGTTTCCAGGGACGTTGAAGGGCCTCGCAGCGGACTGGTTTTACTCGTTAGAACCCGGGTCCATCTCCCACTTCGCCTCACTAAAAGAAAAGTTTTTAGAGCGCTTCGCAGGGTCGCTTCGGATCAAGCGTACCCCCATGGAACTTTTCGGAATGCAGCAACGGGACCGGGAATCCCTTCGCCATTGGTACGAGCGATTTGTTAGAGTGGCGGCCGAAGTGGATGATCTGACCCCGCGAGAAAAAATGGCCGCATTTCAGCGCGGCCTGAGGGATGAGGAGTTCGCAAAAAACCTGATCATCGACCCCCCCAGCGACTTTGCCGATCTGGCGGCGCGGGCTCAACGCTTCATGACGATCGAGGAGGCCGACTGGAGGCGCAAGGACACCAAGCGAAAAGAAGCCCCTACCGATCGGCGAGAAGAGCGGGGACGGGACAACAAACGAGAGAAGTACACCCCACTGTTGGCCCCGCGCGCTGTTGTCCTTGCGGAAGGGGAGAAGCGACGCTTGATCAGAGCCCCTCGCACCACCAAAGAAACGTTGGGACCGGACGCGGACCGATATTGCCGATATCACCGGGCGTCGGGCCACGACACTGAAGACTGCCGCCAGTTGAGGGCTGAAATAGAACGGCTGGTCCAAAGGGGACATCTGCAAGAGTACGTACAGCGACCGCCCGCCAAAAACACGTGGCGACGAGACCCGGAGGCCGGAAACACGCTGGCGGACAGGCGGGAGAATGAGAGGCCGGCGGCCAGAGCCCCCTCACCCCGGGAGCGTCGAGGAACGATACACGTGATCACCGGCGAGCGTTCCTCCGGAAGCAAGCGCCCCGCGAACGAGATGCAGTGCCTGGAGCTAGACCGAAATTACTCGATCACGTTCACAGACGAAGACGCCGCGCCCGTACCTCCCTCAGCGCGAGACGAAGCATTGGTGATTACGGCCGACATCGGGGGATTCGAGGTGCGGCGGATCCTCGTTGATAATGGGAGCTCGGCTGACGTCCTGTACTACGATGCGTTCAGGAAGATGGGCTTCACCGACGCTGACCTCTCCCCGGCGGATACACCGTTGATAGGTTTCAATGGGGGAACGGTGTACCCAAAGGGGACCATCGCCCTACCTTTCTCCTTAGGCGACGGCAACAAGACGTCAAGTTGCATGACCACTCTCCTGGTAGTAGACATCCAGTCCGCCTATAACGCGATCATGGGGCGCCCCGCGCTGAATGCTCTCCGAGCCATACCATCCACCTACCATCAAATGGTTAAATTCCCTACCGGCAATGGCACAGGAAGCGTGCGAGGGAACCACCAGGTGGCGAAGCGTTGCCATCTGGCAACCCTGAAGGAGACCCGGGCTCGCCCCGCACTGCAGATTGAGCCTGACCCTCGCGATGGATGCGAGCGACCTGCCCCGGTGGGTGAACTGGAGGAAGTCTTCCTGACGCCGACGAGGAGCGTCCGGATCGGCGCAGAATTGGACAACCCCAGTAAGCGAAGCTTAATTGCGTTATTGCAAGAATATTCTGACGTGTTTGCATGGACGCCTGCAGACATGCCGGGTATCGATCAATCAATCATCACCCATCGCCTTGCAGTCAACCCGACCGCCCGCCCCGTCATTCAAAAGCGGCGCTCTATGGGGGCAGAACGAAGAGAGGCCGTCCGAGAGGAGGTAGCGAGGCTTTTGGCGGCCAACTTCATCGAGGAGGTCCGCTTCCAAACGTGGGTCGCAAACGCTGTCCTAGTGCGCAAGCCAAACGGACGATGGCGGATGTGCGTGGACTACACAGATCTCAACAAAGCGTGCCCCAAAGACGCCTACCCGTTGCCCCGCATAGACCAGCTGGTTGACGCCACAGCCAGCCACGAGCTGCTCAGCTTCATGGATGCCTATTCCGGGTACAACCAGATAGCGATGCATCCGGGAGACAGGCAAAAAACGGCGTTCTACGCAGCAGACGGGGTCTACTGTTACCGCGTGATGCCGTTCGGCCTTAAAAACGCGGGAGCAACATATCAGCGGCTGATCAACCGCCTATTCGCAGCACAGCTGGGGAATACCATGGAGGCATATGTCGATGACATGATCGTCAAATCCAAACGGGCGGCGGCGCACCAAGGGGACCTTCGGGCAGCGCTTGAATTGATGAGGCGCTACAACCTCCGGCTAAACCCTGAAAAGTGCGCCTTCGGGGTGAAGTCGGGAAAATTTTTGGGATTCATGCTCACTCACAGGGGCATTGAGGTGAACCCCGAAAAAATCAGAGCCATAGAAGACATGAAATCCCCCTCGACGATCAAAGAGGTTCAGCGCCTCACGGGCCGGCTCGCGGCACTCTCCCGTTTCCTCTCCAAGGCGGGAGACAAATGTTTCCCCTTCTTCACGGGGATCAAGGCAGGAAAAGCCTTCGCCTGGACAGCGGAGTGCGAGGAAGCGTTCTCTCGACTCAAGGCCTACCTCAGCTCTCCCCCGTGCCTGGCGACCCCGACGCAGGGGGAAACGCTCAGGCTTTACCTAGGGGTAAGCGACGTTGCGATCAGTTCCGCCCTGGTCGTTGAACGGGAAGGAAGGCAGCGCCCTGTGTATTACGTGAGCAAAGTCATGATTCCGGCGGAGCGCCGCTACTTACCCATGGAAAAGTTCACCTTGGCCGTCATCGTAGCAGCACGAAAACTAAGACCCTACTTCCAGGCGCATCCCATTGCTGTCCGCACCAACCAGTCCCTAAGGCAAGTCCTCCGCAGGCCTGAGTTATCAGGAAGAATGGTGCGATGGGCCATCGAGCTCAGTGAGTTTGACATCATTTTTGAGCCACGAGGAGCCATCAAGGCCCAGGCGCTGGCCGACTTCATCGCAGAGAACACCGGGCCAGATGACGCCACCGCACACCCGCCTGCTGACGTCTGGGAAGTGCTCGCTGACGGGTCATCTACCAGGGGTGTCGCGGGGGCAGGATGCGTCATAGTACCACCGGAGGGACCGCCGCTTACCTACAGTCTCGTGCTGTCCTTCCCCGCAACCAACAACGAGGCGGAATATGAAGCCCTAATCACTGGGCTGCTAATAGCGCGAGGAGCCGGGGCACGGCGAGTCCTCGCCAAATGCGACTCACAACTCGTGGTGGGCCAGATAAATGGAGAGTGTGAGGCCAAGGGGGACAACATGAAGCGTTGCTTGGAAAGAGCGAAGGAGGTGATCCGACAGTTCGACGAGGCAAAAATCGTCCAGATCCCCAGAGAGCAAAACCACTGGGCAGATCTGCTGAGCAAGGCAGCCACAGGGCAAGCTTACTCTCCCCTCAGCTTTATCGAGCGTCGAAGGATATCCGAGACGTACACACCCCTCGCGGTGCTTTGCGCCCAGAACGAGGAAAACTGGATGACTCCTATTCACAGATACCTGGAAAGAGATCACCTCCCCACCGACCCCATAGAGGCTCGGCGTATCAGGTTGCGCGCCGCCAGATACACCATATTGGGCGAAACGCTCTATCGGCGCGGGGTATCCCAGCCCCTTTTGCGCTGCCTTGGTCCAGAGGAGGCACATTATGTATTGCGCGAAATCCACGAAGGAATTGCGGGAAGTCACCAGGGAGCCAAGGCGATTTCCCGCATAGCCCTCCGACAGGGTTATTACTGGCCGACGATGATGGACGACGCGCGAGCCTTGGTTCGAAGCTGCCCCGCATGCCAGGCATTCGAGCGTCACCCTACCGGATCTCCCACTGAACTCACTGGTATGATGTCACCCTGGCCCTTCGCCCAATGGGGGATCGACATACTAGGGCCCTTCCCGATGGCCTCTGCGCAGCGCCGATTCCTGTTCGTCGCGGTGGATTATTTCTCCAAATGGGTGGAAGCTGAGGCAGTCGCCACCATCACGGACAAGGCATCCCGCAGGTTCGTGATGAAGCATATAGTGTACCGATTCGGCATCCCCCACACCCTTATCTCAGACAACGGCACGCAGTTCAGAGGAAAAGCTTTCCAGGAGATGTGCCAGGAGCTCCGAATCAAACAACGCTTCACCTCGGTAGCGCACCCTCAAACAAATGGGCAAACCGAGGTCACTAACAGGACCCTCCTTCACGGCTTGCGTACAAGGCTGAGCGCACTAGGAGGGTCATGGGTCGACGAGCTGGACAACGTGCTATGGGCCTATCGCGTGACACCCCGTACGGCCACCGACGCGACACCTTTTTCCCTCGTCTACGGGTCGGAGGCGGTTATTCCTGCCGAAGTGGCAGTAAACACACGTCGAGTGGCCGCGTTTGAAGAACTGGACAACAATCGTCTTCGGGGGGAGGACTTGGACCTGGCAGAAGAAAAGCGCATGCGGGCTCTCACCAATATGCACAAAGCAAAGCAAGCGGCGGCACGCTACTTCAACCGGAGGGTCCGGGCGCGACAATTCAGTGTGGGGGATCTGGTCCTCCGCCAGAACAAGTTCTCCAAACACCAGACGGGCAAGCTCGCACCCAAATGGGAAGGCCCCTACCGCATCAACGGGATCCCTTATCCGGGCGCGTACATTTTGCAGGATATGGAGGGACGCACCCTGCCACACACTTTTAACGCAGAGGTACTCAAAAAGTTCTTCTATTAACGCACCGTATTCTACTTGTACCCTTGCACATACATGGTTAAATGTAGCCCTTATTCTGCAACGCTCGTCTTAAAATATATATATAAAAAAAAAAGGCACAAAGACCTCCACCTCTCGGGGGCACAAAGACCTCCAACACTCGGGGGCACAAAGACCTCCACCTCTCGGGGGCACAAAGACCTCCACACTCGGGGGCACAAAGACCTCCACCTCTCGGGGGCACAAAGACCTCCACCTCTCGGGGGCACAAAGACCTCCACCTCTCGGGGGCACAAAGACCTCCACCTCTCGGGGGCACAAAGACCTCCAACACTCGGGGGCACAAAGACCTCCACTCTCGGGGGCACAAAGACCTCCACCTCTCGGGGGCACAAAGACCTCCAACACTCGGGGGCACCAAAGACCTCCACCTCTCGGGGGCACAAAGACCTCCACCTCTCGGGGGCACAAAGACCTCCAACACTCGGGGGCACCAAAGACCTCCACCTCTCGGGGGCACAAAGACCTCCAACACTCGGGGGCACTAAAGACCTCCAACACTCGGGGGCACAAAGACCTCCAACACTCGGGGGCACAAAAGACCTCAGATCTCCTGGGGCACAAAAGACCTCAGATCTCCTGGGGCACAAAAGACCTCCAACGCTCGGGGGCACAAAGACCTCAGCACGCCTGAGGCATTAAAGACCTCAAGCCTCCTGAGGCACGAAGGTTCCCGCCGAGTGGGCCACCGAGACCCAAGGCAACAAGCACCGCTAAGGCACACAAGCGCGTAAAAAACCCAAAGAAAAGACCCGCTAAAATGTCAAGAGGAACCAACCGCGGCGCAGAGATACCGGCCTATCGCGTTTCGACCTACAATGAGCTACTCTAGTCATCCTCAACGCAAAGCAGCGCGGAACGCGCACGCCTCAAGATATACCGCTAAAACAGGAGCCGAAAAAGCGCCGAAACACTTTCAAATACTAAAAAGTGATCGGTACACGGCGTGGCAGCAAGCTATTACTTCGAAAGCGTTGAAAACAAAGACGAGGGAATGGGTCGTGACTAACAAATAAATGCTGAAAGGAGCAAGCGTCACAATACTCGGGAAAAAACGCCAAATTCATTAAAGGCAACTGCGTTACATAACTTCTTTACACGGTTTTATTTACAAACTACCCCTAGGCCTATGGAGTTGCAGCGCCGCGGGCCTCGTCCAGGAGGCGGAGACAGTCCAGGCTCGGGATCTCTGACAGGTCGACGCTTGGGTGCAGGCGCTGGAGGTCATCCTTAACAGAGCGGAGGGAGTCCACTATGGCTCTGCCCCCACGCGCCGCCAGCTCTTCTGTGAAGGCTTCACTGGCCTTGTACTCCTCCACAGCTTCTTGCTTGGCACGCGCCACCTCCGCCGACTTCTCCGCGACAGCCGAAGAAAGCGCCAGGGCAGACTCCTGCAGTTGTGCCTGAAGTCTCCCCTCTTCGGCAGACCTGACGGACCGCTCCCGCTCCAGCTGCTCCTTGAGGACTCTCACTTCCTCTTGGAGCTCGGCCTTCCCCGCCTCCTCGGAGGCAAGTCGCGTCTTCAGCGCCTCGACCTCGTCCCGGGCTCCAGCCATCTCCTGCTCCGCGGCATCCACCTGGATTTCCAAGGACTGGATGCTGGCGCGCATGTTCTGGCGCTGCTTCCTCCAGTTGCGCCTCTTATTTGTAAGCCGCTGGATCTGAGCCTGTAGCTCAGGAACGCTGGCACGCTCTTGGCTCCAGGTGTCCATCAGCAGCCCAGGAATCATGGCCCCCTGTCATAACGCATCGTCAGCAATGCATATGAGACGCAGAACACTAGCAGACCATTTGAAACAGGATATCAGAAGAGGCGCTCACCATTAGCGAGTAGTAGCGCGCATGGGCGAAGAGGTCATCCCTTGTCTCCAGTGGAGGCAACTCCCCCACGAGGCGCTGGAGGGCCCTGGTGAAACGTAGCTGCGTCTCCACGTCCCCCAGTAGTCCTCGGATGGGAGAGCCAGTCGTAGGAAGGGACGCCTGCACAAAAGAGGCGATCAGCAATACGCTAAGTTATTCTAACAAGGAACCTGGCAACACGCGTCACTTACCTCAGCGTGCTCCTCGCCCTGGTCCGCTCCAGAAGCCCTTCGCTCCGATCCCTCGCCCTCCTGCCCCTGGGCAGGACTCGGGAAAGGCGCCGGAGGTGCCGGCTCAGAAGGGCTGGGGCCCCTCGATGGGGAGCCGAGCCCCAGGGAGTGAGGCGCTGCACGCCCTGGAGCCTCTAAGGCAGAGACCTGAGGCGAGCTGGGGTTACCTCTCCTTGCGAAGCCCCGAGGGCAGAGGCGCCAACCAAGCTGGAGGAGGTAAACCGAATCTTGCGCCGCTTCCGCGCCAGCGCCCCGCTCTCGCTAGATTCCCGCTCGGAGGGAACCTCCTCCACCTGGGCTGCAGCGCTGGAACCTCCAGCCGCGGAGGAAGAGATCAGAAGCACATCCTCCTCCTCACGCTTTCTCTTCCGAACTTCCTTGAGGGCCTTCTCCTGTACCAAGAGCTTGTCAATGATCTTCGTCCACTCGCCTCTCTCTGAAATCAACAAAGACAACCCAGAGGGAAGTTAGAAATTTACCAAGGCGTTCTTGGACAAGCCGCACATGTCCTCATCGACGCTCCACCTCCAGGGCGCTTCGGACACGAGGCCGTACTTAATCAAATTCTCTTCTGTGATGATGTTCCGAGCGTCAATCTTCACGCCCCGGAACTTCTCAGCATTGGCCCGCTCCCCCTTTTTCATGGACCCCCAGGGGTCCCCGTCGTGGAACTCCCTCTCGGGGCCTTTCCGCCACTTCCAACCCTCTGCGTCCCGCATGAAGAAAAAAGACTCCTTCCACCCGGAGTTGGTGGACCCATAGTTTGTCACCAACGCTCCATAGATCTTCTTGCGGCGCGGTTGGAAATGGTAATAGCCCTCCTCTGAGCGTTGTACTAGCAGGTAAAAAAACCTAAAGAGGAGTCTACTGTGTTCTATCCTCTGCTCCCGGCAATACAGGTAGAACGCTGTCCACACTCGCCACGACGTGGGGGACAGCTGACCCGGGGCCAAGCGGTAGTACTTCAACATGGCCGCTACCGGCTCGGCCAACGGCCAACGGAGGCCGGCCCGGATCTGCTCGGGAAAGATCGCGAACTCT
Organism: Lagerstroemia speciosa; assembly: GCA_037672795.1. Classification (NCBI taxonomy): domain Eukaryota; kingdom Viridiplantae; phylum Streptophyta; class Magnoliopsida; order Myrtales; family Lythraceae; genus Lagerstroemia; species Lagerstroemia speciosa. The sequence goes on along the minus strand of CM075289.1, from coordinate 4,821,145 downwards.
CCCGGGCACGGCTCCGAGGGCTCTTCGCCCTCACGGGGGAACCGAGGGGCGAAGTCTGCCCCAATTCTCCCTAGCCTAAGAACGGTCAGAAATCGAGGAGGGGTGAGTTTATTGACGAAGATCTCATCACCTGGGTTTCCGGTGGAAGAAGCCGGAGCACTTGACGAGGCCATGGCAGCAAAGAGACGGAGGATCCGGTGATCGGAAAAGGGAGGAAAGTCAGAGAGCTGAAGCGAAAGAGAGATGTGAGGCTCGGGGCTAAGTGACGAGGGGTAGGGGCGGGGGCCGACTACTACCCTCCAGAAGGGCAATTAATGCCCCGGGAAGCCAAAAGGGCGGCGCGACGCTCCCACTGCCCCTGACAGGACGGTTCATCATCCCCTGACCAGACACGTGTCCCCCGGGCTAGGCATAATTTCCAAATTTCAAAAGTCAGTTTCCCGCGCGTTCCGACGCGTGAAACTCGGGGGCAAGTGTAGGGGCCGGGCCCAAGGCCCTCCCCTCAGGGAAGCCCTGCTCAGATGAAGGCCCAGGAAGTAGGCCCAAACCGCTGGACCGGCGCTTAGGCGCGGCTGTGCGCCAGACCGGGTGGCGCCCATACCGCCAGCGGCGTTTCCGTACGACTGACACCGCCTGACTCGCCCCAGTCTGACATCTTCCGTACAGCAGAAGTCGCTTCCCCTACAAGGCACACGACGTGTATTTAATGCGTATTAAATGTTTGTGTCCCCTCCGTCCCTATATAAATGGGACCTGTACACCCGGAATAAAGGCAATAAGACAACATTCATAACTCCTGCTCTTATTCATTCCTCCTACCATTTTCCGATCTAACAGACGGCTTCCACCAGAAGAAGGATGGTTTTAAACTGAATTCTGAGGTTTCAATAATAGGTAAACTCGGGCCAAGCAGGAGTTGAGGAGTCATCCCAGACTCCAGCGCGAAATGGGTCCGGGATTTCTTGCGATTTTGGGGTATTTTACTGATAGTTTGACAGCAGAATTGTGGGCGATCCGCAATGGGCTAAAGTTGGCGACTGACTTGGGCATTCAGTCTCTGGACATAGGGATGGATGCCAAGATAGCATTTGAGCTCATATGGGGATTAGGAAATAAAGAATCAATCTTAATGCCTATTATCTTGGATGCAGGACTCTGTTCAAGGGATTCAGCCAGAGTTGAAGCAGTTTATTTACCGTGAAGGCAACAGCGTAGCAAATGCACTTGCGAGGCTGGCAAGGGAGGGGATGCATGGTATACACATCCTGGAAACGACAACTAGGGATTCGTATCGGAGGCAAGGATTTTGGAGGGGGTGGTGCCAACGGCGGCCCCACACCCTTGTTCCCGCCCGCTGCTTCCCCTGCACCCCCCCTTATTGGTGCAGGCCATCTAGTATCCGGTATCCGGAAGGACCCGACTAATCAGTATTGGGGTATTGCTGTGGTTCCTTGAAACCTTCCCAAGAGGTTTGTTGCGTTCATAGAGACTCGAAACCGGATCCCTTACTTGAGCGATTGAAGCCCCTTCCACTTCAGCTAACCTCTGTTGATGCTCTTTCATGCTTTAACTCTTAAGAATATGTTTTACTAAGAAAACTGTTTTGGATATTAAAACTAACGGCTAGAATAACGTAGTAAAAATGTAAAAAATTACTGGGTAAAAAATAGAAAAAGGAAAGCTTTATGATAAAAATAGTAAAAAAAGTATGAAAGGTTGAAATTGTGTTATTTTCCATTTTTGTTCAAACTAACATAGTCAATCAATGCAACATTCCTTAAAATCATTTTCTATCGTATTTTCGTAGTTTATATCAGTTTAAATCAAACGTTGAGATAGAAAAAGGTTTTAGAGCAATGATACTACTAATAATG
>CM075289.1:4558909-4818771 GCA_037672795.1 Lagerstroemia speciosa | reverse complement strand
GATGTAGGGGCCGGGCCCAAGGCCCTCCCTCAGGGAAGCCCTGCTCAGATGAAGGCCCAGGAAGTAGGCCCAAACCGCTGGACCGGCGCTTAGGCGCGGCTGTGCGCCAGACCGGGTGGCGCCCATACCGCCAGCGGCGTTTCCGTACGACTGACGCCGCCTGACTCGCCCAGTCTGACATCTTCCGTACAGCAGAAGTCGCTTCCCCTACAAGGCACACGACGTGTATTAATGCGTATTAAATGTTTGTGTCCCCTCCGTCCCTATATAAATGGGACCTGTACACCCGGAATAAAGGCAATAAGACAACATTCATAACTCCTGCTCTTATTCATTCCTCCTACCATTTTCCGATCTTAACATTGGCGCCGTCTGTGGGAAACACGGACTAAAAGTCATGGCTCGCACTCGTAGCAATCGCAGAGCAACCAGTTCCACACGTGACCAGCAGGCATTTCCCCAAAATCTCCCGCCCACCGAAAAACCCCCGAAGGCCCCCCGCGTCCCGATCCCAACCAGGACGAGCTCTTAGCAGCCCTCCCTATTCGGACCCGCCAGGCAGTGGAGCAATTTGTCGAGCGCCGGGTCACCACCCTAGTGGATGCCGCGCTATCTCGTCATCTAAATGGGCGCCAGGAAGGCGCCGGGGACACCTCGGGAGCGCCACGTGCACCCCCTCCCCCCGCGGCGGCCGCAAGCTCGCGTTTGACGCCTACCCCTTCAGGGGACAACGTTTCCCAAGCAAACACTAGCATGACCATGAGGGAAGTGCATAAACTAGTCGAGGACCGCGTGGCCAGAGCCCTCGAAGCCAACAACCGCCGCCGGTATGGGCTCCCGGCCGTTGAAGAGGATGTCGCCAGCCCCTTTTCCGCCGAAATCCAGGCGGTCACCTTACCTCCGAGGTTCAAGGCTCCGCAAATCGACGCGTATGATGGAAAGACCGATCCCCGCGACCACTTGCGCGCCCATGTCAACTCCCTCCTAGGGAGAGGGGCCACGGACGAAATTCAGTGCCTCCTGTTTCCAGGGACGTTGAAGGGCCTCGCAGCGGACTGGTTTTACTCGTTAGAACCCGGGTCCATCTCCCACTTCGCCTCACTAAAAGAAAAGTTTTTAGAGCGCTTCGCAGGGTCGCTTCGGATCAAGCGTACCCCCATGGAACTTTTCGGAATGCAGCAACGGGACCGGGAATCCCTTCGCCATTGGTACGAGCGATTTGTTAGAGTGGCGGCCGAAGTGGATGATCTGACCCCGCGAGAAAAATGGCCGCATTTCAGCGCGGCCTGAGGGATGAGGAGTTCGCAAAAAACCTGATCATCGACCCCCCCAGCGACTTTGCCGATCTGGCGGCGCGGGCTCAACGCTTCATGACGATCGAGGAGGCCGACTGGAGGCGCAAGGACACCAAGCGAAAAGAAGCCCCTACCGATCGGCGAGAAGAGCGGGGACGGGACAACAAACGAGAGAAGTACACCCCACTGTTGGCCCCGCGCGCTGTTGTCCTTGCGGAAGGGGAGAAGCGACGCTTGATCAGAGCCCCTCGCACCACCAAAGAAACGTTGGGACCGGACGCGGACCGATATTGCCGATATCACCGGGCGTCGGGCCACGACACTGAAGACTGCCGCCAGTTGAGGGCTGAAATAGAACGGCTGGTCCAAAGGGGACATCTGCAAGAGTACGTACAGCGACCGCCCGCCAAAAACACGTGGCGACGAGACCCGGAGGCCGGAAACACGCTGGCGGACAGGCGGGAGAATGAGAGGCCGGCGGCCAGAGCCCCCTCACCCCGGGAGCGTCGAGGAACGATACACGTGATCACCGGCGAGCGTTCCTCCGGAAGCAAGCGCCCCGCGAACGAGATGCAGTGCCTGGAGCTAGACCGAAATTACTCGATCACGTTCACAGACGAAGACGCCGCGCCCGTACCTCCCTCAGCGCGAGACGAAGCATTGGTGATTACGGCCGACATCGGGGGATTCGAGGTGCGGCGGATCCTCGTTGATAATGGGAGCTCGGCTGACGTCCTGTACTACGATGCGTTCAGGAAGATGGGCTTCACCGACGCTGACCTCTCCCCGGCGGATACACCGTTGATAGGTTTCAATGGGGGAACGGTGTACCCAAAGGGGACCATCGCCCTACCTTTCTCCTTAGGCGACGGCAACAAGACGTCAAGTTGCATGACCACTCTCCTGGTAGTAGACATCCAGTCCGCCTATAACGCGATCATGGGGCGCCCCGCGCTGAATGCTCTCCGAGCCATACCATCCACCTACCATCAAATGGTTAAATTCCCTACCGGCAATGGCACAGGAAGCGTGCGAGGGAACCACCAGGTGGCGAAGCGTTGCCATCTGGCAACCCTGAAGGAGACCCGGGCTCGCCCCGCACTGCAGATTGAGCCTGACCCTCGCGATGGATGCGAGCGACCTGCCCCGGTGGGTGAACTGGAGGAAGTCTTCCTGACGCCGACGAGGAGCGTCCGGATCGGCGCAGAATTGGACAACCCCAGTAAGCGAAGCTTAATTGCGTTATTGCAAGAATATTCTGACGTGTTTGCATGGACGCCTGCAGACATGCCGGGTATCGATCAATCAATCATCACCCATCGCCTTGCAGTCAACCCGACCGCCCGCCCCGTCATTCAAAAGCGGCGCTCTATGGGGGCAGAACGAAGAGAGGCCGTCCGAGAGGAGGTAGCGAGGCTTTTGGCGGCCAACTTCATCGAGGAGGTCCGCTTCCAAACGTGGGTCGCAAACGCTGTCCTAGTGCGCAAGCCAAACGGACGATGGCGGATGTGCGTGGACTACACAGATCTCAACAAAGCGTGCCCCAAAGACGCCTACCCGTTGCCCCGCATAGACCAGCTGGTTGACGCCACAGCCAGCCACGAGCTGCTCAGCTTCATGGATGCCTATTCCGGGTACAACCAGATAGCGATGCATCCGGGAGACAGGCAAAAAACGGCGTTCTACGCAGCAGACGGGGTCTACTGTTACCGCGTGATGCGTTCGGCCTTTAAAAACGCGGGAGCAACATATCAGCGGCTGATCAACCGCCTATTCGCAGCACAGCTGGGGAATACCATGGAGGCATATGTCGATGACATGATCGTCAAATCCAAACGGGCGGCGGCGCACCAAGGGGACCTTCGGGCAGCGCTTGAATTGATGAGGCGCTACAACCTCCGGCTAAACCCTGAAAAGTGCGCCTTCGGGGTGAAGTCGGGAAAATTTTTGGGATTCATGCTCACTCACAGGGGCATTGAGGTGAACCCCGAAAAAATCAGAGCCATAGAAGACATGAAATCCCCCTCGACGATCAAAGAGGTTCAGCGCCTCACGGGCCGGCTCGCGGCACTCTCCCGTTTCCTCTCCAAGGCGGGAGACAAATGTTTCCCCTTCTTCACGGGGATCAAGGCAGGAAAAGCCTTCGCCTGGACAGCGGAGTGCGAGGAAGCGTTCTCTCGACTCAAGGCCTACCTCAGCTCTCCCCCGTGCCTGGCGACCCCGACGCAGGGGGAAACGCTCAGGCTTTACCTAGGGGTAAGCGACGTTGCGATCAGTTCCGCCCTGGTCGTTGAACGGGAAGGAAGGCAGCGCCCTGTGTATTACGTGAGCAAAGTCATGATTCCGGCGGAGCGCCGCTACTTACCCATGGAAAAGTTCACCTTGGCCGTCATCGTAGCAGCACGAAAACTAAGACCCTACTTCCAGGCGCATCCCATTGCTGTCCGCACCAACCAGTCCCTAAGGCAAGTCCTCCGCAGGCCTGAGTTATCAGGAAGAATGGTGCGATGGGCCATCGAGCTCAGTGAGTTTGACATCATTTTTGAGCCACGAGGAGCCATCAAGGCCCAGGCGCTGGCCGACTTCATCGCAGAGAACACCGGGCCAGATGACGCCACCGCACACCCGCCTGCTGACGTCTGGGAAGTGCTCGCTGACGGGTCATCTACCAGGGGTGTCGCGGGGGCAGGATGCGTCATAGTACCACCGGAGGGACCGCCGCTTACCTACAGTCTCGTGCTGTCCTTCCCCGCAACCAACAACGAGGCGGAATATGAAGCCCTAATCACTGGGCTGCTAATAGCGCGAGGAGCCGGGGCACGGCGAGTCCTCGCCAAATGCGACTCACAACTCGTGGTGGGCCAGATAAATGGAGAGTGTGAGGCCAAGGGGGACAACATGAAGCGTTGCTTGGAAAGAGCGAAGGAGGTGATCCGACAGTTCGACGAGGCAAAAATCGTCCAGATCCCCAGAGAGCAAAACCACTGGGCAGATCTGCTGAGCAAGGCAGCCACAGGGCAAGCTTACTCTCCCCTCAGCTTTATCGAGCGTCGAAGGATATCCGAGACGTACACACCCCTCGCGGTGCTTTGCGCCCAGAACGAGGAAAACTGGATGACTCCTATTCACAGATACCTGGAAAGAGATCACCTCCCCACCGACCCCATAGAGGCTCGGCGTATCAGGTTGCGCGCCGCCAGATACACCATATTGGGCGAAACGCTCTATCGGCGCGGGGTATCCCAGCCCCTTTTGCGCTGCCTTGGTCCAGAGGAGGCACATTATGTATTGCGCGAAATCCACGAAGGAATTGCGGGAAGTCACCAGGGAGCCAAGGCGATTTCCCGCATAGCCCTCCGACAGGGTTATTACTGGCCGACGATGATGGACGACGCGCGAGCCTTGGTTCGAAGCTGCCCCGCATGCCAGGCATTCGAGCGTCACCCTACCGGATCTCCCACTGAACTCACTGGTATGATGTCACCCTGGCCCTTCGCCCAATGGGGGATCGACATACTAGGGCCCTTCCCGATGGCCTCTGCGCAGCGCCGATTCCTGTTCGTCGCGGTGGATTATTTCTCCAAATGGGTGGAAGCTGAGGCAGTCGCCACCATCACGGACAAGGCATCCCGCAGGTTCGTGATGAAGCATATAGTGTACCGATTCGGCATCCCCCACACCCTTATCTCAGACAACGGCACGCAGTTCAGAGGAAAAGCTTTCCAGGAGATGTGCCAGGAGCTCCGAATCAAACAACGCTTCACCTCGGTAGCGCACCCTCAAACAAATGGGCAAACCGAGGTCACTAACAGGACCCTCCTTCACGGCTTGCGTACAAGGCTGAGCGCACTAGGAGGGTCATGGGTCGACGAGCTGGACAACGTGCTATGGGCCTATCGCGTGACACCCCGTACGGCCACCGACGCGACACCTTTTTCCCTCGTCTACGGGTCGGAGGCGGTTATTCCTGCCGAAGTGGCAGTAAACACACGTCGAGTGGCCGCGTTTGAAGAACTGGACAACAATCGTCTTCGGGGGGAGGACTTGGACCTGGCAGAAGAAAAGCGCATGCGGGCTCTCACCAATATGCACAAAGCAAAGCAAGCGGCGGCACGCTACTTCAACCGGAGGGTCCGGGCGCGACAATTCAGTGTGGGGGATCTGGTCCTCCGCCAGAACAAGTTCTCCAAACACCAGACGGGCAAGCTCGCACCCAAATGGGAAGGCCCCTACCGCATCAACGGGATCCCTTATCCGGGCGCGTACATTTTGCAGGATATGGAGGGACGCACCCTGCCACACACTTTTAACGCAGAGGTACTCAAAAAGTTCTTCTATTAACGCACCGTATTCTACTTGTACCCTTGCACATACATGGTTAAATGTAGCCCTTATTCTGCAACGCTCGTCTTAAAATATATATATAAAAAAAAGGCACAAAGACCTCCACCTCTCGGGGGCACAAAGACCTCCAACACTCGGGGGCACCAAAGACCTCCACCTCTCGGGGGCACAAAGACCTCCAACACTCGGGGGCACAAAGACCTCCAACACTCGGGGGCACCAAAGACCTCCACCTCTCGGGGGCACAAAGACCTCCACCTCTCGGGGGCACCAAAGACCTCCACCTCTCGGGGGCACAAAGACCTCCAACACTCGGGGGCACCAAAGACCTCCACCTCTCGGGGGCACAAAGACCTCCAACACTCGGGGGCACCAAAGACCTCCACCTCTCGGGGGCACAAAGACCTCCACCTCTCGGGGGCACAAAGACCTCCAACACTCGGGGGCACCAAAGACCTCCACCTCTCGGGGGCACAAAGACCTCCACCTCTCGGGGGCACAAAGACCTCCAACACTCGGGGGCACTAAAGACCTCCAACACTCGGGGGCACAAAGACCTCCAACACTCGGGGGCACAAAAGACCTCAGATCTCCTGGGGCACAAAGGGCACAAAAGACCTCAGATCTCCTGGGGCACAAAAGACCTCCAACGCTCGGGGGCACAAAGACCTCAGCACGCCTGAGGCATTAAAGACCTCAAGCCTCCTGAGGCACGAAGGTTCCCGCCGAGTGGGCCACCGAGACCCAAGGCAACAAGCACCGCTAAGGCACACAAGCGCGTAAAAAACCCAAAGAAAAGACCCGCTAAAATGTCAAGAGGAACCAACCGCGGCGCAGAGATACCGGCCTATCGCGTTTCGACCTACAATGAGCTACTCTAGTCATCCTCAACGCAAAGCAGCGCGGAACGCGCACGCCTCAAGATATACCGCTAAAACAGGAGCCGAAAAAGCGCCGAAACACTTTCAAATACTAAAAAGTGATCGGTACACGGCGTGGCAGCAAGCTATTACTTCGAAAGCGTTGAAAACAAAGACGAGGGAATGGGTCGTGACTAACAAATAAATGCTGAAAGGAGCAAGCGTCACAATACTCGGGAAAAAAAACGCCAAATTCATTAAAGGCAACTGCGTTACATAACTTCTTTACACGGTTTTATTTACAAACTACCCCTAGGCCTATGGAGTTGCAGCGCCGCGGGCCTCGTCCAGGAGGCGGAGACAGTCCAGGCTCGGGATCTCTGACAGGTCGACGCTTGGGTGCAGGCGCTGGAGGTCATCCTTAACAGAGCGGAGGGAGTCCACTATGGCTCTGCCCCCACGCGCCGCCAGCTCTTCTGTGAAGGCTTCACTGGCCTTGTACTCCTCCACAGCTTCTTGCTTGGCACGCGCCACCTCCGCCGACTTCTCCGCGACAGCCGAAGAAAGCGCCAGGGCAGACTCCTGCAGTTGTGCCTGAAGTCTCCCCTCTTCGGCAGACCTGACGGACCGCTCCCGCTCCAGCTGCTCCTTGAGGACTCTCACTTCCTCTTGGAGCTCGGCCTTCCCCGCCTCCTCGGAGGCAAGTCGCGTCTTCAGCGCCTCGACCTCGTCCCGGGCTCCAGCCATCTCCTGCTCCGCGGCATCCACCTGGATTTCCAAGGACTGGATGCTGGCGCGCATGTTCTGGCGCTGCTTCCTCCAGTTGCGCCTCTTATTTGTAAGCCGCTGGATCTGAGCCTGTAGCTCAGGAACGCTGGCACGCTCTTGGCTCCAGGTGTCCATCAGCAGCCCAGGAATCATGGCCCCCTGTCATAACGCATCGTCAGCAATGCATATGAGACGCAGAACACTAGCAGACCATTTGAAACAGGATATCAGAAGAGGCGCTCACCATTAGCGAGTAGTAGCGCGCATGGGCGAAGAGGTCATCCCTTGTCTCCAGTGGAGGCAACTCCCCCACGAGGCGCTGGAGGGCCCTGGTGAAACGTAGCTGCGTCTCCACGTCCCCCAGTAGTCCTCGGATGGGAGAGCCAGTCGTAGGAAGGGACGCCTGCACAAAAGAGGCGATCAGCAATACGCTAAGTTATTCTAACAAGGAACCTGGCAACACGCGTCACTTACCTCAGCGTGCTCCTCGCCCTGGTCCGCTCCAGAAGCCCTTCGCTCCGATCCCTCGCCCTCCTGCCCCTGGGCAGGACTCGGGAAAGGCGCCGGAGGTGCCGGCTCAGAAGGGCTGGGGCCCCTCGATGGGGAGCCGAGCCCCAGGGAGTGAGGCGCTGCACGCCCTGGAGCCTCTAAGGCAGAGACCTGAGGCGAGCTGGGGTTGACCTCTCCTTGCGAAGCCCCGAGGGCAGAGGCGCCAACCAAGCTGGAGGAGGTAAACCGAATCTTGCGCCGCTTCCGCGCCAGCGCCCCGCTCTCGCTAGATTCCCGCTCGGAGGGAACCTCCTCCACCTGGGCTGCAGCGCTGGAACCTCCAGCCGCGGAGGAAGAGATCAGAAGCACATCCTCCTCCTCACGCTTTCTCTTCCGAACTTCCTTGAGGGCCTTCTCCTGTACCAAGAGCTTGTCAATGATCTTCGTCCACTCGCCTCTCTCTGAAATCAACAAAGACAACCCAGAGGGAAGTTAGAAATTTACCAAGGCGTTCTTGGACAAGCCGCACATGTCCTCATCGACGCTCCACCTCCAGGGCGCTTCGGACACGAGGCCGTACTTAATCAAATTCTCTTCTGTGATGATGTTCCGAGCGTCAATCTTCACGCCCCGGAACTTCTCAGCATTGGCCCGCTCCCCCTTTTTCATGGACCCCCAGGGGTCCCCGTCGTGGAACTCCCTCTCGGGGCCTTTCCGCCACTTCCAACCCTCTGCGTCCCGCATGAAGAAAAAAGACTCCTTCCACCCGGAGTTGGTGGACCCATAGTTTGTCACCAACGCTCCATAGATCTTCTTGCGGCGCGGTTGGAAATGGTAATAGCCCTCCTCTGAGCGTTGTACTAGCAGGTAAAAAAACCTAAAGAGGAGTCTACTGTGTTCTATCCTCTGCTCCCGGCAATACAGGTAGAACGCTGTCCACACTCGCCACGACGTGGGGGACAGCTGACCCGGGGCCAAGCGGTAGTACTTCAACATGGCCGCTACCGGCTCGGCCAACGGCCAACGGAGGCCGGCCCGGATCTGCTCGGGAAAGATCGCGAACTCTCCCGGGCACGGCTCCGAGGGCTCTTCGCCCTCACGGGGGAACCGAGGGGCGAAGTCTGCCCCAATTCTCCCTAGCCTAAGAACGGTCAGAAATCGAGGAGGGGTGAGTTTATTGACGAAGATCTCATCACCTGGGTTTCCGGTGGAAGAAGCCGGAGCACTTGACGAGGCCATGGCAGCAAAGAGACGGAGGATCCGGTGATCGGAAAAGGGAGGAAAGTCAGAGAGCTGAAGCGAAAGAGAGATGTGAGGCTCGGGGCTAAGTGACGAGGGGTAGGGGCGGGGGCCGACTACTACCCTCCAGAAGGGCAATTAATGCCCCGGGAAGCCAAAAGGGCGGCGCGACGCTCCCACTGCCCCTGACAGGACGGTTCATCATCCCCTGACCAGACACGTGTCACCCCCGGGCTAGGCATAATTTCCAAATTTCAAAAGTCAGTTTCCCGCGCGTTCCGACGCGTGAAACTCGGGGGCAAGTGTAGGGGCCGGGCCCAAGGCCCTCCCCTCAGGGAAGCCCTGCTCAGATGAAGGCCCAGGAAGTAGGCCCAAACCGCTGGACCGGCGCTTAGGCGCGGCTGTGCGCCAGACCGGGTGGCGCCCATACCGCCAGCGGCGTTTCCGTACGACTGACACCGCCTGACTCGCCCCAGTCTGACATCTTCCGTACAGCAGAAGTCGCTTCCCCTACAAGGCACACGACGTGTATTTAATGCGTATTAAATGTTTGTGTCCCCTCCGTCCCTATATAAATGGGACCTGTACACCCGGAATAAAGGCAATAAGACAACATTCATAACTCCTGCTCTTATTCATTCCTCCTACCATTTTCCGATCTTAACAGACGGCTTCCACCAGAAGAAGGATGGTTCAAACTGAATTCTGATGGTTCAATAATAGGTAACTCGGGCCAAGCAGGAGTTGGAGGAGTCATCCCAGACTCCAGCGGAAACTGGGTCCGGGATTTCTTGCGATTTTTGGGTATTTTACTGATAGTTTGACAGCAGAATTGTGGGCGATCCGCAATGGGCTAAAGTTGGCGACTGACTTGGGCATTCAGTCTCTGGAAATAGGGATGGATGCCAAGATAGCATTTGAGCTCATATGGGGATTAGGAAATAAAGAATCAATCTTAATGCCTATTATCTTTGGATGCAGGACTCTGTTCAAGGGATTCAGCCAGAGTTGAAGCAGGTTTATTTACCGTGAAGGCAACAGCGTAGCAAATGCACTTGCGAGGCTGGCAAGGGAGGGGATGCATGGTCTACACATCCTGGAAACGACAACTAGGGATTCGTATCCGGAGGCAAGGATTTTGGAGGGGGTGGCTGCCAACGGCGGCCCACCACCCTTGTTCCCGCCCGCTTGCTTCCCCTGCACCCCCCCTTTATTGGTGCAGGATCATCTAGTATCCGGTATCCGGAAGGACCCGACTAATCAGTATTCGGGGTATTGCTGGTGGTTTCCTTGAAACCTTCCCAAGATGGTTTGTTGCGTTCATAGAGACTCGAAACCGGATCCCTTACTTGAGCGATTGAAGCCCCTTCCACTTCAGCTAACCTCTGTTGATGCTCTTTCATGCTTTTAACTCTTAAGAATATGTTTTTACTAAGAAAACTGTTTTGGATATTAAAATATAACGGCTAGAATAACGTAGTAAAAATGTAAAAAATTACTGGTAAAAAATAGAAAAAGGAAAGCTTTATGATAAAAATAGTAAAAAAAAGTATGAAAGGTTGAAATTGTGTTATTTTCCATTTTTGTTCAAACTAACATAGTCAATCAATGCAACATTCCTTAAAATCATTTTCTATCGTATTTTCGTAGTTTATATCAGTTTAAATCAAACGTTTGAGATAGAAAAAGGTTTTAGAGCAATGATACTACTAATAATGCGGGACCAAGAAATTTCGAGATAGAATTTCATTAGTGTAACTTTTCATTCCATCTCCTTCTATACCATAGTCATTATTTATATTCAAAAATATTTAGAATCTTGCAGATATGGGGATAAAAAAAAGTAATAATCTTAATAAAGTGAATCTTGCTCATGTATAATCTTGATAATTTAAATGTACAAAGTGAATCTTACTCAGTCAGTTATCACAAACCATGTATATATCATGTATCATTTTTGTCTTTTATGTGTATTCTCTACGGTTGGGATTGTTGCATCCCAATAGTTCCATGACTATAGTTCAACTTCTTAGTATATGTATACTCCATTACGATTAACTTTCACGAATCCCTCCACATGTTTTTACTGTTTAGTTATCCGGGGATTTCAAGAATGTCCACTTTCATCTTATAAAGAATTTTAGAACAGTTGATATTGTTGACTCTCTAAAACTCAATTAAATTTCTTTCACTATTATACCGATTTATTTATTCATTTGCCGAGTGACTCATAATATTTTACCTCAAAATACAATCGGGTTCACCATGACACACAATCTCGACTCAGTGGAGCTCATGCCAAGTTGTCCTAGTGAGTGTGTCTCCTTGTTATGCTCTCTACTGATCAACGCGCAGTCAAAAGTACAAGAAAAAAAATGTTTGGTCAGAGTCCTCGTGCTTTCTATGATCAGCTTGATTTTTCGAGTCACATTAATGCTTGTCAGAAGTCTAGATGGACTTGTCTCACAATGCCAACCTAAACACCCATTGAAGGATATAGAAATCAAATAAATTCAAATAATTCTGAGTACGTGTTAAAATTGTTAAGAGATCGTGCATAAATATAAAGTAGAAGCGTACCTGAATTCATAACAACTATTATGTAATTGGGATCAGAGTTTTGTCTTCTAGGTTAACGCCAGCCTCCTAAGAGATTGTGGGTTTCTCTCTAACTCGATTAACTAACGGGATTTCAGAGGAATCGAATTTATATAGTGTGACCTAGAGACCATAACCCATCTATTGCACATTAGTGCTCGTGGTTTTATTAATTTCTAATTCTACTCATCATAGAATCAAAAATTACATTTTGGTATCTACACATAGTCCCTACACTTTTACAAGACATCGTTAAGGCACATTATTAAACTTAACTAGATCACTCAATCGGGCCAAATATTGGAATAGCATTATGTTTGGTCAATGGTATATTATTGGACCATATTAGCCAGATTAAAAATTCAACACCAATTTCTTTCACCTCTCAACCGTCATCCATTGCAAACACAATCCAATCATATTCATTAAAACACTAGCATATTACTGATAGGATGGTGGTACCCGCTCTCTTATAAAGAGGGTTTCAATCATCTATTTGTCCGATGTGATATTTATATCTCAACACTCGCCCTCACGTGGCAACGTGTTCACACTTGACACGTGCCCTTAAATACCCGCCCTCAATAACTGAGGTCGAGCCGGGCATTTCACTTCCGGTCTCGAGTGAGGGGAACAACTACCACAAGGCGGCCTTCTCTACCGTCCTCGGGCCGGGTATTTTTCTTCCGGTCTCGAGCTTACGGGTCACGAGCTCCACACTCGGACCTGGCGTGGTGTGAGCCCACACGGTTGGCTCTGATACCACGTGAAATTTCCACCCGGCCCATAAGAGATTGGGCCCATGTCCATCCCAAGAGCTCAAGCTGATAGGATGGTGGTACACGCTCTCTTATAAACTGGATTTCAATCATCTATTTGTCCGATGTGAGATTTATATCTCAACACATCTTATGCGCAATCCCGGATAGCCTCGAAATACAACAAGCTATATTCTCCTTAGGGCCCGTAAAATACTTGGCTTGGCGGATTAGTAGATTTATTTTCCCAGCACTAGTAGAAGCTCATAGGAGAGCAAATCATCAGGGTGGTGCAAAACTTCTTTTTAGAGGTAACTTCCTACTTAAAAAAAAAAAGAATCACCCACGTATTACTCTAATCCCGAAAGAGAAAATGTAGTCTCTGCAAATAATTTTCATCCCATCAACATTTGCAATGTGCTTTATAAAATCATCTTGAACATCCTTAGAAACCATCTCAAATTGAATTTGCCAAAAATCATCTCCCTTTCCAATAGATTTCATTTCTCTTAGAAACATCCAAGATAACTTGATATTCATCCACAAAATAGTGCACTGCTTGGACTCTCATAAGGGTATGAACCACCAAGGGGGGTTGGGCCGAGTGGTAAGCAGCTCGGTGCCGTTTAAGGAGGTCTCGAGTTCGAGACCTCACGTACGCAGATACCCCCCTTGGGAGCCTCACCCGCCATTGCCAGGCGTGTGACCCGGGGCGACCAACGGATTAGTCAAGTATGGTTGGCTGAAAGATGCTATCTCACCGCTGGTGGGGCCTGCTTGGATACCGTGGCTGGCGACCAAAAAAAAAAAGGGGTATGAACCACTGCAATAACATCAAAGTTGACATAGAAAAGGCTTTCAATAGGGTAGGGTGGTCAGTGCTCGCACAAATCATGAGATAACTAGGTTTTGCAATAGATAAATAGACAGATATGATGAGTATTCCAACAATGGGAACCCCTCAAGCTTCTTCAAACCGACAAGAGGATTAAGCCATGGAGAGCCCCCTCTCCAAACTCCTACCCCTCTTAATAACAGAGGCATTATCAAGGAATTGTGTATGAGTTGAAATGCAAAATCGGATTCAAGGACCGGAGAAAACTATAGAGAGCCAATAATCATGAATGGCATAAACTAATCTTATGGAAACTGGTTTAGGACATCTCCCAGCAAACTCAAACTTAAATCATGGATTTCCGGTAGATTCAATAAAAGCATCATGTGTTTTAATGAGGAGAAAACAAAGGACCATCTGTTCTTACAATGATGTAGTAGGGTCAAATCTTGCTCAATTTCCACATATTAATGCAATTAATTGGATAAAAATGATTTTGCAGGTGGACGACACCCTCAAGGTCTCAAGGAACATGCAACACTCGTTCATCCTGCAAGTAATGATCGCTCTGAACTGCATGGCAGCTACGAAACTCAAACATGGAAAAGATGGAACTCCTCAACCCAATACAGGTCAGAGATCTGATAAGGTCTGAAGACTTGCAAATAGGCCTGGGATATTTGAAAGCCTTGAGAACCACAATCAGGTAGCCATTAAAAATCAACACAACTGGTAACTTTTAGCTCCGATGCAGCACTCAAAGAAGGAAAATCTCGCCTACCCACCTAGTCCGATTGATTAATGGACTCCATTATACGGTGGAACCTATTTGAACCCCATGTAAACCAATATTTTCACCTAAGAATACATTGAACCCCATTTAAACCACCACCCATAAAAGGACTGATTTTAAAAATACAAAAAATAGAAAAGCAAGCCTGACGGTTTATTAGTGTAAATGTCAGATATCTTTATATCTCATTATATTAGTTCTAAAACTTTTTATAAATAATTTTTATATTAGTGTAAGTCGAGCCGTCGATTGAAAAATTAGGTGGGGGTGTCAAGACTAATCGAAATTACATAAAAATATCATATTATATTGAATAGTTTTTCTTATAATTAAAATTTGAAGATAAAAATTATAATTTTAATTTTTTAAACTTCAAATTTATCGATGTTTATATTACTTAATTTATTAATAGACCGAAATTGTTCCAGTTAATAGTTTTCGTTTATTATACTGATAAAAATTGTTCTTATTTATTATTTAGTTATTTTTCATTTAATTTGGTATTATATTAAAAAATTAGGACTTGAAAAAATTGAACCTGCCACGATTGGTTTTTTTATTTTTCAAATGGTTTTAAATATTTTTAAGTTTGAAAAATCGATCCAGAAAAGTTGGCACCAATAACATACACAAAAAACCATCTAAAACCCGAATCATTTTCACTCTTGGGAAAATCAAATGGTAGGACGGAGGTGATAAATGTGCAAAAGAATGAAGCAAGAATGTCAAAGACAAAGGCTTAGGCGGAGTTGAGATGTTAGTTAAAAGAGTGAGGACCAAAATGTGATTTTCACAAAGTGAATCAATGAAAACCAAATTGAAATCACTCACTGGAGCCGGAACTTTACCAGTTCACAGCCTCAGCCGTCTCTTCGCCCAGAGAGAGAGGGTTCGCTCCAGAAGCTTCGACAGCATCCAACGCAGTCTCCAATGGCGGAACCGCCGAAGAGACAGGGTGGGAGGCCCTTGCCTCCACCAGGAAGAGGCGGCCCCCCTCCGCCGCCGCCTCCCCGCCCCCGCTTTGAGCCCGTCGAGCGCGAGAAGGTGTTTCTGATAATCTTCTCTTTGTATGGCGCTCCTTAGAATGTGACTCAATATTGAGAAGCATATGCAGCGATTCCGGTTGGGTGCAGTAATGTTTTTCGCATGAGAAGGAAGCTCTTCGGGGCTTCTAGGGTTTTACGGATGCCTTAGAACCTCTAGACTTTGTAGACTTTTCAGCGGCAGGAAATTTTGGTTCATTGATGATGTATAATGTTGCAATTTGGGAGGAATCTTTTTTAATAGGTTTCTATGGTTTAGTTTTGGGAGGATCTACGGGACTGGGCATTTGATATATATTCTTAGAACCTCTGTTTCTTCTGTGTTGTTAAGTCCACTAATTTCTTTTTCATTTGGCGTATTGGCCCTTGCAGACATGCCCTTTGCTGCTTCGGGTATTCACTAAGGTGAGCTCCTTCTTCAATGCCCTTTGTTGCCTGTTCTGCATTTAAGTTGTATTCCTATTTCTCCATGATTAGTTTCCACTCAGAAGCTTGCCAGCAAGATTATTCTTTATGCTTAGCTAATTCCTTGTCATAAACTAGAACCGCCAGATATGTTTCATATGATCAAGGTTAGGAGAAATGATATTGTACCCTGTACCTAAAGTTAGAACTTAGAATACAAAAGAAAATGTAAATCATTAACTCTAGCAGTTCTGCATTGCGATCTTTTGGATGAGATTCCATTGTAGTTAAACATAAAAGAGAGGACTGCCTTAGTACCTTCTGTTTGTATTGTTAATGTACATTTTATTTAATTTTGGGGGGTTTCAAAGAAAACAGAATAGGTTTCCACTGGGAACAGATCCATTTTATGTCTTGAAACTATTGAGAAACAAAACACGGAAAAAGGTGGTTGTTAGCTGGAAGGTGGTGCCATTGCCACAATATCTACAGGCTTTCTTTCTTAGGTGCACTAGATTTTTCTGTTCCTCAGAATACATGCATCCCTGGCTTGCTATTGATGGAAATCATTATGCTGTCGTGTATTCATCATCCGTCACCTGATTAATGCGATTAGCCTTATTACTGCTCTTGATGGATGAAATATAAAAACCTTTGTTCGAAATGACCTAGCTGTTAGGCATATCTGAAGAAGATTGGAGAATGTTGGCACCTTTTCTATCTCGTCCGGTGTAACATTCTCTGCTGTGTAACTTCACAAAGTAAATGATCGTTGTATATGCAGTCCTGAAATTCCATTCATTCATTAGGTCGAATATTCTGGGCATATTCGTTGTAATATAATGTTCTTTTGGCCTTTTTGAATTCCATGATATTATTCAGCTAATGGGCATCAAGTTGGAGGTCCGCGTGCTTTTGATTGATTATGTGTGCCTTTTGCAGATTGGGGGTCATCACCCCAAGGAAGAGTTTGCAGTGAGAGGCAAGGAGCCCAAAGATGAGGTTCAGATCTATACGTGGAAAGATGCTACGCTTCGTGAATTGACTGACCTGGTATGGGCTGTTCCCTATATTAATTGTTGACCTTCCATCATTATCCATGTGCATTCATGTGTCACAACAGTTTTCTGATTTATCATTGGCGGTATTCAGTGATAACTTGTGAAGTTCCAATCCTTGTTTGGCACTCAAATCAATCTCAATGGCTGATTATTTTGAGAGCATTATGTCATTTCTATTGAATCTTCTAATTATAAATTCTGATCTTTGCTTGATTGATTAGGATATCCCCAGTTGTTTTGTGCTTGTATTCCAATTTATGTGCTTAAATGTTGTTTTTGTATTTTGAATGCAGCTTGTCCTGGCATTCCTCAAGTAACTATATTAACCTTTGCTGCTTTTGCATAGGAACTAAAGGATGAGTTCACTCAAACTCCGATGGATAATAATAACTACTCCACAGTCTGCATCAAAATGAAGTTTTAGTATCAAAGCACTAGTAGATATTTATTGGTACAGAATTTGATAAAGATTTCGCAGGGATGAGGATAAATAGAATTGGGAGTTCTGCTATTATTTAATTCAGTGCTTTCTGATTATGATAGGACATATGACAAATAATTGTATATCCTCGAAATGATTTTTGATGGTTTGGCTAAACCAGAAATCCTGGATAGTTATAATTTGCAGTTTCCTTATTAGCTTTACTGCATTTCAGGTCAAGGAGGTAGCTCCAGAAGCAAGGAGAAGGGATGCAAAATTGTCCTTTGCCTTCGTGTACCCTGATAAACATGGCCGTTTCGTGGTCAGAGAGGTGAGTCATTACGTTATATATTGACACTGTGAACCATCGAGTGTAAATCACCTGTTTAAGCTTAATTGAGACATCGAAGAACTGCATGCTTACACTCCAGTGGTAGCTTGCTCGTATTGAATGTATCCCTTTGTTATTCCTTATAATGTGGCACTAGGTCGGGAAGACCTTTTCCTATGGCAATGGGAGACGTCTGGACGATGCGAAGACACTGGCTGAACTGAGCTTCCAGGTTTGAGAACATGCCTCTGTTTAGTATTACCCAATCTGAACACTTGAATGGGGCAGTAATATTTTCAAATTCTTTGTACAGATTGGGGATTACTTGGACGTGGCAATTCTCTGAAGAAGCTTTTCATAGCTCCAATGTTTTGTCATGATTAAGATATATAATATGCTGCTCGAGATAGACAGGTCGGTGCCAAGATGCCCTGCACCGAAAAAGGCAGTCGTATAATTTTCAGTGCACTGTTCTTGGTGTTACAACTTTGTGCTGGTTACTATCATTAACAGTGTCTCATGTCTTAGTGGATATGATCTTTCATGTGCTCTTGTCTTGTACCTTTCTTTATGTTTCACTTGATGAAGTTCAAGAAATCGCTCTCACTTTTTCCCTTCACCTTGCATGGAATTTGTGCAGTTAGACTGCTTACCGTTAGCTGTTCATCGGCATACATTCTTTTTCCCTTGTTATACGGTCCTGTAATTGAGTTTCAATCATCCGAGTGCTGATATGAACTCAGGGATTTTGCCCTTTTTTTCCTTCAAATCTTGTGCTTGTGATTTATAGTTTTTAATTTGAAAAAGCAAGATGAATAGTAATGCTTTTTGGTATAAACGTTGTTAGGGGTAAGAAAAGTGTCGATCGCTGACAGCTATACGTGGCGCGAAACGATCGTCGAATCTGTCTTCTTCCATTCAATTATGGTAAACGAACAATCAAAACCAATTTGAAGGAAAAGTGGATAACGTACGACCGCCAGCCATTTCGTTGAATGAATGAAAATATTTATAATTAAAAATTTTATTTCTTAATATGTTAATATTAATATTAATATAATTACGAGCCTTCGGCTTTGGAGTTTATTAATTAAGAGAGCGTTTTTGAAGGAGGAAAAAAAAGAGACAAAAGCAAGGCAACAGCCACCTCATTGATTTGCCCAAAGTTGAGATCCCTTCTGTCTCCCGAACTCTTCTTCCATCTGCAGATCTTCCGTCTTCAACACTTCGTCTCTCCTTCCTTCTCCCTCACTGTCCCTGCTTCTTCACTCATCCTCCGATTCTTTTAGCAATGGCGGAATAGCAGCGATCCACATCGCCGCTTCTCAGTTGCCCAAGATCTCTGCATGATTTGACCGGTAAATCAGCTTCCATCTCTCTCTCTCTCTCTCTCTCTCAATGTCCAGATCTTCCCTTTCCTCAGTCACTAATTCTGTCCCCCTCTTCTCGATTTCAGGTCCTTACTCGTCAATGGCGTTGAAGCGGGGGCACTCCAATGCGGGTCTCCACAGGGGCATACTCGGTGGAACTTGGCTGCCTCTTGCTGTCCTTGTCTTCTTCTGCGTGCTCTCGCCGTTCGTCTTCTTCTTTGGTCCAGGCCTCCGATTAGGTCAGTGCCTTTCTGTCACATTCCGGTGTCCCCTTTAAAGAAGCGAATTCGTCTTCCCCTGATTTTGCATGCTCTCTTATACTAGTTCTTTGGTTTTATTAGATGAGCTGTCGGTGCTTCATACTCATTTCCTCCGGTGCTTTTAGAGTTTGTAGTGCGGCAGCGCCAACTAATACTTTGTTAATATAAGTCCTTGGTCGAGATTGTAGCCAATTGCTTCGCTTCACTTGGTTACTCAAGTTGGATGAGCAAAATCTTGAAGCATCTGTAGCATCTTATTTCTCGGATACCTTCATAAGTTGCTGAAGAGGGATTGCGTTCCATATACATCATTTCACTGAGAAATTACTGGATAATCATGCTCTGAGCGTCCACAGTTGTTAGGTGTCAAGTAATAACCATGGTTGTCGGATGGTCATCACCTCACGTTGCATCTATATCATAGGATCTTTTAGAACTCTGGAGTTAGTTTGTCAAGTTGCACCCACGGCATCTATCCAATGGTATTCTTTTCTTTTGCTGGATGATTTTCTATTGTGGAATTGTATGTAAATTTGCTTAGAAGATTAACTGTATATTGAATTAGACTATTCTTCCCCTTCTCATTGGTTAAAATCTATTTTTCGTTAGTGTGCCCTGTGATGAATGACATCTGAAGTATCCGTGTTTCTTTACACTGATAAGCTTCCTTTGGGTGCAAAAGAGCAAGCAGAATTGCTTTCTTTTTACTTGCCAAATAAAACAAAAACATGTCATGTCAATCTATGAATTAAGTTCTTCTTGTTGAATTCAGGTGCAACTGAAAATGCAAATGGATTGGGGAATGAGGTAGTGTTTGCATTATGACCTCGTATTTCTTACTATTCTTCATTAATATCCATTTTTTGCATTTTCAATTTGCTAATGGCAAAGTTATTCTGAAAATGCAGAATATTAATTGGAGAGAGAGAATGGCAGCACAACATCTTAAATCACTTTTCTCTAAAGAGGTGACCTTATATTGAAAGATTTTTAGCAAGCTAATGAGTTGCCTTCTGGATTCAACATGAGTCTTTAAATGGTAGGCCATATATCATCCCAAATTTTGTTTTATGTCCAGGTGATCAATGTAATTACAGCCAGCACAGATGATTCGAATCCCCTAAATCTTGATGTTTTCATAAAATCAAACATGTCTGCTTCATGGAGAATAGTGGGAGCAGATGCATCAACTGAGAATGAGAACTCCAATTTTGAGGTTAGTATCATATAATAGCTATTCATGCTTTTAATTTCTCATATATGCTTTTTATGTGGACTCCTTGAAATATTTCTGTTATAGCTGATCAATTTCCATTGCATTTATCATTTTCTCAGCCCAGCCAAGGTGGTGGTGACATCAAAAAGGGGCTCCCAAGGAGCAGAAGTATCAATTCCTCAGGTTAATGTCCTTATTCGCAGTCTCTGCATTTGTTTCCAGAGGCCTTTCAGTATATGATTTTTGATTTGATATCCATGTGCAGATAGCATATCAGACTTTGTTGATAACCCTGCAAAGCTTGCCCGTCGGGTATTTTCTTTTTTCCATTTTTTTTTTCAGTTTCCTACTGTAGCTTCAATTTAAATCCAGTTCCATGTTTACAATTGTAAGTTGACAGAGCTTGAAGAGGCTGACGGGTTCTATCACACAAACTGTTGGCTTAATGCTTAATGCTTTATGCTTTTGTTGTATTTGTCTACTTGTGCATGTTTAAACTTGTTCAGGAGATCATTTACATTGCTAAGTTTACTTCTATTTGCAGCAACTGAGAGAGAAGAGGCGGGCAAAGCGTGTGGCCGAGTTGGTTCAACATGATGATGAAGCAACAGTTAAACTTGAAAATGCCGCCATTGAACGTTCAAAGTCTGTTGATTCAGCTGTTCTGGGAAAGTATAGTATTTGGAGGAGAGATAATGAAAATGAGAACCCTGATACCACGGTGAGGTTTATGAGGGACCAAATGATAATGGCAAGGGTGTACTTAACCATTGCAAAGATGAAAAACAAGCTTGATCTGTACCAAGAGTTGCAAACTCAGCTAAAAGAGAGTCAACATGCCTTGGGAGAGGCAACAGCTGATGCTGATCTTCCTCGCAGGTAGTAATTTTGGTTTTGATAATATTATGGCCTTCATTTTAGGTGTCTGTCTGTTTGTCCCTATTGTAAAGGTTCTGCTTGCTTATTGTTTTGCATGGAATCATTAGTGCACATGAGAAAATGAAAGCTATGGGGCAAGTGTTGACAAAAGCGAGAGAGCAGCTGTATGATTGCAAGCTAGTTACTGGAAAGCTAAGAGCAATGCTGCAAACGGCAGATGAGCAAGTTAGGAGTCTGAAAAGGCAGAGCACATTTTTGAGCCAATTAGCCGCCAAGACTATTCCTAATGGAATCCACTGCTTATCCATGCGCCTAACAATTGAATACTATCTGCTACCTCCTGAGAAGAGGAAGTTCCCAAGGAGTGAGAATTTGGAAAATCGTGATCTCTACCACTATGCACTGTTCTCAGATAATGTCTTGGCTGCATCAGTGGTTGTCAACTCAACAATCATGAATGCTAAGGTAAGTATTCCTTTCCTTTTATGGTACGAGACTTTCCATTCAACGGTGTAGTAGAATATCATTGCATGTTCGGGCATTTTAGGATCTTTTTCTTCTTTTACTGTATGAGTTTTTTTGAACTGCAGGATCCTTCAAAACATGTCTTTCATCTTGTTACTGATAAGCTGAATTTTGGAGCAATGAATATGTGGTTTCTATTGAACCCTCCTGGAAAGGCCACAATCCATGTCGAGAATGTTGATGAATTCAAGTGGCTTAATTCTTCGTATTGCCCAGTCCTACGACAGCTTGAATCTGCTGCCATGAAGGAATACTATTTCAAGGCAGACCATCCAACCACACTCTCATCTGGGTCTTCCAATCTCAAGTACAGGAATCCGAAGTATCTATCCATGCTCAACCATTTAAGGTTCTATCTCCCAGAAGTGTACCCCAAGTTGGACAAGATTTTATTTCTCGATGATGACATTGTTGTCCAGAAGGACTTGACTGGATTATGGGCAGTGGATCTGCATGGAAAGGTGAATGGTGCAGTTGAAACTTGTGGGGAGAGTTTTCACCGTTTCGACAAGTATCTTAATTTCTCCAATCCTCATATAGCAAGAAATTTTGATCCAAATGCTTGCGGGTGGGCCTATGGAATGAACATGTTTGATCTCAAAGTGTGGAAAAAGAAGGATATTACAGGAATCTACCATAAGTGGCAAAATATGGTGAGTGTTGTCCCATTAGTTTCTGATTTTCTCCCTCGTATTTTTTTTTTTATTTGGCCATTGGGTTTTAAATTTTGACTTCTATTTCTCTCTCTCTCTTTTTTTTTGATAATTGTAGCCTTTCATTAATTAGCCAAAATATATGCAAAATGTACAATGGATATTACATTGAAACCTGCTCTAGAGAAGCCTTTAAAGACGGGAATTTTGACTTCAATTTCAGAACCTACTGTTATGAGATTTTTTTTGTTCTTTCCTTGAGTTCTCTGATTAATATTCTAGGTTATGCTCTTAGGCTTCCTACTTTGATTTATGCTGAAAAGTTCTTCTCCTTGTGATCATCTTCCATGGAGGTGGTACACCAAAACTCTTCGTTTTGCGTCTAAAATGTTCCTATTGGCAGCCAAGTTGCTTGATTATGTCCATAATTTTCGTGCGTCCACCTCAATCTTATGAAACTCATCTTTTGGATTCTTTGCCTTTGGAGAATGGCCTGTGGGTTCCTTTTCTCTTGCCTGTAAAATGCTGACTCGTTATTTTTCTAGAAAAGATAGTGATAAGTTTTCATATCTTCGGTAGGAAGCACATCTGATGAGATATATATACTTTAGAAGTTTTTAATTCCTGCAGGCTAGACAGGGGCATGATATTTAAATTTGTGGCTGACGTTCAGTTCTTGTTTTGGTTGATAGAATGAGGATCGGGTGCTCTGGAAGCTTGGGACATTGCCTCCAGGGCTGATAACATTTTACGGGCTCACCCATCCTCTCAACAAGTCATGGCATGTGCTTGGTCTGGGTTATAATCCAAGCATCGACCACAGGGAGATAGAGAATGCAGCGGTCGTCCACTACAACGGGAACATGAAGCCTTGGCTCGAGCTTGCCATGACGAAGTACCGGTCTTACTGGACCAAATATATCAAGTACGATCATCCCTATCTCCGCAGTTGCAAACTCAGCGAGTGAAGGTGGTTCACTCGAAATTCTCCTTTATTTCCCTTAGCAAGAGTGACGGTAGGAATTTCTTTCCAGTCTTGTTACCAATGGAGGGATGGGATTGTTGGGTTTTCTCTGCCTCGCCACAGCATCAATTCCTTATTATTTTCATTACCCATTCAATTGATTTCATTGTTAGCTCAGCTTGGACCTCCAGCTGACCCTGGAAGAGGCCCTGATGGTAAAATGTTCCATTTCGGTGTCGTGTTCAACTCGGATGGAACAAAACAGAGTGGAGATACTCGTCATGTGTATTTATCTATTTTCTTTGAATTGGAGTTAGGTTCCCTGGAAGAGTTTTTCCTTATCTAATTGGCATGTCACTGCTGTGGCTTCTAATGGGATTACTTCCATCTATCCCTCTGGTTGATCGTTTGCAGCAGCCTTCTATATGTTGTGTGTATTCGTTCATTTGTCAAAATGTGGTACTATACTACCAATTGCCAGGAGGACGAATGGGCTGCGCGTTTGAGTAGTCCATTCGAGCTGGGCGAGTTCACCGGGCAGTAAATTAATAGGGTTTGGTTATTTAATTTCTTTTAAGATTTTATTAAAAAATATTAAAATGACTGGTTCTTATTGATTTGTGAAACCGCATAAATATTTTTACGTGGTGTATCCATTACACACAATGCTTTGTCTTAATTAACGGGCAAATAATTCAAATGTATAATATACAACTAATTTATTATGTAAATTTATGGTTAGAAAGTGACATGTAAAGTCAGTTTCTCGAAAATTGTGAAAAATTTACATAAATTTGAGAGATTTAAATAATGAAGTCGTGTATTACATAATTATCATTTAGTCTAGCTCAGCCTATCAAACTCTCTCTTATGTCCTGGATGGATTGCCTGTCACCGAACGAGTTGGTCGTGTACTGGATACCGAGTGTTTGCTCCACCCGTAGAATCTGACGATTGAAAGTGACTAGAAAAAAACCCAACACATGAAGAAAAATGAGATACATTGAGAGGGCAACGTGACATCAGCATTATCAAGAACGGTACAGTACAAAATGAAGATACGGAGAATCGAATTTGAAATTTCTAGACCACATCCTCATGGTGCAATTTTGGCTGCATCCAGGAAAAGCGACTGATGGCTATGCATTATGCAACGTGTGATATAACAGATAAAGAAGGACATTGCCAACTTAGGATTTATTTAATAGTTTCCTTATTAGACTCTCAAATAGGTGATCTCATGATCGAATTTTATATTGAGAGAGTTGATGAAAATTTTCTCATACAACCTGACCCGATCGCAGATTAACTTCAATGTATATTTCAACTGACAAAGGATTGCTGCCTAATGCAAAAACAAAATAGAAGAAGTCATTATTATGCCCCAAGACAATGGAGCAAAAGGTCTGTCAAGCAAAATGCCTTAATTTTAGGACTGAAGACTGAAAGGGAGCAACGCCGTCAGAGATAGCATGGTCACTGACCAGCTATAGGTGATAGATGATAGCTGGGCAGCAAGAGTCATAAAAAGCTAGGTATGGGAACACTCTGTCATCAAAGAACAGATCATGAAAATAATGACTACATGTCTGTATTGAAACAATGAAAAAGATAGGAGCTTGCAAGTGGATAGGAACATGGCAGGACACTTGGGGGTGTGCAAAAAGAAAAACCGTTGGGGGGAACCGGAACGGAATTACTTTGAAACGTTGGGGCTTTTTAAATGAAAATCGGTTCAATTAATTTTTAAATGTAATTGATTCGGTTAACTGATTTGAACCGAATCAAATTGATTTTACTACAATAATACAAACTATTTCGATACGGTTCGAACAATTGAAGCAGGAATGACTCCCTTTGTTAGATGCGAATATTGTGAGTAACATAAGTAGCACTAAAGTTAACATGAAGTTGAAAAAGATAAATATATTTGGCTAACAAACCAAGCAGGAACTCATTCTGTCAAATCCTTATGCTTTCTAGATCAAGACCATAGATTTAACGAAGAAAATGCCCTGCTTTTGAAAAATCTATGGAAATCAAAGTTTCGTGAGCTTTTTAAAATTCATCTTTAGAGAATCGCAGCGGAATGTCTCCCTTTAGTTCACTAAGGACGGACGGGAGAGCCTTGCCCTCTTTGCGAAGCCAACCCCAATGGCTTCAATCACTTAACAAATGGGTGCTTGTTTCATTATGTTATCTGACGAGAGTCGTCTCGGCATATATAAAGATCTTCTGAAGTGGAACTTAAACCTTTATAGGGCTGGTTAACATATTACCCCCCACAAAACTGACTAGAGGCATAATGTCTAGAAATGATGTAGTAGTGTTACCGGGCAATCTTATTTTATCGTCTCTGAAAAGTTATAAATAAGGTAAAACATAACCAAGTTTGATAGGAGGATTAACACGAGCTTCTGATGCCTCTTCTAACAATCCCACCTATCGATAGTTGGCTTATGAACGTAGACATCTGGACCGAAACACAAAGAAAGCCAAATCGGAGGTGATAGTCCGACTTTTCCCTTTGATGCTTAAGTCAGTGAACATATAGAGAGAATATTGCCGAGTAGAAGTGCAACAGAGCGTAGAGTTTTCCAAAAGTACCACAGGTTGGAGGCCGACCTCTATTTGAGAGAAATAATCAAGGGCAGCCGGCCAATAAGAAGGTGTTACATGACGCGTGATTATAATAAAAAAAATTATTCCGAAAAATAGTTAATTAGAGGTGTAAAGACTATTTTAACCTCACTATTATTTTATTTCTTATCAAAGTTAAACTGGATCCTCTCCAATTTGCTAGAAATATAACAAGGAATACTTAACACATGAGCATTACTGGCATGGACCATACGACGGTATCCAGCAATAAAATTCCTTAACAAATTGAAGTAAGGAAAGGGTAGGTTAGAACCCTCACGGATTCTACCTTCTCAGATGGCAAATCTTGTCTTGCAGGTGTCCGCAAGTGCATGCATATATCGGCTGATGATGTTAGCTAAGGAAGAAGGATGGAAGAATATGCATATATTGACCCATGCTCTTGCAGTAGTTGATAGTGTTGTTAATCAGGTCAGTTCGGTTCGGAACCAGACCGATCATGAACTGCAATCGGCTCGCCCCCAACGTGTTAGGGATTGGTTACAGGCTGGGTCGGAAAAATCGGCTCCTTGAATCGGAACCGGACTGACCCATTTTCGACCTGGAACTGGCTCAAAACTGTGATCGGCCCGGACTGGCCCGTCCAAATTTTTTAAAAAAATCAACTTTGCCAAAAGCCAACGTTCAATTTGACCGTTGGCATTCCTTAGAATGGGCCCCAACCACAACCCAACCCCAACCCCCCCACCCCCCAAAAAAAAAAAATTCAACTTCGCCAAAGCATTCCAAGCGTGGGCCCCACGCCCCCTTCAGACGATCATATGACCATTATTCACCCAACACTCAACGGGTGGACTTTCGAATCGAAGTTGA
This sequence comes from Lagerstroemia speciosa, assembly GCA_037672795.1. Lineage (NCBI taxonomy): Eukaryota > Viridiplantae > Streptophyta > Magnoliopsida > Myrtales > Lythraceae > Lagerstroemia > Lagerstroemia speciosa. The sequence continues at coordinate 4,792,190 of CM075289.1, read as the reverse complement.
GGGTGATTTTTAAATCAAAATGAAAATATCTTTTAATTTTATTTTATTAGTAAAATATGATTAGTCAAGTTGGTTTAGATTCTTGACTTTTAAGTAGGAGACCTGAGTTCGAATTCTAAAAATGATTTTTTTATTTTTATTTTAAAATAGTATATAAAATCCTAAATAATAACCTAAAAAAAAAGAAAAAGAAATTTGACTGGTTCCGAAATTTGACTGGCTCTGGGCTGGTTCATTTGGGCCCAAACCGTAGGCCCAGACTGGACCGGACCATTTGTATCCTGGTTCGGTTCGGGCCCGGCCTAGCCGATTCATGGACTGGCTTGACTCAGACTAGAACCAGACCAAATCGGCTCGGCTAACAACACTAGTAGTTGATGCTACTGAACAAAACAAATCACCTCCCAAGCTAATTTGCTCTCAATATCTTTCCGAAAATCAAAGAAAAATGAAGTCAGATTCAATCATAACAAATGATGTTTAGATGTAATTGTGTCCTGTGAGATATTTCTCTGGTACACTTGTTCATGTTTGTATTGAGTTTTTTTTAAGGGTAATATATCATTAAAGAACCAAAATGGGATAATACATTGGGAGTGGTCCGCATTAGAGTCAAAAGGTGGAGAGATATCCCTTCCATTTCCTAGGGTTTGAGAACTCTGTGGATCAGAGTTCCTCATACATGGAATGGTGAGCAAAAGGGTTCATGTCTCTAGGTATCCAAGCACAATTTCAAAAATAAAAAAACTCTAGGAGACCTTGTGCTCCTTCCACTTGGCATTTGATCTCCCAAGTATGGTTGTAGTTCCTTTGATTACTTTGATCAGGATTTGTGTCTGAGTGGACCTTGATTCTATTCTAATTGTTCTCTATAGCTTTCTCGATGCCCTTTAGGAAGGCTACGGCTTCGGCTTGCAGCGGTTGTTTATCCCAGCCTTTTCGTGCCGCCAGCTGATGATTTCTGTGCTTCCATTAAGGGGACACCCCCAATTCCAGTTTTCTTTGTTCTCCATGTAGTGTTCGTGAATATGTAAGTGCTTTCTTGTTCTCCTGTGCTTGTTTGTTTCTAGGTCTCGGTTTGATTGCTTCAATGGAGTTCCTATGCCCTATTTCTTTCCTCCTGAAATTGCTGCTCTAGCTCCTTGAGGTGAGTGTCATCTTGTCTCCCCCTTGCTCCGCATAGTATCTTTTTAACCTGGAAAGAAACACAATTAGATCTTGCTCTTAATTCTTGTGTAAATAGGTAGTAGAGCAACAATGCACCATAGAGTGTAAAGTCCTTCGGTCGAATTGCTCCTTGAGTGAATGCACTGGGTGGCTTTGTTAGAAAGTCTAGATAAGCAACAAGTGAGTCTGTAGGGATAGGAACATGCCATAGGTTCCATGGAGATTCTCTCCAAGCTACACTATAAAATACACACTGATCGAACAAGTGTTTGAAGGGGTCAGGTCCTGCTTTGCACAACAGACATGTGTCCTCCCCTGGGACTACCCTAGGGAGACACTCACTCCCTGTTCTCCACAGATGGAGTTATCTCTTTCATGCAACTTTAGGCTCCATAGCTTCCTCCAGAAATTCCTATTTGAAAAATTAAATCTATGTTCTTGATCAAGTAGATAGAAGGATTTAGTTGAATGCTCCCCTGAATTGTTCCTTTCCCAAACTAGCTTGTTTTCCTGCTGCTACTATGGTAGAAAGATTGATCCAATTGCCCAGGAAGCCATGTCCTCAAAGATCTAGTCCAGTAGCATAGTATTCCATCTCTGGGGGTCCTGTACTATGAGGTCACTCACCTTCATTTTTTTTTTGACATTTTCATCTGCATTGGTTAAGGGTTGAGGGGATAGAGATCACTAGGTATGCACTTGTCCTTCCTTATGTTAATGTGTCTTCCATTTCTAATGGAATAGCTGCTTCCTCTAACGAGTATATTTATACAGTTTTGCAACCCTCTCCAAATAATGGACTGACTCGATTTGTTCCTAGAGCTAGGGTGAAGGAAGTTACCATATTTATGCTTCAATAGATTATGGGCTTGACTTCTAGAATCTTTAGTTAGTGCCCAAGTAGTTTTAGATAGTAAGGCTCTATTTTGGTGCTCAACCCTTCTAAACCCGAGTCCTCCACTCTCTTTCGGTGTACATAGACTACCCAACTCTTAGGTGCATAGAGTGTGTCTAGCTCAGAGATCTTTCCCACCAAAATCTACAATTGATTTGGTCTATTTTCTTACAAATAGTTGCATGTAGTTTGAATAAGGACATAGAGTAATTGGGAATGTTGTTCAATGTAGACTTGATTAGTGTAGCTCTACTTGTCCAAGATTGTCTTAGTTTTCCAGGATTCTAATCTCCCTACCATCTTGTTTAGAATGAATTGGAATGATTCAACCTTCTTTCTTTTAACGAATAAAGGGTTATCCAGATATTTGCTATTAGTCCTAAGCTTTCTCATCCCTAGGATCTATTTGACCTCCCTTCTCATTTTTGGTTTGGTTCTTTTTGAGAAGAAAACTCCGGATTTGTATTGAGTTGTAATGAATCAATGAGATGACTTGAGTCTGCCCTATATTTATCTTCAAAAACTCTGTATACTTTTATGTATTTTCTTTCTCAAAACTAACAGCAATCAATCGAGTAGAGCAACTACTATTTCTTTTCTTCTTTTTTTTTTTGCCTCTGGTAGAAGGAGAAAGTCTTGCATGCAATGGGTACACCACGTAGTAATGCTGTTGTGGCGTCACGGACCTATCAAATTAAACTATTTTTAGGGTTGTTTTTTCTCCCTTTGGAGGTTTATTTTTTTTTCCTTTTAGATTTATTAAAAATATCCCAAAAATCATTTAATCATATTGGATCGTGATACAATATCAGTATTTTCACGTGGTGTACACGTTACATACTATTGCTACTAAGGTCAAATGCAATTGAAGTGACGGAACTTGCAGAAATAATTATCAGAGCCGTGTCCTCGTGTCTTTGTCAAGAACCAATACAAACTTTACAATATGTTACAAATTGTGACATGTAAAGTCAGTCCTTAAAAATTGTGAAAATTTTACACTTATTACAATTTGAAAGAGATTCAGATAATAAAGTCGTTCTCTATTACACAATCATCATTTACTCTAGCTTAACCTTTCAAACTCTCTTAACCTTCTTTATACGTGTCGCGGATGGATTGCATCTTACCGAAAGAGTTGGTTGTGTAATGCATACCAGAGGGTTTTTTTTTTTTTTTCTGCCACATGCATACCGAGTGCCTGCTCCACCTGTAGAATCTGACAATTGAAAATGATAAAAAAAAAATACATGAAGAAGAATGAGATACATGGGGAAGGCAACTTGATATCAACATTGTCAAAAACGGTACAGTGTAATTATTCTTTGGCAATAAGAGAGACCCTTATAAGAAATAAAAAAAATAAATTGGAACGCTAAGAATTGAACTTGGAAGCTCTAGGTCGTGAGTCACTGGCACTAACTAAGACCACATCCTCCGTCAACCAAAGTAGTTTTGGTAGCCCTAATTTGAGGAAATTCAAATAGAGCAATGTTGTCAAATATGGCAAGGTCATTGACCCGTGATAGGTGATAGCTTGGCAGCAAGAATCATAAGAAGCTGGGTATGGGAACTCTCTGTCATCAAAGAGATTTTCCTCTCCAATATCTTCCCAACAATCAAAAGAAAAACAAGAGGTTGGTTTCAATAGCAACAGAGATAATGATGTTTAGAGCATACAATCGTTATCTCCTGAGATATTGGATTATCCTCTGAGATATTATCTAATGCACCTGTGCATGTATATACCGAGTTAGAATTAGAATGAATCAGTAGATAACTTGAGTCTACCCTGTATTTATTTTCAAAAACTCTTTTCTTTCTACCATTTTCTTTCTTTTAGCCACAGTTGGCTCCGATACAGTAAAAGAAACGGTGAGTGAAGTAAATAATTCAAAATAGTTGGAATGAAAATAAAAGACTTACAACTATCATATAAAGTAAGTAGGGTAAATTACATCAAAAAACACGTAGTTTGCTTCATTTCTCAAAAGAAACCAAACATTTCAAATTTGAGAAATAAAATCACATAGTTTCATTTTATTCCCAAATTAAACCAAACCTTTTACATCTTAAAAATAAAATCTTGTAGTTTCCTTTTTTTCTCAATTTAAGCCAAACAATTCATCTTTTAAAATCAAAATCGCATTAATTATTTTACTATTAAAGTAGTTCATTTAACCCGATATTCAATACTTATGTGACTCATTTTTTTATAACTTTTTCTACAACGTTGGGTAAAAGTATATTAGAATTTTTTTTAAATTTACAACAATATCTTATATAAAGTTCTCTTTATATTTTTCAATAACTAATATTAATCTTAATTCAAGAGAAAATTCTTAAATTATTTTTCAATAAAAATCATGCTAATTTTATTTATTTGTAAGCATGTGATAAACAAATAAATATAATATATTGCACAAGAATATCAATTTACATGTTAATATATTAGTCAACTTGTTAATAAATAAAAAATATAATTTTTATTTTTTAAATTGAAGAGTTTGGCTTGATTTGAGAATTAAATAAAATTACATGATTTATTTTTCAAGTTTGAAAAGTTTGGCTTAATTTGGGAACAAAACGAAATCTCATGATTTTAGTTTTCAAATTTAAAACATTTGGCTTTTTTTGAGAAGTGAAGCAAATCTCATGCTTTTTGATGTAATTAACCCTAAAGTAAATTAGAAGGAAGATAATTTTTGAAATAGAGAAAAGGAGATCCAAAATTACAAATTTCTTCCTTAAAGTAGCATAGACATACCCTTACTATTGTAATGAAACCCATGACAGATTTGCTATTTTTTTTCACTATCTCAACCCGTTAGCATGTAAAGTTTAAATTTTTATAGTCATTAGATCAATAAAAAATATGGATGTGACAGTGAATTTACTAAGTTATAAATATTTACACTTTCTTTACTCCATGTCTCCCATTCTGTCTCTTATTTCACATGCGTTTTTTCTCCGCATTTATTTCTACATTTCATTGTGCAAAATAAGTGTACTTTTTTTTTCCTAAATTTGTTACTAAATTTTCATATTCCATTTAAGGAAAAATTACACGTTCGGAAGTAACTTCAATTAAAAATTTGTTTAATCATTTACGTGCTTGATTTGTCCATCAATTTCATTTAATAATAAGATTCGCGTAAGGACGGGTAGTTTAGTGGTTTAAAACTTACTGTCATGCTATTCAGTGAAGTGAATGTCTTTGGTTCATATGCATTATATGTAGTTGTGTCAAAACATATGCAAGACCTTCGTGTTTGAGTTTGGAAGACACTGACTTTTTAAATTACATTAGATATTATCACGAGTACTGAGCTAACATGGCTAGTATTGAGCAATAGTCGCTCAATGCATCTAACGTGCTTGCGATTGAACACGACAGGCAATTGAACACATACAACGAACAGATCCTGCAAACTCGGAAATCTCTTTAAGCCAATCACAGTGAGGCTCAATTTATCAACAGACATGAGGTGATGGGGGGACCAGTATCTTTTATGCTTATCCTTCTCTTGAACGAATTATCTTCCTGAGCCAACGGGGAAAATAAAGGGTCCTTCATGTCACGATCATTGTCGACCTGTTGCCAAAATTGGACATATCACATCTTATCTTACAAAAAATATCTAGAACAGTTTTTCTTTCCTAATTAAAATTATTTGCGTATCTTCTCAAGGTGATCATTTATCTAATACTAATAAAACGGTCATTTTTATAGTTCGCGTTACTTTGTAACACTTTTAAAAATTGACACCGTTATATACATGTATTCTTTTAACCTTCATAATTCCTCAAGTGTCATTCTCATTTCATTCAAACTCTAATTCTCTCTTCTTTCTCTTCAGACTTATCCTACCCTAACGTCCCGCACACTATTTCCCTTTACTAGGAGCCTGTTGTCGCCTTCCTCCCAAGTCGTCTGCCTCCCTCACTTATCGCCTCCACATGTCAGCCTCTTGCTTCCCTTCATGGTGACCCTTGATGTTCACACTCCTTCCTTACCGAAGTCCATTGTCCACTTCCGTTCCTTGTTGTCCACCTCCCTCACTGATCTTCTCCACACATCCTCTTCTGTCGCCCTTTGTGGTTGCTCATTGACTCCCGATCTTCTTCACATGTTTGCCTCCTATATCCCTCTGTGATTGCTCACTGGCTCCCCCGATATTTACCGAATAGAACTAAGATAATCTTGATTTTTTACTGTCCCGATTTAGGTTTGAGGTCTCGATTTTTTAGGATTTGGATTTAATGCTTTGGTCCACATAATGTTGATTGACTGCTTGTTAGATTCAAATAGTTAAAACAACGTTAACTGACTGCTTGTTGGATTGAATGCTCTGATTTGGTAGATGTTGAGTGTTACTAAGCATTTATGAGCACTTATTTGTACATTAGTGGGACCTTTTTAAACTCGATCGAAACCTATTTAAACTGCATTGAGACCTAATTTTGAGTGACTTATGTACCAAAGTTGCATGAAAAAATTGGTCTTGAAATTTCATAAATATGTCTTGTAAAATCCTGGAAAATACATAAACAGGGTTCGAAGTCACCTATATAAAATGATCTTGAAATTTCACAGGTAGGTCCCATGAAAACGTAAACTAATCATGAAAAATACATAAACATGAACTGAAATTGCAAAAAGGCATATTATAAATAGGTCTTGTCACAATATAAATAGGTCCCGGAGTATTATAAATGGGTCTTGTCACAATACAAATAGGTTCCATTACATTTCAATATAAATAGGTCATACTACATTATAGGATAAATTGGTCTTTATACATTAAAAATACATCCTAGTAAAGTGTAAATATGTGTCCATGCATTATAAACAATTTCCTGATCGCTGGAGACACTTAATAACACAAATACCTCAACAAGTCTCATCTCTTTTCGTGAGAGGGTTAGGGATCAATGACTGCATTGAATGGGTAGGCTATTGGTGTTTGTCGTTACTTGTTGATCGCGGCTACCAGTCGCTGGTTACTGTTGCTATTCGCTGGTTGCTGCTGCCACTGCTCTTCTGGTGGGGAGGGCTAAGGTAATGAACAAAAGAAATGGAATGAGTCCTCATAGGATAAAATGAAATGGCATCGATAAAAAGTTGGTGATTTTAAGGTCAATTTAGAGAATGCGAATAATGTGGTTGAAAAAAGTAGTCAAACAAGCATTCCTTTTTGTTTTTTTGCAGAATGATCGTTTTACCAAATTATACAAAAATCTTATCAAATGACACTGATAAAATACTCATTACGTTATATTCCGTACGATTCGTACATACCAAAGATAATCCCAAAGTAAATTATATTTGAATGAGGTTTGAGTATGATCGACTAACATAACAGTGAAACTTTCAAGTATAAATTTTTCCCATTAATAAAACTCGAATTTAAAATTTTATTCGAGGAGAAAAATGTTATCAGACAAGCTCATATCCTTTTCTGTAGAAGGGTACATGATCTAGTACAACATAAGGCGCCTCTCCACACAATCAGTATAACCAAGTTTTTTAGCGTCAAGAGCAGTGATCTAATCCAACGATCTAATCATTAAATATTCATTTTCATGCTTACTTGGCCAGTCCAAGATTACATATTCAAATTCTTCCTATGTATTTATATTAAAATATTAGTTAGAATTGTACTTTTCTTTGGATCTAAAATTGGAAGACCTAGATCCTAGGTTCCCGAACTATATTACATTTTAGCTAAACATTAGGAGTTACCAACCTACGGATCAATGTGTAATATTGATTATTTAGTACACCTTATATGTTTTATTCAACACGAAAATTCAGAATATTGAGCAGCGTCAGAATGTCATGTACAGGAGGTTGATATATACGCAGATACATACATGCAATTCTAAGTAACAGCATCTTCCAATTTAGTGTTGCCATAGCTGATTGCACGTGTTGTCAGGAGACATCTTCAGAGTAGTTTGATCGTGTCTATACATGGTTTAGATTTACGTTGGCTTCCGCAACTATTTCATCAAGAGCGCTGCTTTATATTTAAAATGTATTTTTATATATAATTTATTAAGTGTTAGCGTATAATATTTTGTATATTCTGATAGAATACTTTTCAATATTCATTCCTGATTTGATTATGAGGTTTAACCTATATATTGGAGCCTCCTACTGTATTCCTTTTAGTAATTCGACTATAGTTTTATTATTCCATCTTTATCATATTTGTCATGGTATCAGAGCTGGGCTCAGCCTTTTAACATGCCACTTGTGAGAGCGGTATTAAATCTCACATCGATTAGATAAGATAATAATCCTAGGTTTATAAGATAATTGGATCCACTACCTAGTAACTTAAGTTTTTGGGTAGAAACGGGCTCGATCTCTTGTAAGGCTTATTATCAATAACATAGTAAGTGAGCACATGTCCAGGTACAACTCAGCGAAATGGTCGTGCAAAATGTAAATTAGGTCACATTCTTAATACTGTCCATAACATGCTACTATCTGCTTCTCTTCCATAGTCATTTTGGGAAGAAGCATCACATATTACAGTCTACACTATTAATCAGGTACTCTCATCCGCACTCAATAATCAAATTCCATATGAATTGCTATATGGAAAAACTCCTGATCATAACTCTCTTAGGACATTTGGCTGTATGTGTTTTGTTCTCTTACCTCCTCATGAATGCAATAAACTCCAGCCACGTTCTAGGTTATGTTGTTTTTTTTCTAGGCTATGACATAGAGCGAAAAGGTTATAGATGTTATGATCCCGTCTCTCATAGACTTTGCATTTCTAGACATGTTATTTTCTAGGAGCACAAAATGTTTACTAGTCTCATTAGTTTTAATACTAATCCCATCAAGTAAAGATGATTATTCACTGATTCATCCATAGATCTTTTTGCAGAACCTCTATCTATTACAGAAAGTCATGACTCATTAGAGGACCTTGGCCCTCCTAATGATCTCTTTTTTTTTTTTGCTGAGTAACTAATAATATTATATAATAATATAGTCAAAACGTCATTACATCCTGCGTTTTGTTACCTAGGGTTCGGGCAAACATATTCAAAAGACAGAGATCTACTTCGTCAAGAAAGCAAAGGTCTGTGGTGCTCCCCTTTCGTCCAAGCTTTGATAGTTCGTCTGCCAGAGGATTCGACTTCCTCTCCAGCCAAATGCAATCCCAAGCATCAATTCGTTGCAGGTAACTCTCTATTTCCTTGACAATATCTCTGATTTGAGCTTTGGCCTGGTTGTTCCCGTTGATGGCTTCGATTAGGGTTAGGGAATCCGAGTAGAATACCACTCTTCTCCAGGATTTGGTAACGGCGACTCTGGTGGAGTTGAGTAGGGCTTCAGCTTCTGCATGCAATGGACTGATGCAATTTCTTTCTCGATCCAGGCACTGCTTATGTTGTCTTGGTTGTCGACAGCAATTCCCGCCATTCCAGCGCTTCCATTCATCCAAGAGGCATCGGAATACACCAGCATTTTCTCCGGGGCACCAGGCATGGTAAGAATTTCTGGATCTTGTTCTGCTTGCTTTCCTTTTGATGTTCTGCTGTGCTCCGAGTAGATTCTGTTTATTTTTGTTATGAATGTAGACAAGTTAGGAGCAACTGAGCCATGCATAGATTTGTTACGCAATTCCCAAATATAGTAGCACAATATAGACCCAAAGCAAGTAAAATTATCAGGATTGATCACATTAAGTGTAAAATCTCTGGGAGGGTTTATAATAAACTCCACTAGATTCACTAGTGAGTCCACTGGATGAGGGATTGTCCAGATCTTCCACGGTGATTCCCTCCAACTGACCCTATAGAAAGGACACTCGTAAAACAAGTGTCCTGGTTGGTCAGAGCCTGTTTTGCAGATAGGGCATGTTGCCTCCTTATCAGCAAACCAGGGGAGGCACTGGTTCACCATTCTCCATAGAAAAATTTTGTATCTTTCATGGATTTTTAAACTCCAGAGTTTTTTCCAAAGACTTGTATTGGTGTTTTGGAATCTAAATTGCTGATCTTTCAAGTAGAAGGATTTCACCGAGTGTGATCCTGATGTAGTGGGTTCCCAGGTATAATCATCTTCTTCATCTTGCTGTTGTAGTTGAATCCTTTTGATTGTCTCTGCTGCTCCCCTTGTAAAGATCTGGTCTATAAGTTCTGTGTTCCATCTCCTTGGGTCATTTAGCATTAAGTCACTGACTCGTAGACCTGGGTTAGTGATTTGGTTATCTGGAGCAGCTACTGTTGGGTCTGGAAAACCTGGGATCCAGTTATCCATCCATGCCCTTGTGTCTTTTCCATTCCCTATTCTTCTTGTGGTGTTCTCTTGTAATGTATTTTTGCAGTCCTGCAAGCCTTTCCAAATAATAGAGGGGTTGCTTCTATGTCTATTTGAGTGATTTAGGAAGTTTCCATACCTGGCCTTCATAGTTTTTGTGGCAAGAGTAGTTTTGCTCCTTGTTAGAGCCCAGGCTGTTTTTGAGAGTAGTGCCTTGTTTTGATCCTCAGCCCTCCTAAATCCCAATCCTCCAAATTCTTTCGGTGTGCACAGCCCTCCTAATGATCTCGCTCTAGAAGAAGTTCCTCCAGTTCAACATTTTCAGCCTTGCTCAATTCAACCTTTCAACCTCGTTGTTCCACTCAGGTAATAGAACCACCTAAATGCCTTCATGATTTTCATTATCATCATGCTCTTGCTACCTTACTTAAGCCTACCTCTTTTGAAGAGGCTTCCACTTATCCTGAGTGGCACCAAGTCATGTTTGATGAATTACAGGCTCTTGAAAAGAATCATACATGGGATCTGGTTGACTTGCCTCCTGAAAAGTCCGTAATTGGTAGTAAATGGATATATAAGATCAAGACTCGCTTGGATGGTTATGTTGAGCAGTACAAGATTCGACTTGTGGCTACAAGGTTTACTCAAGAATATGGAATGGATTATGAAGAGACTTTTGCTCCCATGACTCGTCTCACTTATGTGCAGACATTATTGCTAGTAGTAGCTGCTAGACAATAAAATATATATTAGATGGATGTGAAGAATGCCTTCCTCAATGGAGATATTTCAGAAGAAATCTATATGCGTCCACCTCCAAGATTTTCTGTTCTAGCTAGGAAGGTTTGTCACCCGCACCATGCATTATATGGACTAAAGCAAGCCCAACGTGTATCGTTTGCCAAGTTTAGTTCCACTGTTACTAGTCTCAGATTTTTCACAAGTCCTCATGATTCTGCCCTATTTGTTTGCAATTCTAAAGTGGTATTACTATGTTTCTATTATATGTTGATGATATGATCATCACGGGAGACAATGCTGATAGAATTCATGAATTGAAGTCCCACTTACAGAGACATTTTGAGATGAAGGACTTAGGTCCTCTTAGCTATTTTCTAGGGCTTGAGGTGATTCCCAGCAAAGAAGGGTACTATCTGTCCCAGACCAAATATGCATCTGATTTGCTATCTCAGCACATACTATAGACATCAATGCTACTTCTACTTCTTTAGATTATAACATTAGGCTTACTCCAGTTAACGGTGTGCCATTATAGGATCTATTCTTTTTCGAAAGCTGGTTAGAGGGTTACTGTATCTTATTGTCACTCGACCCAATATAGCTTATGTGTTGCATGTGGTCAATCATCTCATGGCAGCCCCACGACCATCCCACTATGCTGCAGTTATTCTTATTCTCCGATATGTGAAAGACACTATTTTTCATGGACTGTGGTTTTCGTTTTATTCTGCATTGTGAATACGTGCTTTTAGTGATGTTGATTGGGCAAGTGATCCCACAAACCGTCAATCCACTACTGGATACTGTCTTTACCTCGGATATTCTCTTATCTCATGGCGTAGTAAGAAGCAGACTGTCGTTGCTCACTCTAGTACTAAAGCTGAGTATCGCGCACTAGTTAACACAATTGCAGAACTTCTATGGCTTAGCAGGTTGCTGGCAAACATGGGTATTCATCATTTTGAGGTCATCAAACTTCAATGTGATAACCCAAGCTCCATGCAGATTGCTCATAATGATATTTTTCATGGGCGAACCAAGCATATTGAGATTGATTGTCACTTCATTCGTCAGCATATTCTCGATGGTACGGTCACTCTACGATACATTACTTTAGATGAGCAGCCAGTAGATATTTTCACGAAGAAACATTCTCCTAGATGTTTTTGCAATTTGATTCACATACTCCAGATAGTGTCTACGCCACCCTCTTGAGTTTGAGGGGGTGCTAGTATATAATAGCTTATATATTTAGATAAAATAAAATCTTGTATATTCTAGTAGAATATTTTTCAACATTCATTCATGAATGGAGCCTCTTATTATACTCCTTTCAGACATTCGAAATACAGTTTTCTTCTTCTATCTTTATTATATTTGTCAGTAAGACTGATATCACATGTTTAAATCTTCATGCAAAACCTGTTAGAATGAGCTCTTTAAATTTCAGTATTGATGAACAATGACTTCCTAAATCATACGAGATCTTTTGTGGTGCTATATTGATAAGCAACTATTAGTATTGGTTGTTAAATTCGTCCGATATACTGGTTATAAATCCTAACATTAACAGAGATGGATGAATAATCGCAACTTTGCTGTATTTAAGCACTGATCCACCCAAAACAAAGTCTCATTGGACACAACTACCATGAGTAAATATATAATATATAATACATAATGAGTTCGTTATATGAATTTTTTTATATCTTAGCACATATAAAGTTATTATAGTTTTCGAGAGTTAACTTCACGTGCATTAAGATCTAAATGTTAATTTATATAACAAATTTATTATATATTATATATTGAATATATACTCACCATTATTTAAGGGAAAAAAAAGGAATATATACTCACCATTCACGTGTCCCTTACACGTTGCGTACAAATGCGCGCTTTGATGTCCTTTTTCTATGTCAGCGTAGTATAACCGTACTTTATTGAATTTTTTTAATTAAATGTGTTAAATTATAATTTGGCAGTGTACCTTTTTTTGTTTTTTGTTTTTTATTTTTATTTTATTGCCGTCTCCCGGATAACAGACGTTTCACATTGAAGGTGTAAATAAAAAATTGGAAATTCGAAAAACAAAAATCGTAACTCAACCCCAATTGAGAAAAATCGAATTTTTGGGTTGCTGTATAAATTCAAATCAATTTTTAAGTTAGAAAAAACTGGATTGAAGAATTTTAACCTAAACACGAAAAATCCTGTGGGGTTGAGGTTGATCCAAAAATTATATTAAGTTTATACTATACGAAATAATTCATCTTACTATTAGGTTTCGATAATACAAATAATATTTTTGATATTTTTAAACTTGAATATTAATTTATGTTTATTTTTTTAATCTTTTTGATACATTAAAATATTTATAATTAATATTTCTCATTTATTATAATAATTTTATTTGATTATATTAACAACCATGACTGCAAAAACCTAACCCGAACCAATGGGGGTTGGGCCGAGTGGTAAGCAGCTCGGTGCCGCTTAAGGAGGTCTCGAGTTCGAGACCTCACGTACGCAGACACCCCCCTTGGGAGCCTCACCCGCCATTGCCAGGCGTGCGACCCGGGGCGACCAACGGATTAGTCAAGTATGGTTGGCTGAAAGATGTCATCTCACCGCTGGTGGGGCCTGCTTGGATACCGTGGCTGGCGACCAAAAAAAAAAAACCTAACCCGAAATGATTGATTTTTATGACCCTAAATTATTTTCGATACGTTTTTTAACTTTAAAGAATCGATCTGAAAAAATTTCGAAAAAACCTGAACACGTCTCTCTACTCCCTTGCTTCACGTCACTGAGTGGGTCGCATGTGCTGAAATATTCAAGGATATTTGAGAGTGATCCAAGGAGATATAATTTCCAAGGGATATATCAGGATTTATATTATTGAGTGATTTTATAAGTTAATAAAAATTAATTATATCGGTAAGTTTTTAAAATTATGTAGTAAGATATAAATTTAAAATTTAAATAAAGTTTTTAAAAAATCTAAAAAGCTTTAAAAACTTTAAAACCCTAAAAAAACTTGTCACTTATAATGATCAACAGCACTTTCACCATTTCGCCAATAGATATCATGACTTTTTTTAATATAATTTTTAGGGTTTTATTTAAATTTAAAGGATTTTTGTTATTTAGAAAGTTTTAAATTTATATTTTACTACCTAATTTATCTCTAAAAAATCTGTTGCTATAATAAATTTTTATTATTTTGTGATATCGTGAAATAGTATTAATTCGACAAACCCGCAGGACAGTACTTTCTAGATCCGTCACATGCTACGGGTGAGATCTGGGGCCGACTTGGCGGGTCAGTCGGACCGGTGGATCCTACGTCGTTGCTCATAATATTGTCGTTGGATTTGGATGTCGGGTTCGAAAGCGAAAGGATCATTGGAAGAACCTGGAAAGTGTCGGACAGAGATCTGAGGTGATGAAGATGAACGGAGGATATTGTTCTAGTTTTAGAGATAAATTATTGCGCGCGTGAAAGCACAAATAAAATAATAAAAAAACATATTATCATCTTCACAATTATTTTATCTATCAGTTTAGATAATTTTTTTTTGGTAATTCAGTTTAGATAAATTATTGCACACGTAAAAACACAACTTAAATTAAAAAATATAACCATTCATAATTATTTTATATATTAGTATAACGATTCAACCACTGAACTGTATAAAACTTTCACTAAATTTACTAGACATTAAACCTATGTTCAAAGATGGATTTAGAGGAGTGTGACGACGATAGCCCTCGAACTCTAAAAAAATCCTTAAAATGTTATATATTTCACTTGTTTTTATTAAATCCCATTTTTTACTGGGTCTAATTTGATGTTAAATCATCATATTTCACCTCCAAATTTTTCATGTTCTTTTATGGAATTTTATCTTCTAAAAAAGTATTATATCACTGCACTAAATTATATTTCTCGAAAAAAATTTCTCAGTAAATGCATCAGTTTTATATAATAACTAGTGAAGAGGCCCGCGCTTCGCTGCGAGTCTGGGCAAATATTTAATACCTTCAAATATTTATAGAATAGAAATTATATTCTAATACAGAGTTGATCTGAGGCCAAATGTCTTATACATCACAAAAAGAAGTTACTGTATAATATATGCTTTAGAGAAATAAATAGATTACATACACAATAATTTCTCTTCTATGAAAGAAAATGTCTGTATGCTAATCAAAATGAAGAGCAGAGAAGCGTCGATTGTCATACATGCAAAATACAGGTAAATACAACACCTATGTAGTAAATTTTTTTCCATAAGAAACGGGGCAAGGTCCAAACATAAAACAAATTAGAAAGTACATAGCTGGGGTAATGCTACCCCTATGTAATAATTTTCTCAGTGCATATACATGCTATTGGTCTTGTATATATAAATCATGTGGATATTAAAGTAGCAGCACCTCCTAAGATAAGGCTACAGTGATTGAGTATCCTGCATAAGTGATCAGAGAAGATACAAAAAGTGGTGTTCTGTTTGAACATATGGGCAACATAACCTACGAAAAGCTAAAATACTGCTAAGAGTTGTGGTTGGTGTAGTCTTCAATCCCCCTTTTCCTCCTTGACAATCCTATTAGTGATCGGGGAACAATAACATTAAAATGGTTGTGATGGATATGCTTGTAAACATTTGGATAAATCAGTCAACTAAGAAAGATGTAGCACAAACGTACTGGAAAAATTACATTTCTTGAATATGGTAACAAAAAGGCAGCACGATTGTTAAAGGTAAATGAATAATTTAAATCATTACATCACTCACCTGTTCATCTCCTTAAACATTACACTTTAGCTTGGAGAGGAATAGTTGTCTTCGAGCTATAGTTGATTCACACAACGTGAATGAGGTTGCCTGTTGCATTTACTTTTTGTGTCGCTTATGGTAACATCAGGTTGTCTGTTGTGTGCAAAAAAGAATTTTAGATCAATATAGTAATAATCAATTCGGAAGTAAAATCAAAACTGACAAAGAGAGCTGGGAATGTACAGAAGTTTAAAAGGCTATAATCTAAGTGTACGGTAAACAACAGAGTCTCTTATTTGATTATGTGAACACATGATGATGATGATGATAATAGTAATAATAATAATAATATTTTTATCAGGAATGCATAATTATAATATAATATTAACTAAGATATAATAAATAGATAAAATTGGCAAGCAATAAAAAGTTGAAAATTGTGAATTAGCTGTATCATAGTCACTGGTTCTTTTATGGAAATTTATAGAATTAAATAAATGATTTTATGTTCCTTTCTATAAATAACTACAATAAATAGATATGTGCTAAATGAACGAAATTGGTTAGTTATAGAGAATTGAAAAAATTGCAATTTCATGCATCGTAATTAATTAGTGCCATCCCTTGAAGTTTATAAATAATTAGAATACTATTTGCATAATATGATTGAATTAAAATAAAAAGGGGAAGGGAAAGGAAAAAGTGATGACGTGTGGCGCTTGGAAGGCCCCTCGATTAAAAAAGGGGATAATGCATTCCCTGAGAGTAGGGAAAGGAATCCTATTCGCCACAGTTTTTCTACTTTGTGGCTCTCTTCTAGTCTATTAACTAGTGCAACATCCCGCGCTTCGCTGCAGAGTTGATGAACATTCACTAACATAAACTAATTTTGAATTAAATTATTTTTAATAATTCTTTTATGAAAAATTATGTTCAAATCAGAATTGCTTGTAATAAAAATAATAATTAGACGTTGTATGAGAACAAATAACAAATAGATAATTATTGATATCAACAAATGTTCATCCGCTCATGACCGGTCAAAATGGAAGAAAGATGAGAAAAGTAACGAGTAAGCATGGTAAAGAGAAATGGAGAGTGGGTAAAAAATAGAAAATAATTAAGCAGTTAATGAAATTATGGAAATTAAATAAAGATAATAATACTTATAATAGATATAGGGAAAATATTCCAATTAAATAGAAAAAATTGATTTTTCTTTAAATGAATGAATTTCTATGCAATTAAATCAAATCAATATATAATTAAATAAAAAATAATGACGATAAATATAAGTTAAGATATTTTAGTTAAATAGGAAATGATTTAACTAAATAATTTTTTTTAGTTACACAACTTAAACAATCGATTGAAAATTGAAGAAGGAAAGAGGGATAAAAGAGAAATTTTAACATACGAATGATGCGATAAATACGTAACAACTCCTGTATTTTATTATTTGTAATTAAAATTAAAAAGAAAATAAAAAGTTCAAGAAACCCGCCACGTGGAGGCTATTGAAACTGCCACGTGGTGATTTTTAAAGATTATAACTCTATTTTAGATTACAACATTCCCTGGGAGTAGGGAAAAGAATCCTACTCGCTAAAATTTTTCTACTTTGTGGCTCTCTTTTAGTCTATTAATAAATAGACTAGGACTCGGAAAAATTGATCTAAACATCAAACCCCAAGCACCAGCCACATCTTAACTCTAATGCAGTATCCCGAAGCACTCTCTCTCCTTTTCCTGTTGCTGATATGCATTCACCTTCTCCGCCGCCGCACAGGGCTGAGGGCGCGCGGCCTCCCGCCTGGCCCTCGGCCGCTCCCCCTGGTCGGGAACATCCTCGACCTCGGCTCTAATCCCCACCGATCCCTGACCCAGCTCGCCAGGAAATACGGTCCCGTCATGACCCTAAGGCTCGGGAGCGTCACCACCGTGGTTGTCTCCTCACGGGAAGCGGCGCGAGAGGTTCTCCAGAAGAGCGACCACGCCCTGTCCAGCAGGACCACCCCCGATGTTGTCCGGGCGGCGGACCACTACAAGCACTCCGTCGTGTGGTTGCCGGCATCGGCCAAGTGGAAAGGTCTGCGGAGGGCGTGCTCGATGCACTTGTTTTCCCGGCAGAAGCTCGAGGGGACCGAACACCTCCGCCGGAGAAAGGTTGATGAGCTGCTGGACTACCTGCACGAGAGCTCCGTCAGGGGCCGGGCGGTTGATATTGGCCAGGCTGCATTCACGGCGGTGCTGAATCACATATCGAACACGCTCTTCTCGATCGACCTGACTCGTCACGGAGGAGGCTCTGGGATGGAGATGAAGGAGCTCCTGTGGGAGATGATGAAGGAAGGCGGGACCCCGAACATCTCGGACTTCTTCCCGAACCTTAGATGGATCGATCCGCAGGGAGCTCGCCGGAGGATGGAAGGCCACTTCCGGCGGCTGTTTGCGGTTTTCGACCGCATCATCAATGAAAAGATGCGGGCCAGAGCGTCAACGGGCGGGTCTCCTTCTCCGACCGGCGACATGTTAGATTCTCTGCTGGATCTCAGAGACAGCTCCGAGCTGAGCAGAGAGGACATCAAAAGCTTGCTGGCTGTAAGTGCCAACCGATACATGGGCTCTCCTGCAATTTCAGATTATGTTTTTTAAAAATATTTGCTTAAAAACTGGACATAGTTTAATTTTTATAAATAAAAAATTATATTTAAAAGAGCTCTACTCCATTCAACTTGCACACAATTAATTATAATTACTAACACATGAAAAAAAATATCTTTATTTGAAAATATGCCCTTTTTTTTAGTTTAAGTTGTTTTTCTATATCACAAACTGTTCTGAATTTATCTGACTAATTTTACAGTCTTCGAACACATATTTGCAAACGTGCATGATAAGATAAAAACAAAGTTGTTAAGTGGTCGAAGGGATTCAAATATAGTATAGGATGGATGCTTACAGTCCTTACCATAAGAAGGATTTTTTTTTTTTTTTATAGATATGATATTTAAAAATTTAATATATCATAACTACTTTAAATTTAAAATAAATTAATTTGTCGAAAAAAATTAAATGAGGAGTTTGTTTTAAATGAGTTTATCGGTACAGTATTGGACATAGGTAGTGTTTGAGTTTATGTAATTTTATAAGTTTTTGGGAAAAACTCATATCTTACACTTTACTTTGGATGTAATCTTTCAGCATTTTTCAGGGCCAAGAAATTTTTCTAGGCCACCCTTTTTTACTCGGTAAATAAAATGCAGAAGATAAGGATGTGATTTTAACTTTACTGCGGGGCCCGCTCAAATGCCCAAATTTCGAGGGCTTGCCGTACTAAAATGACCCGTCCTGCTTGTATTTTCAAAATTGTCCTCGATTCTGTCTCACTTTCACGTAGGCCTGGCCACGGTTCAGGAACCGGGCGGTTCCGGTTCCGTGGCCCCCTGGAACCAGCCTTGAACCTTCCTTTGGACGGTTCAGGGGCGGGCCATCCGGTTCCGAATCGGAGGCCTGGAACCGGCGGTTCGGACCCCTGCCAGCTGGGGATTAGACAATTTTTTTTTTTATTTCTTTACGGTTCCGGTTTGGAACCACCGGTTCCGGACCGGTTTAGATTTCGGTTCGGAACCGGCTGTTCCGGTTTCTAAGGCAGCTGGAACCGGTCCTGAACCTTAACTCTCACGGTTCGAGGGCGGTTCGGGGCCGGTTCCGGTTTAGGGCGGTTCTGGGCCCAAACCGGCCCGTGGCCAGCACTACTTTCACGTAAACAAGAATGGCATTGTTGTAAAAGTGCCTTTACTTGCTTTTACGTTAAATATTATTATATTATATTATTATTTTACTTTTCAGATAATTTAAAATATTTTTAGATATAATAATTTTATCTTATAACTTATTTTTTTATGTAAAATAATAAACTTTTCTATAATTCAACTTTTTATTTTAATTTATCATTACTCAAATTAAACGTTCCCTTGTATAACAATGCAAAAATGGTCACGAGACTGCCGAGCCTAGAACAGTCTCTTATCTTTCACCAATTTACAAATTTGGTCATCAGAGCATTATATAATCACCCTGACGACAAGGATATTATTCTATGGAAAGAAATCTTATTGGATATTCTGTATCCGAACACCACCACGGTACCTTTTTTTTTTAATGTCCTATTAGTATCTAAAACTCTAACAAGTTTTAACTAATTTAGTACGAGTCCGGTCGATGTGCTAGAGATAAAATTCTTTCAAGATGAATTTTTCTGTTCACAGCACTTGAACTTTCAGACCTTAGTTAAGGAAAGAAATACCTGACGACCCCAACCAGTTCACTTTGATTAACACCATAGGGCACTTTACATTAAGGGGGCGTTTGGTTCGAATAATGTTGAATTACGGAAAAAAGTTAGATTATATAAAAAGTTATTATTTTATATGAAATATATGTTATAATATAAAATTGTTGTGTTTAATAAGTATGTTAAATTAGTGGGAATGTGGTTGAAAAAATAACATTATAATATTTGGTATGGTAAAAATTCATAAAATTTCAAAGACTACCCTAATTTTACGGGTGGACAATTGACCGGAGAAGGACAAATGGGTTATTTGTGCGGGTGCCATATTTGTAATATCAAAATTCCACAATTTTCCTTGGCAATCTGTTTACTGGGTTGCTGCTTGGGCTCGAAACATGATAATTTGAAAATGCCTTCAACTTTACATACTAAACATTATAAAGTTCAATATAAAATTACCATTTTTCGTGCAAATTTTTTATTTTACATCAAGCCAAACACTACCAAAGATGTTGTTTGGTTCATGGTAAAGTTTGAAGATTCCATGTAAGGTAACCAATTTACCTTTTTTTTTTTTTTTTAATGATATTCGGCTACAATTGGTGAGGTAATTTTATTTTACCGGACATTCAAATCTTTCCCAGGGCCCTTCTCTTTCTCAGTAAAGTAAATGTCGGGTTAGATCTTTGTATTCTGAGTTTACATGCTGCAAAGGTGGGGTCCACGCTAGCCACTCCTCTAGAATTACAAAAAAAAAAAAAAAATCACATTCTCTCCTCTTCAAATTCATAACAATATATTGCCTTTCAAACAAAAAAAATCATAACAATAATATTCTAGTAAATATTCGTGATTATAATATTATATTTTATCTATTTTCACAATAATCTTTAATATTTACCCATCATAATAAATTCATATTAAACTTACTTTTCATGTAAAATAACAACTTTTCATATAATTTAACTTCATCCTATAATATAACAATACTTGAACCAAATGTCTCCTAAAACATATGGTCCCTAAGAGAGTTCTTTGGGAATACTAATTAAGCCCGTGCATATAGCTGGCCAAAAAGACTAGCCCTTATTGAAAACAACACATGAATGTCATAAACTTGTAAATTAATTAGCATGATTGCGTTTTTCTATAAGTCAATTTGGAAATTATCGGAAGAGTGAGGAAATGATGCTGAAAATCTTATATATTTGTCGTTTGGATAGTTAAGTCCTATATGTTTGTAAATGCTAATTCGATTATAGAAGGTCAGTTTTGCCATATGTTTTAGTCCAAACTGTCACTGTTTCGCTGATATGAATTTCTTGCCATTTATGAAACCATCAGCGAAACAACGACAACTCGAACTAAAATATGTAGCAGAACTGATCTTATATGACCGAATAAACCATTTATAAATATAGAGGACTCGATCGAAAAAAAGTAACAAATGTGTAGGGGTTCCATTGTAATTATCTTGTGTGACATACAACTTTCCGTTTTTGCCACCGACACATCAAAACCATATCTACTAATGCTTGCTTAATTTATCAGGATCTAGTCGTTGCAGGAGTTGACACAACCTACACAGTAGTTGAATGGGCCATGGCGGAGCTACTGAGACACCCGGAAAAGATGGCAAAGGCCCGAGCCGAGATCGAGACAATCCTCGGCAAGGGCACGAAGGTTCAGGAATCGAACATCCCGAGGCTGCCCTACCTACAGGCAGTCGTCAAAGAAACCTTGAGGCTATACTCGCCATTCCTTCTCTCCCATCGAGCGGAGGCTGAAGTCGAGCTATTCGGGTTCAGGGTACCGAAGGACACCCAGGTCATGGTCAACCTATGGGCAATGGGCAGGGACACTAGGGTGTGGGAGGACCCTGAACGGTTCGATCCCGACCGGTTCTTAAAGATCAAGATCGACACGAAGGGAGCAGATTTTGAGCTGATTCCTTTTGGGTCCGGACGGAGGATATGCCCTGGAATGCCACTGGCACATAGAATGGTGCATTTGATACTGGGCACCTTGATACATTCCTTTGAGTGGCAGCTTGGGAATGGGGAGAGGCCCGAGACCATGGACATGAGCGAGAAGTTTGGGATCGTGCTGCAGAAGGCTATGCCCCTCTATGCCATACCTATTCAACATGTAACTTAGAATTTCTTCCCTGTTGCAATATTTTAGAAAATTTTAAAGTAAATATGTAGCAAATGATCAAACAAAATTTTAATTGCAGTCAACACCTTGAGTATGTGATTTTTCGGTAGAACTAAATATGAAAATTGAAAATTAAATGTAGGAACAAATTGTATGATTTTGTATAAAATAAATGGTGTAAGGGATTAATCAAAGTGCAGGCTTTAGTGTAGCCCTGATCACGGTTCCGAACCGGCCATTTCCACTTTGATATATAAAAAAAAGTTTAGAATTTGATGCCTAAATTGATTGACTCCCTTTTTTTAATTATTTTTTTGAACTTCCGGCTCCAGTTTAAAATGTCAGTTTTGGTTCCTTCAAGTAGGCCTGGCAACGGTTCCTGAACCAGATGGTTCCAGTTTAGAACCACCGATTCCGATTTTGGTTCCGTGGCGCCATAGAACCGACCCTAAACCTTCCCTTGGACGGTTCAGGGACGGTTGGGAACCAGACAGTTTCGGTTCAAAACTACAGTTCCGTCCGATTTCGAATTGACTAGTTCCATTTTTATTAAAATTAAATAAAATTTAATTTAACAAAGAGTTCGTCATATAAATCACAGTAAAATTCTTGATACGTGTAAAATTTTTATAATTATTAATAGTCAACTCTACAAATTTTAAGATTTAAATAGTGATTTATGCAACGAACTTATTTATATTTTTGTTATATAATAATTATTTACACTAGATTATAAAAAATATCTACAATAGAGGGGGGGGGGGGGGTTGCGGCGGGGGGCGGGCAGGGGTAGGGGGCAAGGGGGATAGGGGACAGGTGGGGGGTGGGGGCAGGGCTAGGGGGAATTTGAATTTTTTTTAAAAAAAATCTTTCCCGCCGGTTCCGATTAGGAACTGGCCCTGAAACTTAGGTCTCACTGTCGAGGACGGCTTCGGGCCAGTTCCGAGCCAGCCCCGAGCCCAAACCGGCCCGTGGCAAGGACTACCTTCAAGTGGTGGAACTAGTCCGAAATTGCCCTCTCGCAAATCCTTGCCAGTTTAGGCTCAATTCCAGTTTTAAACGGTTTTATGTCAGTTTTAATTGGACCTCTAACGATTCAATTCCGATTTAAATCCGACCTGTGACCAGGCCTATTTTATTGCACGATATTGTCAAAGGAGATACTACCCTATCGAGCGAGGGGAATTGCTACCATCTTCCTCAGTAGGGATAATACACGGAGATATCGTATCATGGCATGATTGTAAGGATAATACTAATGTACTTAGGGGAATTGGTTAATCAATAAAAGTGGAAGATCCCCAAAGAAAGAGATCTTAATGCAATGATATAAAACTCTATCTCATAATTAAAAGGTTATGAGTTTGATTCTCGTTATAAAAATTATATAAAATAAGAGAAAAGAGAGAAAATGATAATGAAAAAAGAATAGGTAATTACATATTAGTGAATTTTGAAGATGTAATTTTGGTGTACTGAAACCGCCTTTTCAAATGTGATTTTATTTCAATATTGAAAAAAATATTTTTTCTCGAATCTCTTTTTATAAATTAACATTTTCAAGGATATTTGAACTCAAATCTCTAATATTATGTTGTGTGTTTGGGAAAAGCCACTGCCCCTGCCCGTGTTGGAAGAAATTTTTAATCAATTATATCTCAACACATAGCATAAGAATATTTCAACTAAATTATCATGATGAGAAAACACCAAATAAATTGTAACAAATAAATAGATTAGTAATATCAAATTAATAATAACCATTATTATTATTAATTACAATAGTTTGCTTCATTCTTCTTCCCAGTTCAAAAATAGATTATTTAAGATTTTTTTTTGGGTTTCACTTCTTAAATGTTTCTTTACCTTCTTCTCCTGCTTAATTCGTTTCCTCGTTAGACCTTCTACCCCTTCCTCTTCCCCTTCCTCTTCCCCTTCTTCCCTCCCTGCATTTTCTCAATCTTCAATTTACTACCTTCATCATCTTCATGATCATCTCTCCTTTTTCTTCTCTACAATTCATCCGATATCTGCTCCAGGCTCACGTCTACAGCTCTAAGGAGTTCAAATTGTGCAAATTGATATGTATTGAAAATAAAGATAGAAGTTGTTGTCGATCGTTAGAGAGTTGATGAGGTTCTTAGAGTGGTGGTTAATGGTAGTTGTATAAAAGGGAAGATAGGCTCTGTATTTTAGCAGCCATGGAAATGAATAATGAATCCTTCTTCTCGCTAATATCTCTCTACCTCTCCTTCTCCTTTTCAACTCCCTAATTCCTGTGATTTCCCCTTCTTTCTCTCCTCCATCTTTCTGTTTCGGGTTTGGTGCGTAACATTTGGTATCAGAGCACTTTCTTGGGAGCAATGGCTGAAACTCGATTCCATGATCTGCGCAAGTTGGAGGCCATAGCCAGGGATCATGTGAAGCAGTAGGCAGAGATCAAAGCTTGGCAAATAACTCTTAAAAAAGCAGTACGAACAACAAATCTCGAAGATTCGAGAATTGAAGAATCTGATCGCAGCATCATTGGCCCAGCAAAACAGAGCACCGGAAAACTCCTCGGTGAAGCAGGAAAAGCAAAATTCACGATTCTTAGCTAGAGATGACATAGCAATAGTGGAAGCATGCGAAATTGACAGGTCTGAATCCACGATTCTAGCAGGCTTTCAGCAAAGAATATGTCAAGTTTGCAAACGACTAGAAGTTTACAGGGCAATTACCAAGGCCACTTATTTCCATGGCATGAACCCATTCATGAGAATCTCAAACCACTAGAATCCTGTGATGAAAAGCATGATGATGATGAGCTTGATCATAATCACCACACTAATGTTCATGAATTCATTAACAGAAAGCATGGGGGTGATGAGCTCCATTGTGATCGCCGCAGCAATGCTAAAAATGAAAACTACCCTTAGCAAACTCAGTTCGTTGATCCCTCTATTAGAAAGTTCCTAACCTCACTAGATGAGTTAGACGTCAAACAAAAGGAATTTGGGGTCGTCTAGATCAATGAATTAGGGGGCTCAATGCGGAGTACTCATCCCCAAACAAAGGAGATGAAAGGTGCAGCTTCAACTAATACTTGTGCCTCTATCAGACCCTGATCACAAAGAAAATGAAGTCCTATTTAATGTTCCTGCATTGAAATGAGAGATGTTAAAAGGCACTGATGAGAAGCTACTCAACTTACACAAAAGGGCTAAGCAGTCCCGTTTATCTCATTTTACATATGTTTTTGATCTGGGTGAGGAAGAAAAGATTAAGGATGTATTCGATCCAGGAATCCAAGAACACAAAAAAATCCTATGGTTCCTTAATGTCATGCGTTATAGATTTCTAGATTAAAACCCCAAGGGCAAGGTTTTCATGAGGGGAGGGTATTGATACGTATTGAAATAAAGATAGAATTTGTTGTAGATCGTTACAGAGTTGATGAGGTTGTTAGAGTGGTGGTTAATGGTAGTTTTATAAAAAGGGAAGATAGGCTCTGTATTTTGGCAACCATGGAAATGAATAATGAATCCTTCTTCTCTCTAGTATTTCTCTACCTCTTCTTCTCGACTCCCTAATTCTTGCTATTTCCCCTCTCTCCCCTCTATTTTTTGCTTCTAGTTTGGTGCGTAACACAAATCCATTCATGTCGGTAAGTGCGATTCAACTTTTCTCTTTGCATTTTCCAATTAATCGTCTCCGCAGTCAGTTCTCCTTTGCCCATTTCTTTAGTGTTTTGCTCGGATCCATGTCCCTCTGCGATTGCATTTCGTGGGAAATTTTATTATGTGTGTGCCATCACATTTTCACTCTCCGTTTTGATTCCTACTAGATGGATGCCATCTACAGTGTGATCTTTCTGAGACAAACAGTGAAATGATGCATAAGTTCCAAAGATGCCTATAAATACTGATACCTTATTACTTGTCTACAAGTTTCATTCAGTGCCATTATCAAATTATTTATCTCATTGATCACTAATCTTAATATTCATGTACTATTTTATTTCCAGGTGAACATGATATTTATATTTACTGTATAATGGAAGAAGAAGAAGAAGAAGCTAAAGAGCTTGGTGAGCCTACTATAAATAATTTTGATGTTGAACGAGTTATTAGAGATGATAATGTAGCAGGTCCAACTTCCCACGAATATTTCAAGGCTAAAACTAGTGATGAAGCTGGAGTAGAGAATAAAAATGTAATTTTTAAACAGATCAGTTCCCGACTTGTTGCCATCGATGATGGCCATTTTGAGCAAGTTAGCCTTAAAGATTAGGATAGAAGTTCTAATCAAGTTAATGACAGCTCAATAGGGTCAAATAGTTCATCAATTTCAGACAATGTGAGACTCTCTCCTGACTTGTTTTGGGCAAGATTGATTATCCTTATGTGGAAATGCACCACTGTCACTCTTTTTCAAGCCCCGAGCCAGAGATATGCTGTACTTTGAAACAGTCATCATTAGCAACTAGTCTTGATGTGGTTCTATATGCTGATTCTGGATATTCATAAGTTGATTCATCTAAAAAATTTAAGCCAAGAGCCATTATGCCAAATATATCTCCAGAGTTGTTGCATTTAGTGGATCTTGCCATCCTGGGGAAGCCTGAGAACCTAGACAAGCTGAAAGATATCGTGAGTGGCAATGAGAATTTTGGGTCTGGGAGTGAAATGGATAACATTGCCTACTTGGTGGTTGATTCACATATTGCCACAATGGTTGTTGTAGAGAGCTTTGAAGAGGATGAGGAGAATAATCCTCCTAGCATGATGCTCAACTCACAAGCAGCCATTGTTGCTAGTGTGCTCATCCCTTTGCTTCCTTGGGCTGGGGATAGTTCTAGCTTCGTGTCCTCTAGGACATGGATGGTTATAGGATTGCTTGTTATATTGAGCGCTTGCATTAGAAACAGAGTTATGTGCTCCGTGTAGGCTTGTTAGGGGTCTTGTTGGTATCAACTGAGAGGATCTTTCTTTAGAAAGTTGCATCATCTGAGCCAATGAGATGGGATGAAACTCCTTTATGTTATTGCATACAATAAGTAGCGAGGCATTCACTTAGCGTCAGTGATTTACATAGATGGTTTCAGGTCATAGCAAGGACACTTACCACAATACGGTCAAGTCGATTAGTGATTGCATTGGAGAAGGCAATCATTGGGATGGAGTCAAGGGGATTGACCTACACGTTCGAGTTTGATGGTGAAACCTCTAGCTTGCTTGGCCCAGGGGAGAGCCATTGTCCATTTACCAATGGTTTTGCATTTGCTACATGGATATATATTAAATCATTTGTAGACACATTAAACACCGTGATTGCTACAGCTGCAATAACAATAGCAACTGCTACTAAGTCTAGGAAATCATTGGCCATGTCTGCTGTTGTTGGCACCAATGCACTTGTTGGCGAAGGGACTACACATATGCCAAGACTATTCAGTTTCTTGCCTGCTAATAATCAGGGGATAGAGGCATATTTTCATGCTCTATTTTTAGTTGTTGAATGGGTAGTGTAAAAGTTAAAAAGGCCTCTTTGCATTTCACTCATGCATTTAGGCCTTAGTGTTGTACTTTATTGGACTTGAGCATTCTTGTAAGTAGGGAATAATTGGGAAGCCAGAGAGTGAACTAAGGCTATATATTGATGGATCACTCCATGAAAGCCAACCCTTTGAATTCCCTCGGATTAGCAAGCCTCTTTCATTTTGCTGTATTGGGACAAATCCACCTTCTACTTTGATTGGTTCAAAATGTCATTGGCGACAAATGGCCATGTGCGAAGTATGGCGAAAGTTCATTACTGGATACAGAGATTTGAGGATGCATACACCTTCTTTATCAGCCTAATTTGCTTATTGGTTGATTTTATCTAGATGCTTCCCCTATTGGCACTTTCGATACGTTGATCACACTCTATTTTTACTTGCTTATATAAATTATCAGTACACAAATTGTATCCACAATATGAATGATATCACATCATCTCTTTGAAGTTTTGATCATGTATTATCAATAGCTGCCAGTTTTTGTGTAGTTTTGTTCTAAGTGGACGCTTCAAATAGACTTTTTATTGGTTCAGTTAGCCTTTTATTAAGACTCAGCTATACTCTTTATAATTATTTGAGATTTCCTTGGAGTTAACAAGATAAGACATCGTCTTGTCCACCTAATATTTCTACCATTATTAGAAGACTTTCAAGTTGTAGGTGAATATAGCTGGGGATCAGGATTTTTGGCATAGTTGTGCAAGCAATTGTGCCTTACTTCAAATGCTATAATGAAAGAAATAGGAGGAGTTTTGATACTATTACAAGTGTAGGCATGAGATAGATTTTCATATATCGCTCATTCTCGCCAATTCATGCCTCTATTAGATGCTTCACCATTAGTGTGCTAATGGTCTGGCCAGTATGATGTGACATAGGTGTTCATGTATGTTCTTTCACATTACTAGGGCACCTTGACAGGCAGACACCAAATTAGATATGGTGCTAATGTAAGTCAAATTTTTGTGCTAATACTTTTTTATGTGTTATTTTGCTCTGACTAAGTGACACATTCTGCAGATAATCTGGACACCGTACCTTGGTGAGATCATCACTAAATTGCCCAACTATTGCCTGGTGTCAAGTAACATTTGGCTTGCTCAGTGCCACTTATATGTTTTGCTATCGTAGAGTAGCATCTACCTGATAGGGTCGTCTAATAGTTTGACGAGCTAGAGCCTTTTAACACATTGCTCTCCCCCTACTAACTTGATCTTAGGGGCAAGAGGAATGAGGATTGGGCCTCATGACACTTGACCCTTGTTCATATCTGTGCCAATAGGCGGCAAAGTATTGTCCAATTGGAATATGACAATACTTTTCATGAGGGAGTAAAACATGGCTAATAAAATTGGTACGTATTATTCCTGGGGATTATATTGCTCACACTAGACAATTGTCGAAGCATTGATGAGACATATTAACCATATTCGATGCATGTGCTTGAGCTTCTATTTATTATATGTAACTTATTCATTGATTTATTTTATTTATTTCATATAACAGATGCATTAACTCGACAGGGCCGTCCGAAACAGTGCATGAGGTGTGCGACATTGCATCAACTGGGAAACATCTACTTAAGGGTCATGGAGGTGTTACTTTTTTCCCTGAAGATCAATAGGAATATTAAGAGATTCCTCCAAGTTTTGTGGCTCGGGATAGAGGATGACGAGCTTGTGTAGGGGTCATCATCATCACCATCAAGAGATAGCTCCACTCCATCTCCACCACAACCACCCCTTTCTCAATCTCCACCACAAGCACAGACCTTTTCATCAATTTTTGATGCACTTGAAGAATCATTCCAAACATCTAAGGTGTTTGATCCATCAATCCATAATATGGAGACTCCGCCAGCACCTCAAAAGCATCATGATCCAGCACATCAAGCCATGGGTGAAGGAGTCACATAGGTAGATTCCTGGTATGGGATGTGACACCTACAATAGATGCAGCATATCTGACCATATCTTCTTCGCTTAGGTCTATCCTCCTCATCAGATTTCACTATCAGAAGCATAGTTAAAGACGTGGTTGATATTGAGACATCTTATCTTTTGTCATTTGTAAATTTGTAGGACTAATGATGTTTTTCTATCGTTTTCTCATTTATGACACTTGTTAGACAATTTATATTACATTTCTACTTAGAGGATGTTAAGAGTTGTGTCACTTTTTGAGTTTTCATGAGTTTCTAAAGATTTGAGATACTTTTTTCTTTTATTTTTCATGAGTTTCTACGTAGTTCAATCAAGACTCAAATAGAACTTGATTAGTTGCTCTAGTAGTACTCGAACATAGATTGAATGGGTGTTGTGGAATGGCAACAAATCGCATTGTTGAACATGCAATTGCCTTAAGTGAATTGCATGTTCAACATGCAGTTATTTTCCCCCAAAAAAATACGCATGTTCAACATGCGATTCGTTGAAGTGAATCGCATGTTTAGCATGCAGTTGCATTTTTGCCAACAGTGAAGAAGTAGACCACCCTATTAAGATGCAGTTTCCCTTGGGTGAACAACATCTTGAACGTGCGGTTCATTTTTGGTATTCCACAAAGTACTTTCAAAACTAATGGTATTTTAGACTCAAAACTCAAATGGAGGACTCAATCGTTGCAAGAACCGTGCTGCTATTGCAATCTGCTATGGCTTGGGAGTTTTGGTGGAGACATAAATGCCCACAAACTGCATCTTTTGTTGTAATGAGTCGCATGTTCAACATGCAATTGCATCCTGTTCAAAGAATTTTCAAGCAGTAAACCACATTTTCATGATGCGGTTCGCTGTAGTGAATTGCACCTTGAACATGTGATTCATTTTTAGTATTCCGCAAAATACTTTAAAGCAAACTATTTTTTACACATTACTTTCAAAACTAATGTTACTCGACTCAAAACTCAAGTCTGGCATGCTTGAGGGACCCTGTAACTTAAAGAAGGATTTACGGCCAGGGATTCATTAAGTACGAAGCAAGATTTGGGCTTTGAAAAGGGAGTGAGGGAGTGTTTTTCAAGCCATGATAACTTACAATTGATGATTATTGTGCACACTTCCATAAGAGTAAATTGATTAAACCGCCCTGAGAGATGCGATGTACATCAAGTTCTTCCTTTTTTTTTTTAATTTTTTACATCCTTAACATCAATCTTGCCCTTCTGAACACCAATCTTTTCATTCTGAATATCAGTCTTGTCCTTCCGAACATCAACTCATATTTTCTGAACATCAATTTAGTCATCTGAACATCGATTTAATCCTTTCGAACATCAATTTCATCATTCAAAATATCAATTCAATCCTTCAGAACATCAAGTTAGTCCTTCTGAGCATCAAGTCAGTCCTTCTGAACATTGATTTCGTCCTTAATGATTTTGAATATCATAAAGGTCTTTATTGTACATAATAAAGGTCCTTTGTCCCTAAAATTCGTCTTTTTTTTTTATGGAAAGTTCGTTGAACATAAAAAATATCATTTTGTCCCTAAAATCATTAAATATTAAAAACGTCATTTCGTCCCTAAAATTGTTGAACATATAAAACATCCTTCTATATCTTCATCCATTTGCAAGTCAAGGTTAGTCTTCTTACAACTATTCCAGAGATCCTTCCTTTTTCAACTCAAATTTTGGATTCATTGCTTTTACAATCACATCCCCTACCCCTCTCAAATCCATAACAAGACAATTAAATTGCTATTTTCCTTTCGTTGTTCTTCCTCTTCTTCCTAGTCTCCCCCAACTAGAGCTTTTCCTCCGTCCATCTCTAGATCCTTGCAAGTGATAGAGCAAATGAAATGTAATAGATAAAAGCTACGAAATAGAGAATGAAATTAAAAACTTCAAACTTCAAACTTCAAACTTCAAACTGTCAAGGACCTATATAAAAATAACAACTTTCAAAGACTAACGGCGTTAATATTCCATTAAGCAAAGATGACATTGATGTTCGTTACGGACGAAATTGATGTTCAAAATGACTGAATTGATGTTCAACGAACTAAATTGATGTTCAACAGACGAAATTGATGTTCAACGGACTAAATTGATGTTCAACAGATCAAATTGATATTCAAGAGGATCGAATTGGTGCTCAGAAGGACGACATTAATGTTTAGCAGGCTAAATTGATGTTCAGGAGGACGATATTGATGTGCAAATTAGAAAAGGAAAAAGTTGATATACATCACATCTCTCGTGAACGGGTTAATCAATTTACTCCTTCCATAATGTTATTGTTGTTTCGTGAAAAATTCTAAAATTTTGTAAGAAACTCTCAAAAGTCTAAAAAGACGTGTTTTATAAGGCTTCACATCATTTTCCCTTCTAATTAATTGGTATTGAATTTCTTAAATTTTTTTAGAGTTTTACTTAAGCTCTTAGTGACTTTTCTGTCTTTTTAGAAAGACTTCAATTTTTATTTTGTTGTTTAAACTATTCTCATGAATATGTTGATGTGATCAATTCATGTAGAATTCTGGCCAAAAAAGATCAATTCCTGGGGAATACCAAGAAAATCAGTTTCTTTAATTTCTGGAAAATAAAGAAAAGACAAAAGTAAAAGAAATAGTTGAAGGATAGCTCTTCAGAGGAAGGGCAAGAGGCGGCGGTGCGGCCGTAGGGCTTCAACATACAGAGAGAGCACCGAGCGAGACACAGGGAGAGATGGGAGGGAAAGGTAGGAGGAGGAGAGAGAAGAACTACAGGGCCGCCCATGGAGGCAACGCCACCACCCTCCCTCCTCCACCCGATCTCTCGAAGCTCGACGCTTTGCCTTCTAAGCTCCGCAAGCTGATCTCCTTCACGTCCTCCTCCCTTCACGGTCTACCTCTCTGTCCACTCTCTTTACCTTCAATTTCTGAACTTTTGGGCATCGATGTTTTGTGAAGGTTGAGGTCATACTTGTTGCTTGCAGATTCCTCAAAGGGTTCGAATGCTAATCAGAAAGAGAGCAAGAGAAGTGACTTTGTTCATAACAAGGTCAGCAATTTTATGCCGGCCCTGTATTACAGTTGACTTCGATTGTTTTGGGCCGTATTCTAGGAGCTATGTTGATTATAGAAAGCCCTGATGTTAAGATTGCTAAGCAATTGGCTACAATTTGGTGATTGCAGACTTTAGTTGAATAGCTGCATATGCCCATATTTGTTGCATTTATTCATTAGCTGATAGTGATTCTGAGTAGTAGATTTTTTAGTCAGAAGTATATTCTTCTTCGTTGTGATTTGACTGCAAAAGATGGTAAAATTCATTTACCGTAATGGAGATTAGAACTTCGACATCTCATGTTTTCCTTCTTCACTGCATAAATTTCCAACCTGCTTGCTTCGACTTTGATACATTCAAGAGACTTTTGAATGTGCCGGACATGGCCTATGCTATCACTGGGAAATCTTGCTTCTTAAATATTCTCTATCTTGTTCCTTTACCCATCATGAATTTCAAAAGGAAGATGACAGAGCTGGAGAACTTTTTTAGCAGATTATGCCATTTTTATTCAAATGCTTTGAATCATCGCTATAATCTTTATTTAATAACCTCTGGATTTGCTCAGAAATCCTCTTCAAAAGATGAACCCTCACAAAAGGTTACAAGGGAAGTTGGTGATCATGCTGAACATTCCATCTCGTTGGAGCCTACTGAGGAAATTGTCAAGGATGTCACTGAGAAAAAGAAAAGCAGGAAAAGAAAGAGAGGACAGGTGGATGACCTTCGCTTTCAATCTTCTTTAGAGGAATCATCAAGAAGGAAGGAACGCAGAAAGAAGCGACTTAAAGAGTGAGCGGTTAAATAATCAGTTCCCGATTTTATGAAATCAAAGGTGCTATATTCTGATAATTTCTCCATTCAGGTACAAAGAAGGAAAGAAAAATAAGCACAAGAAAGCTAACAACGAGGAGAATGCGGACTTCACCAGGCATGAGAAGGTCCAATTCGGTGAGGTGGTTGAAGCGCCACCCAAGTTAGTTGCAGTCCCAAAGGTAGCATCTTAAAGATCCATTCTTTTCTGGAGAAGATATTCAGTGAGCAATACATAATGACTTTGTTGTGTTAGACCAAATCGTGCAATGACACATACCGCTTCCTTTGGATTTCAAAATTTTAAATTTTCACTCACACATCATCACGCAATTGGATCTTATGTAACGAAATCGTTAT
Organism: Lagerstroemia speciosa; assembly: GCA_037672795.1. Lineage (NCBI taxonomy): Eukaryota > Viridiplantae > Streptophyta > Magnoliopsida > Myrtales > Lythraceae > Lagerstroemia > Lagerstroemia speciosa. The sequence goes on along the minus strand of CM075289.1, from coordinate 4,758,152 downwards.
GTATTAATTATTGAGTATTTGTTCTTTTTACTGTCACATAGTGACAAGACCCTTTTGTCTCACTTCTTCATCTATTTATCTAATGATCCAATATTTTTTTTTTTATGAAGGGTCTGAAAACCCCTCAGGACGTTTCAAAGGAGAGGATTCGTCTACAAGCTGTTGAGTCTTACAGAAAACAGAAAGGATGGGATTCCAGACCAGGGAGCCACCAACCGCCTTTAGTAGATACGTTGTTGCAACCTTGAACCATTTTAACAGTATGTCCGTCATTTTTGTTTTGCTGCACTGATAAAATTATATGGATGTTTTCCTGTTCCCATCTTTAATGATTTTTTTTTGCTGGATACCATCTTTAATGATGTTACTTGCTTAGCAAAGCGTATTTTGGAGAGATCAGTTTTTAGACTTCCTTTTGGCAACATTATATGGAGGGTACTGCCAGGATGTTTGTTCTTCAGATAGGGTCCTTGAGGCGGTGAATCAATTCTTCTGAAATTGAACTTCAAAGTCTGTAAATCAAAGAAAGATAGGTTAAACATGTGCTGAAAAAGAATTGTTTCAGTAGGAAGCCGGTGGCCATGCTAACTGTATCTGCACTGACAATACATGACCACTGTAACTGAGTTCAGTATATCGGTGGTATCGAGCATCTGAATGCGAATGGATTTACAAAATCTTTCAGGGAGTATCATGAAGATAAGATCTCGTCCTACGAGTAACATGAAGATGATGGCTGTCGATGAATCATGGGCATGAAGTGTAATCATGGTCCTATGAGCCACAATCGCAGCTTCATTGGCCAACTTGAACCTGAAGAAGCATATGAATTGGTATTGATATCCGATGCCCTGCCTGACATTATGGAGAGAGAAATGAACCGGTGAGAAATAAACGTTAGGCCTTGCGGGTTTACTTTTTTGCTCATAGTGGGTTAGGTAGTAATGAACCAAATAGATAATAAATTGTCGATGAATCGAATAGATAAGTAAATGAGATTGGGAAGGAATTAAGTCGAACCATATCTTTATTTGGTTACATAGAATTAGATATGAGTACTCATTAGTAATCGCTTGAAGATAAAATGAAATTATTAAATTATCCATTATCATATACTAATAAAGGAATCATTAAAATTTTTCTTCATAAATTATTATGTATATTTTGATTTATTGTTAGGTATTAGTTTATTATTTACTAATTAAATTTCTGAAAGATATAATTATTTTTCGATGGTAAGAGAAATTCATAGGTATGAATGTATAATTATTTTTTAATTGAAATAAAAAATATTAGTTGATAAAAATAATAAAATGGAAGATCTATTTCTTCTTATAAAAAATGGGTACGAGAATATTAAGAGAGAAAATTTGTTAGAAAAAAATGAGAGAAAATGACTCTGACAATAAGAAAAGAGAAATAAATCATAAAAAGAAGTCATAAAAAGGTATCGATGTAGTTTAGCTTATTTTCTCAACTATTCATCAATATTTCATTGCCATTACGGATGGTTCCACGGGGAAAGACGATGCATGATTGATCCGTAAGTGTTGATAACATATGTAATCACAATTTCACATAAAATAATTACCAAACTACACAATTCGAATTTTTTATGTAATTGATATGTAAATAGAATCCCAATTATATACTACCAAACGCGTCATCATTGTTTTTTTTTTCCTTTGTTTTCATTGAGGGAATGGTGGTGATGCAAACTTGCTGAATTTGGACGGTCAAGAAGGAGAAAATACTAATTAGATTATGATAAATATGTAATTTTTTGTTAATTACTAGAACAATTGCTATAATTATTATTAATCAAATTAATTTAATTGATTCTCTTTCATTGCATCACCGTATGGTAGAACTACCTAAAATTTCTTCATTAACAAGAGGAGGGATTTGGCGGGTTGGGGAAAATATAAATCGTCCCTTTTTAGATCCTATTACTAGAGGAAGATTGTCGAGGAATAAAAAAAAAATTAATTTGATCATTTTTATCTTTTTCGTATCTTGAAAACTTATTTTACTTTCTTTTCACTGTGCGGATATTTTTATCATAAATACTTACTAACCCATAAAGTTGAGCATTTTTCTCCGTACTTGATCTTTTATTAACCATAAGTTTCACATTCGGTTAGACCTCCGGACCGTAGCCTACTTTGATATAAAATATTGATGACTTTCTTTATGTTTATCTAAATATCTCGAAGACAATTAGGTGTGAGTTTCGGTCAGTTCGGTTCGTTGCTCAGCTTAGGGGTAAGCAGTTGGACGTCAGACTCATCACTTGAACCATTATCAATTATCAATATGCCCGTGTGTCGACTTTCAAATGCTTTCACAATCGGAACAGTTGATCCTCTGGACGAAAAATTCTTAGGTGAACCGATTTAACGAATCACGCGTTGAACTAGTGCACCGGTCTTACTTGACAGGTATTAACAATGTTCGATTTTTAAGATGTTCGTGACACTTTGTACAGTATCCGGCGATGGATTTGGGGGTTGCGTAAGGGGGCGATCGCCCCCCGAACTTGGGAAAACTCGGTAAGGTCCTTTGCAAAATCTGCTTATTTTTATACGTATTTTCACCGGATTTTGTTGCTCCGTCCCCCAAACCCATCTTTTATCTCTTTCTTTAGTTTCACCCATCTTAACTTGGTTTTCTATATCCGTCCTCGACTATGTTAAATAACAACTGATCGAGTTCATGAGTCACTTTGGTTCACCAGGGGATTTTCTCAACCTTAATACCATCACCTTAGTAGCACTGCATGATGGACGGCCCCTGTGAACTAAAACTGCAACTTATTCTTATGCATGCAAAGTTTTTCCTGCAGTTGCATTCTCAGATCACTACTCAGCGAGCGGATGCTCTCTGAACTTCCGGCGTAATCTTCCATGATGGAGCCAGAGCCGAAGGCGAAGGCGAAGGCGAAGCCGAAGCCGAAGCTGGAAGGCTCCGTTCGGGGAAGGGGAATACAACAACCTTCCCCAGGGCTCTTCCGGTTTCGAGATGCCGAAAAGCTTCCACCACATTGTTGAAAGCATATGGCCCGGTCGGGTCGATCACAGGCTTTAGCTTCCCACTCTCGAGATAAGGCTTAAGTTTCTCCAGGATCTCTCCCGAGACGGTCAGGCTCGAGTAGACCGCCCTCTGGTGCGACGGAGGGTATGTTATGTCCACGATCGGGGCGCCGTCCTTGGCCACGACGTACGATTTGGCGCAGTCACCTGGAAAAGGAACAAAATCTTACTCAAAGCCAATTCTGTTCTAGTATATCTCAATGAAAATAGAATAGATTCAGGATAACGAATTAAGAAACCGGTCGGTTCGGGTTCCAGTTCCAGTTCCAGTTCCAGCATATATGGTAATCGGAACTGGAACATGTTGATTGATTCGTACAGTTAATTTTAATCGTTTGAACTCCAATTCACGAACCATATAAATCGTTGTATTCCTAACTCGGTGAGCTTTCATTTCACATAATAATTATACATATTTAATGAATTTTTCATGTCTAAAATAGTGTTATACCTTAAATTAGTAATAAAAAGTACTTAAATATACTGTAAATATTCTTAAAATTACACATTTAATTATGATAAAAAAAACTATATAAGATAATAACAATCATGAGAAATATCGAATTAATCCATCATGTAGAGGTAAAAGAATAAATAATAAACATGCTCAGAATAGAATCCGGTTCTAAGATTCAACACGATAGAGTGCAGATTCAAAATTTGAAAACTGATCTTATATATGATAGGGTCTGGGTACCCTGAAAAAATACAAGTACCCAGATCCGATCACCTCTCTACCCCTAATCACAGGCTTAAGCTTACCGATTGTGTCGTAAAGGAAATCGAATTTCTCTTGAACATCCTCGTACTTGGTCTTCCGGTAATCGACAACCTCATCAGCTCCTAAACGCTTCACGAAATCCACCTTTGGCGTGCTACAGGTAGCCACGACCCGAGATGCACCGTACACATTCTTTGCAAGCTGAACAACCAGAGATCCTACGCCGCCTGCCCCTCCGACGATAAAAACCGTCCCTCCCTCTAGAAATCCCGCAGTGGCGAACCCCTCAACCGCCGTCTGGACCGCTAGGGGCAGGCTCGCTGCTTCCTCGAACGTTATGTTCGCGGGTTTCTTGGCAACCAAGCTTTCTTCCACTGCTGTGAACTCTGCAAGCGTCCCGAGCTGCTTCAGCTTCGCCGGAGCGTTGAAGTCTTGGATGTTCCCGTAGACTTCATCGCCCACGTTGAATTTCATTGCACTGCAACCCTTTGAGACAACCACTCCTGCCATGTCACATCCTGGGACAACCTGCAAGTTTAATGTAGCATAAGAAATTTTGCGACCACAAGAATTTTCAAAGCATAATAAGAAGTTGACGCTTCTAGAGCCATGATCCCGTCAATCGTATTTCGCAAAAAATATAGATTCGAGTCCGAGATGGACTTCAGTGGCCCGAGCAGATCCTGCACAGAATCTCATCAGTGTTTACCCAAAATAGCAAAGCAGACATGATAACAACAAGAAGTACTAAAGCCATCACATGTTACAAAATGGATTGTCAATCTGCGGGAGGATGCAGACAAGTTGGTGTCTACTGTTCGGGTTTCTTACGGGAAAATCTGAGAGAAACATGGGCCTCAGTCGCCTTTTGAAGTCGATGGGATTCAAAGCGGCTGCTCGAACTTGAACGATCAGCTGGTTGGGCTGGGGAGAAGGGATAGGGAAGTCTCCGAGCCGGAGTACTTCCTTGGGGCCGTGTTCTTCATACAACCAGGCCTTTTGCATTTTCGATTATTAATCTTTCAGGAGGATGACATCGATTCAATCCTTCGACACCTTATATAGACGTTACAACACAATTGACGAAGAATCAAATTCAGCCAAAATAACTTTTTCCTCAGAGAATAAGACAGCTTTCTTCTCCTCTCCCTCCACGTTACGAAGTTGAGCGCCTCTCGATTGGCATGGCTTATCAGATTAAACAGAGGCGCAATCAAATCAGTCATCTGATCAACAGGTCTTCTACACTGTGATGTAGAGAATGCGGGCTCTTAGGGACCACTACGTCCAACAGTCTTATGAAAAGAGAATTTTCTTTCATTTTTTTAAAGCTTTCAGGTGAAGGATTGTGATGGCACAACAGTTGAATTTCTTTTCCAGCGTAATCTATTAAGTTTACACGATTCTGGATAATCCAATTTTCAACTCAATTGAAGTATTAAGAGAATATGAGAAAGACGACAACTAAGTTACATGAGCAGCCTGGCACGCACATACGTCGCTGAGGAAGTTGAATTAATAAAGCCGAATCTGAATTTGTTGTGCCACGGAACAGTCAGAGGGTGATAATTAGTAAGCTTAGAGCCGAGGGCAGGAGGGGACTTTGGGCTGCAGCTAATTAACATCATAAATTGGCAGGATGAAGAGAGTCAATACCATCAGAAGGTGCTTAAACGGGCCAGCCATTCTCTCATCCATCCTGGCAAAGCTGATTGAGGTAGAAAAGACTGACGAAATGATGTCCAACCACCAGTCATCCGGCAGCAAATAATCCGAAACGTGTTGTGGGCAGACATCCTCAGACATGGGTACGACTCGAAAGCCTGAAGGAATGGATGGTTGATGATCCTGCAGAAGACCCGGTCGAGATTTTCCCAGTGCAGTAATTGTATGTACCGGGGTTCTTTTGCCTGAACAAATGGTTGATCAAGGAAAATGAAATGAAAAGGAAGGCGAAAAAATGTGTTCATATGATGATGGGTACCAAACTACAAGGATTGGACAGCAATTCAGCATTAGATACTTTGAAAAATATTCTAGCAAAAGGCAGAAAAATAGTTCGTTCTGTGCTAACCGCGCACAGATTTACTAGCCAAAGCCATGGTAAAGCTGTATCCTTTGGGCGATGTTCGCATGTTCAAAGGGAAAACACTACCACAATCGATCGACAAGCCCATCAACCTCCTGGTAGAGGGAACTTCCTTTTCAAGTTTCATTGTACCAATCCGTCAACAGCTACGTTTCAGCCGTACAGAAAGGTAAACGCCACAACTCTGAGGCTCAGAGACAGCACCCTAAATCGTCTATTACTGCAGGGTCATAGTCAGCAGCCCAACTTGACGATATAATTGTTGGAAAGGAACAGAAACCAATCCAGCCGAAATAACATTATCCGCAGAGAATAAGACAGCCTCCTTCTCCTCCTTCCTTCACGTTAGGAAGCCGAGCATCGCCTGATTGGCACGGCTTATTGGATTAAACAGAAGTGTAATAAAATCAGCCGTCTGATCTACAGATCGTCCACACTGAGATTTAGACGACCTCTTAGGGACCACTACATCCAACAGTCTTATGAAAAGAGAGTGTTTTTTTTTAAGCTTTCTATTGAACGACTGTCATGGCACGACAGGAAAAAACATGGATTAGAGGGTAAGCTTAAAACGGGAGGAGAATGCGGTTCTAAAGTAAAGTTTTCATTTTCGGTGTAAAATCCCTCTTCACTGACGAACATCTTGTTGAGGGTGTTCGTGTTTTAGCATAGGAAACTCAGACGCGTAATGTTGGAAAACAACATTGAAACATGAAGGTTTTGGAGTGGAAGAAGCTAGGATGCATTCATTGCCTCAACTGTTGTGAAATTTTCACTTTTCCTTTTGGTTGTTTTGTTTCTGTGCCAGTTGGATTTCTCTGTCAGCTTAATATATTAAGTGGTTCTGGATAATCCAATTTTGAACTTAATTGAAGTATTAAGAATGTGAGAAAGAGGGCTTAGTATGATCAGTAATACTCTCGTCTTGTGATCTAAATGTCCTTGTTCGATTTCATCTGAATACTTCCCATACCTCTCTTATCCCCTCTCCCTTCAAGCCATTTTTGGCTTATGTGCATCCTCTGTATACCGAAAAAAAAAAAGTACTAAGCATGTAAATTTTTATATATATAGCGATATACAGTGAGAATATTTTCCTTCATGAATGTTGATGATTGGGTTTCACGTTAGGGAGTTAAGTGATTGGAATCTGATTTACAAGAAATGGACTCAATCTCTTGCAGTTGTAGGTGAAAATTTTACATAGAAGATTGAAAAATATGAAGTGATTGCAGAATAGATCAATTTTATTAGTCGATGTCATCACATTGGCACGGTCAATTGGTGACACTATTGCACACAAGTCTTTAGGAGAAAGTCTTCTATGTAACGATCTCATTATTGACAGTACTCATATAATGATATTAATCAACAAAATTCAATTATTTGTATATTTTTTTATATTTTAGAATTTTATTAAAAATGATTAAAACTTAAAAGTAGCTATATTTTATTAGGTAGTATATATAAAGAGTAAAAAATGGTTCAAGACAAAAATATTTACATGAATATTGAAGATGGTTATGATACGGTATTCATGTAAATATTTTATCCTAAATCCTTTTTATAAATTAGTTTTTTAGGGGATATTTTTACTCAAAACTCGGCATGGCAATTTTAGGCCCGGCACGGCCCGATCCGAATTCTTAAAGTGGCATGCCTGTGCTAGGTGAATTCGGGCTGGGCCGGTGCGATAACTCGATAACATGAAAAATAAATTGAATTGAGAATGAAAAAAAATGTAAAAATAATTTTTTCTTGAATAAATAATATTGAAACAAATTTAAAAGTAATTTAAAGATTAATTACTGTGCTGATAGGTCAACCCTGCTCGGCCCGAAATGCTCAATACCGGGCCGGCCCGAATTACCACCCTTACCCAAAACTCCACCACGTGATATCGCTGATACAGACAAGACTTAGTGGGTGCTTAGTTCGAGTAATCTTGAATTACGATGAAAAGTTAGATTACATGGAAAATTATTGTTTTACATGAAAAGTAGATTATAAAATGAAATTGTTGTGTTTGGTAAGTGTCTTAAGTTATTGGAAATATTATTGGAAATAAATATTATAATATTTGATGTGATATAAGTAAATGTAATTTACAAAAATACCCCTTTCTAACTCTTTTGATTGAACTTTGATCTCATTATGAGGGGGCAAAAGCCGTCATTGCTACTTGTATTCTCACTTTCCCTCCCTTGCCGTGGTATTGTGATTGCAGGGAAAGGAGCCAAGCCCGGGAAAATTTTGGGCAGCCCGGGAAAGTACAATTGAACCACTTTTCAGCCAAACACAAGAAAATTGAATGTAAAAGCTCTAACTTTCCATGGAAAATTGGAAGTTTACATCCAAGCAAATAGGCCCTTCAGCCCCTTTATACGCAAAGCGAGATGCCGAGATTTAGGAGCTGGGCCGCTGGTTGTGCAAAAGGGTCCCCCCCAGAGGAACAGTGAAGCCCACTAGAAGCCTACCTTTGATCCCAGAGCAAAGCCCCTCATGAACATGGGGAAACCATCCTGACATGCATTTCATTGTTTTTAGCTGAATAAGATATCTGTTGGGAGACAGACCGATGTTTGAGTGCCGATCGAGTTCCAAAATGGTGAAGATAATAGCGTAAATCAAGGGAAGAAGAAAATCGTGCACACATGTACATGATTCCATGCAACTAAGTCCATATTCCACAGACAGATGAGACTTAACCAAAAATTTTTATTATATTAAGATAAGAGTACAAAATCCGAACGCAATAGACACTCATCACTCATCGCACCTCATCCTGACCCAAGAATATGCTAATTCCCCTCATTTATAACTTGGGATGTATTCTCAATAAGTTGGTGAGTGAGGATTTCCAAATCGTAACTTGCCAAAGAGAAAGAGAAAACGGTCTTAATCGAGTTTATTTGAAGTTTACTTCTATTTCAAGAATTTTGTTGTGAAATTTTATAAAATTTTGAATTTATTTTGTTAATTTGTCTTATATTTTTATATTTATTTTATTTCATATTATTTATAGCTTTTAAAATTTTTATTTATTTATTTGAATTTTATTTATAATTAGTATAATAGCTATTTATTATGTTTATTTTTGTTTGATAAAAATATTCATATTATTTTTTAAAAAAATTTTCTAAATTGTAATATTTTTCTTTAAATTTTTTATTCCACATTATTTTTAAGAAATTAATGATGTGCTGCTCTACATTTATGCCATCTGTGCATCATGGACCACGTCTGCATGTCGTATCAGATTTTATCAAAAAAATATTGATAGCATTAATTTTCATAATATTATTTAACTTTATGAGAATATAGGAAATTTCACCGTATCAAGTGATATACAAGACAAATTTTCCTAAAATATATATAGTATCTTATAGAATTTCCTGAATTAAAGTTAGTTATGCCCCTCCCTCAAGCACCTCCTAAATTCATCCTTGTAGACACTACAATGGTCGTGGGTGGCTCCAAATTTTTCATTTTTTTTGATATCGGTGGTATCCGAGCCGGCAACCGGAGCGACAACGATTCCCAACTAGTCCACCGGACGGTGTATTGTACGGCTTGTGGTCCACCATTAATCCCCAGATACCATTCTCCGAGAGGTTCGAACCCGTTTGCTGGCGTACTGCTTGGTGTCAGCTTACCAGTTGAATTGACCCCTTGGAGGCTCCAAATTTTTCACTTATACACACATATATATATATATATATATATTTCATCACACGAAGTATATTGATATTTTTGAATGCGAGAAAGGAAATATTAAAAAGAAAATTGAGAGCGGGCATCCTCCCGTTACAAAACCCAACCACTGCATACGTTATGCTCGTTGAACCAGACACAACACCCAACCACCCTAATGGAATGAATGGTCCCCATTTTTGCTCGCACCCTGCAATCAGTGCATAAGAGTTACCGACCGTTACGGCAGAGGATAAAACTGACCGTTGCCAAAAGCAGCAATCATGACCCTGGTCAATCGCTTTAGCTAAAGCACAAAAATTCGAAAGTGCTGGAGAGGCAATACCTTCCCCGCATTTCATCTTTTGCTCCAATGCGTAAATTGGATGAAGCTTGCCATGATTCTTTATCCGGTGTCATTACTATCACAAATAGATCTAGAATTGCCTTCAAATGGGTAGACCCACTGGTAAGCTGATAATATGCAGTAGGTCAAGTTCAGGGTTCGACGTCCCGCGGGGTCTGTATCTGGTAAGTAATAACCGGCCCCAAGCCTTATAATAATACCATGTCTGGTGGATTAGTCTGTTGCTACGATGTCGGACATTATCGATATAAAAAAAAAGAATGGATCTAGAAATTGAGTTTTTTTACAGTAGTGATATTGGAACTTTCGTTTTCAATTACGAACATACCACATAAACTAAACAGCAGAAACTAACATTGGTCCTGTGAATGCAGTACCACCAAATGCTTAATGTAATTCAAGAAGTCGGTGTCTATCAAGACCCATATTTAAAGAACCGTTTTTAGCAGTTTTGCTTGGAGGCAGGGGAGTAGAACCTAGGATATCGACATCACCAAAATGGCATGAGAGTGACCATTAGATTACTGTAACGGGCAAGCCGAGATAGAGTGAAAGATAGTTTAATAAAAACAAACCAAATATGCGAGATTTATGTTAATTTTATCGAGTTTAAGGTTGCGGTCGGTGGGACAATAAGAGGACATTAGGGCATGAGAGCCGATCATTGGCTTTGGTGATTGAGGCCCATTGCGTAGTTAATAAAATTTGAGAATGAAGGATGATGAGATGCGTCCTGATGTGACCCATGATTGGCATGGCAAAATGCTCTGGAATGTTCCTAATGATCGCCTATCATTTGCTCACACTCCATACAATACAATTATCGAAGGGGCATTAGTTCACCGACGATTTACAAATACCAACGGAAACCAAATATATATACATATATATGTATGTATATATATGTGTGAACAAAGAATGACAAATTCTCTGATGTAGTTACCGAATTACTTGGTAAATGGAGAAAACGATGGTGAGTCATTAGGCTTTTTTTAATATATATTATTAATTACAAATCGTTTCATTAATTTACGGAACTTTTTAACTGTATCATAAAAGCTTCTACATAGAATATGTATAAAATATGGAAAATATTAAATATTTAATGTATAATATATAATGAATTTATTATATAAATTATAAATAATCATTTAAATCTTAATATATATAAAGTTAATTCTTAAAAATTATGCAAATTTCATCTGTGTTAAATATGAAAAAATTTTACACAATAAATTTATTATATATTTATCCGGAATATTTACTCAAAACTCTGGACGAGGAGGAAAGAGTTGGCGAAAGCAGACAACTACACCCTGGACAGCATCAATTACGCAAGAACCTTGAGGTGGAAGGTGAAGGCGGAGAAGAAAGCCACACAAATGTAAGCATCTATTCTGCCAATTATCTAATATTTAAAAATTAAATTAACTTCCATTAACTCAATTTTATGCTGAAAAGTATACCATGGTATACAGTTATCCAATCGAAAATTCACTTTACCCGAATTTAAGAACTTATTTTAAAGAAATATGAATCGAATTACCTCAATTAACTCCATTCGTACAAAGAGGGAACCTTTTTTCATTTCCAGCTGTGAACCAAAACCCAACTTTCTCTGACACCTCATTGGGTCCTACTCATTAATCCTTAACCACGGTTAAGCCTACAACCTAACCAGAGTTAACAGCTCACATCCTCCCCCCTTCTTCTCCTTTAATTGACTCCTCACTCATATTCACACTCCGCAGTCTCACTCTGTTAGCTCTGATCTGCTGTGCTCCTCTTCTCTTCACCTCTCTTTCTTCCGGCGACTCCGTTGACGTCCACGATGGGCTCGGTTCACCTAGTCGCGGCCACTCTCGCACTCCTAGCCACCGCCATTACGGCCCACAACATCACTGAGATACTCAACGGCTTCCCGGAGTACTCCCTCTTCAACTCCTACCTGAGCCAGACGAAGCTCGCCGACGAGATCAACAGCCGCCAGACACTCACCGTCCTCGCCCTTAACAACGCCGCCATGTCCGCCCTCGCCGGCAAGAAGCCCCTTTCCGTCATCAAGAACGAGCTCGAGATCCACGTCGTCCTCGACTATTTCGACCCCAAGAAGCTCCACCAGATCCCCGACGGCTCCACCCTCTCCACAACCCTCTACCAGACCACCGGAAACGCCCCCGGGAACGTCGGCTTCGTCAACATCACCGACCTGCAGGGCGGCAAGGTAGGCTTCGGTGCCGCTGCCCCGGGATCCAAGCTCGACTCGACCTACACCAAGTCCGTGAAGCAGATCCCGTACAACATCTCCGTCATTGAGATCAGCTCGCCCATCGTCGTTCCGCAGATCGTGAACGCCCCATCCGCCGCAGACTCAAACATCACCGCCCTGCTCGAGAAGGCAGGATGTAAGACGTTCGCTAGCCTGCTCGTCTCGAGCGGCGTCATCAAGACCTTCGACTCCGCCATTGAAAAGGGCCTGACCATTTTCGCCCCGAACGACGAGGCGTTCAAGGCCGACGGCGTGCCCGATCTCGCGAAGCTCACCAACGCCGAGCTTGTCTCCCTCCTCCTATACCACGCCGTGGCCTCCTACACTCCGATTGGCTCCTTGAAGACCAGCAAGGACGCAATCAGCACTCTCGCAACCAACGGAGCCGCCAAATACGACTTCACTGTGAAGACAGCGGGCGACTCGGTGACCCTCGAGACCGGAGTCGACTCCTCGAGAGTCGCGAGCACCGTCGTCGACTCAACACCGTTCGCGATCTTCACTGTCGATAGCCTCCTTCTCCCGTCCGAGCTGTTCGGTAGTTCGCCGTCCCCTGCCCCGGCACCCGAGCCTGTCAGCGCGCCATCTCCGGCGCCGCTTGCCTCGGCTCCCGGCCCGGCAGTTGAAGCGCCGTCGCCTCTAGCCGCATCGCCCCCTGCACCGCCGATGGAGACGCCGGAGGGATCGCCGGCGGGCGCACCGAAGGCGGAGTCGGAGAACAGCACCTCGCCCAACGCCGCGGTTCACGTGAAGGCACCTGCACTGATGGCAGTGCTGGTCACAGTGGCTGCCACTGTTGTTTCTTTCGTTTTCTTGTCCTGAATTGTAATCTTACCATGATTTGTTTCTTTTTTTTTCCCACGGTTTTTTCACCTTTTATTTTTTTAAAACTTTTTTTCGTTGTTAATTAATTATTATTGTACGATTTGTATCGCTGTTTTATTTTTTTCGGCTTCTTGTTGGAGAGAGACATTCTATTTTCTTATTTATTTAATTATTCATGGTGCGGTTCGATTTTCGAGCGGCGTACTGTCGCCGACCTGTTATGGTGCTTGTGACTCTTGTCGGTATCTTTAGGTAATTATTTTTTAATTATTATTATATTTTATAAGAATTTACAAGGAAAAACCAACCTTACATGTTTGGACACAATATAATTCGATTGCAGAGAAGGAAAATAAAACAAATAAAAGTTTCATTCTAAAATGATATTATATAATTCGATTGTTTATTTATGAAATATTACACTAAAATTTATTTGAAATTAGTGCATTTATTATGCACTGAAATAGCAGGTAAGTGCATTGTCGGTTGTCATTAATATATTTTATAAATCTTACTTTTATAACTTTACTGTTTTTGATAATTTATTTAAAAAAAAGTAATAGGTTATTTAACATAATAAAATGAAATTTATTATGCAGTTACGAATTGAATTTTGAAATGTTAATAGAAAATTTTTTACTTGTAAGATGGTAAATATAAAGTGAGGAATTGAAGCAGTTAAGGAAGGGTCTTGCTGCTAAGTTCGTAAATGTTGAGTGCAGGGAAAAAAATAATTTAAATTGTTATCCTTATTCCACCCGAATATTATTAGATCTATCTTGAGGTATAAGTGAGATGAGATGATTCATGAACAGCTCAGGCTCGGTCTATGAAAAGCTCAAATTTGATGCGATCTTAACGAGTCTAAGTCGAGCCGAGCTCAAGGTCGACCGTTAAACGAGCTAAGTTGAGGTCAGTAATATTGATTCAAGAAACTCACAAGTTTAAAATGAGTTTTTTTATATTATTATTATTTTTGATTAATTATTATTATTATTATTATTATTTCCATGATTTTGGTTTTTTTTATTTATTTGAGGCTATATGAGCTCTAGCTCATTCAAGCTTATACAAGTCAAGGTTTTGCCTTCCAGCTTTTAGCGAGCTTAAACGATCCATGAGAGCTTGAGCTTATACGAGCTGTGACTTAACTGCTAATCTTTGGCGAGCCTATACAAGTTGTCGAGCTTTCGTTTATTACAAATTGACACCGAACTTGGAATATTAGGCCCGACCGAGCTCGAGCCCATTGCTAAGCTCACAAATCCCTAAATCAACTGAGTTGAGCTTGACCGTAGTAAATTCGGGCTGACTCGTTTATAACCATAAAATTACCCATAATTTACCTTAATCAGAAAGGTTTTTATCGATTATGATCGTATCTGGTAGGCATGCACACCCATACCTCTAAATACATTTAGTAAATTTGTCCAGGGGACCGAATTCTAGAAAAGTTAAAATAAGATTAAAACGATCGGTTTAAGAGCAAAATAAATAAAATTAATGAAATCTTTATAGTTATAATTGCCTTATAAAAAATGAAATATTTCTAATATTTTATAGATTTTTGGGTCTAACAGAGTTTGTGTTTCGTAAATCCATCGCTGCCAGTACAAGTTACAACCCACCTTATAGAATATTGACACAGGAGATCTCTACCAAACCTTGTTGGTTTGATACCTCGCCGATCCAATGGCCAAGCGCAACTCACACAATAGAGTGGAGAGAGAAAAATTTTAAAAATAAAGATAGAAACTCGGATTCAATGATTGAATCGATCCGGGCACCATGCCGGGAAGGTTCTGTAAAATTTTCCTGTTGATACAAAGACTAAACTGAATTTGAATGAGAAAGGGTTGAAACAAGATTGATTTGAAATTAAAGTCTCAGTTTTTTAGTTACAATGAAAAAAAGGAATAGCCGTGGTCTGCATGATTAAATCGTGAAAAAAGGGGGTGACCAGTGGATGTGCCAAGATTTTGTCGGTGGGCCGATGCTCGGATAAAATATTCAATATGTAATATACAATAAGTTCGCAGTATAAGTAGTCGTCCTAATTTTGACATGTATAAAATTAATTCTTAAAAATTATAAAATTTTTAAATGTGTTGAAAATAAAAAGAAATTTATACAATAAATTCACTGAGATTGCATATGAAAATATTTACTCGGATAGTTTAAGAATCGGGATGGTGGAGAGTTATTCAAGGGTCTGTGGATGACTAGCTGGAGACTGACACAGGTGCCACGTGGAGCGAATGAGTGCACCGTATCACACTTAGTCCTGAAGGGCTGCGGACCGGATGGTCTAGAAGACGGGCGAGCACCAGACGCTACAGTTTTCAGCATGAGCCCGGACGGTCCCAGATTCCCCAAATACCCAATTGACGAATCGTATGTGAAATTGGATCTGATATGGACCGACATGTCTGCACGTGACCCGACTCCTTCTTTGGAAACCGATTAGTCATTCTTAACCCTCCCAATCGACCCCCGAGTCGGATTGGGTGTATAAGGGGGCACCGACTCATTCGACCTAACGCCCTACTTGTGAGTGGGCATCGACTCCCTCGGAAGGACGACACGTGCTAAGCGCATGGGAAACATACTAACATTAGTCTTCACTACAGATATGATTTATAAATATGTTCGGCTTTGGGCCATGCAGCATACTCATATCCCCTCCCCTGTGTCCCCACACTATACCCTTTCTCCTTTCTACAACTCCCACTCGGATCACTTTTCTCCCTTAAGTATTGGAGTGCAATTCCAAGTGAAAGATTAAATCCTTCTAAAATTCATCCCTAAGGGCATGTTTGATTAGGGGAATGGGAATTGGTATTCCGCACGGAGTAGGAATTCTGCTGTTTGGTTCACTGGTTATACTGAATAGGATTTTCAAATGAGATTAGAGATGAATAGGAGAGGTTCCTCCCACCTCAGTGGGGAATAGGAATTCCCACCAGGAATAGGAGACCAAATTGCATATATGCCATCAACTATTCATCAAATTTTCGTTTCGTGCCATCGTCCTGTCTGCCTGTCTCCGACATTGCACTTGCTACCCGTCGCCGCCGTTAGCCTGCCGCCGACATATCCAAGCCTCCCCGAACCTTCTCGGGCCTCCTCCGAGACTCCCCATGCCGGACAGAGCCTTCTCATGCCAACTCAAGCCTTCCCATGTTGTCCCATGTCTCCCCCAAGCCTTCCAGTACAACCCCATTCCTTCCCTAAATCTCTCGAGCCTTCATGTACCCCTTCATCTCTTCACGGATTCAACCATTTACTGGCTGCTTTGGTGGAGGAATGGAGGAAGGAGGAAAGGGTGGCTCGGGAGCTCTGGTTGTGGTTGTTCGGTGGGGGCTCGTTGGGGTTGGGGATGGTGACTGGGGACGGTGGAGTGGGTGGAGGTTGAAGATGATTGTATCTTCTTCTTCTTCTTCTTTTAGTTTTTTTATGTTTTTAATATTATTTTTGTATATTTTGATTATTTTTTATATTTTTAAAATATATATAGTAAGATAATTTTATCCTTTTATTTTCAAAAACAATATTTTATATCATTTTATTCTCTTCAATCAAACAAAAACATTCTCATTCATCATTTTACTTATTCCAATCTCTATTCCTTTTCCCATTCCATTCTATTCTCACTCTGTTTTATTCATACAAACCAAATACTCTATTTCATTAATGTGAACCAAATGTACTGTAAGTATTCTTCTGTTTGTGCTCAATCCTTAAGCATTCTTCTATTGTACACACTCAAAACCTCTTTGTAATTGTTTAAAATGGTATGTATTTGTAATTTTTTTAATATTTAAGGATGAGCATTGGAAGAATTATTAACCGCATTAAGTTAGCTCCTTGATCTAATAAATGTGGTTTTACTGGCAAGAGTGTTGATTTAGTAATTTAAAACTTACTTTCTATATAATTCGATAAAGTTGATGTCTCTGATTGGTTAAATTCCATTTATGCAATTATGCTAGTGAGGGCCTTTGTAGGTCTGGGCCATGGTGAGTATAGGTTTTTTTTGAACTACAAGAGATATTCAGTGCCATTACAGTATTACGATAAAGTTAGTATTGATTGTTTAATTTTATTTAATATGTTTATAATTGAATGTAAAAATTTGAATATTATATAATGGAGTATTAGATTACCGCTGCTGCTAAGAAAAAAAGATAATAGTACCTCTTTTTGTTGTTGGCTTGTCTACGAGGCTAAATTGGTCATTTAGTCAAAGGAAGGGCTGCGGGCAAAGAAAGAACATTGGGTTTTTTTTGCTTGAAAAAAGAACATTGGTTTGTTTGTTGACTTTGATGCCAGAGAGTTCCGCCCAAGGAATATGTCATGCACAATATTAGTATATATCATAAATTAATAAGAACAGTTCATTTAAATTTTTTAATAAAATTCTAAAAATAAAAAAAAATCCTAAAAACAAGTGAAATCTCTTAATTTATAATATAACGTCAGTACTGTTACGGGATATATTCTTTACATGCTAGAATTTGTCCTTTAGTACAGCATCACATAATATATCATAAATTAAAGAGTATTTAATTAATATACTAGTATTTTATGTATAATATGTCCAGTATTTATAATTATTAGGGCTTTTTTGCGATGCAACCATTGCATCTATTCTTTTCCTTAAATAAAACGACAACGTATCTATACTCTCTTGTCAAAATACTCTCAGACCCGGGAAAAGAAGTTTGATGCGATAGTTTTTACTATTAAATCAAGATCAAGATATCTTACATTTGATTCTTACTAATGATATTTTCTGTATCCTTTATTAGATTCTAAGGACATGGGCTTTTTCTTTCGTAATCGAAAAAATAAAAGCAGACTTTCGAATTCAAATCTTAAAAACGGAAAAGTTGCATGATTGATATAATTTTATCTGTTAATTAATTAGTTTAACTTAACATGAATTAATGGGGGTATTAGTTGGGTAAATCCTCCCAGGGTTATTTAGTGATGTTTCCATAACATATTGTTTACTTAGAACGCTTCTAAAACATCGTAAAAGGCTCATGTTGGAATATAATTAATAAATGAAGAGAATTCACACTGCGAAAGTTTTACCTCTTAGTAGATCCACCGGGATTAAACTAGATTAATTAGGGTCCATCAGACTTCTGAATATTAGTGGTACAAATAAAAAAAATATTGTAAAAGAGAATCCTAGTACTCAACAAGCTTTTGTTTTAAAAAAACTATAGTATTTATTACCCTTGAAAGTGATAGTTTCACACCACATTATTGTTGATCATGGTATCTTGTAGATGTCAAGAAAAAACGATGATGAAATCATAATGTTTCAAGGGAGGGTTTTAAGAAATCGTGATGGTACCTGGGTTCGTGGCTTTGCATTTGTGGCTTTGTGGGGCAATTGAGGATCACGCCTGGTCTGATAATCAAAATCCAGCGTAAAAAAAAAAGGTATTGTCTGATTATCAATATATACTACCCGATTTTTAGAAATTCAATAACTCCCAATTAATTTATATTTGAGTCGGTATAGTCTACTAACGAGTATTGTCTGATAGTCAAACCATAGTAGGACCAGATGGACTACATTTAGAGAGAGAATTATAAACTGACCATGTTGTCGAGGTTGAGATGGTGGCTTGCAGTGGCAGTCTTGTTGATCTAGGGTGATTTCAAGGCTAATGTGTTTCATTCATCTTGTCTTATACTTTTTATACTAGTCAAAACAAATCCATCCTAGGTTTGATGTTCATGAATGAAATAAACATGGAATGAAATAGATAGATAATTTTGAATAGAAGAAAAATAGAATTAAATTATGAATAAAAATATTGTTACTTGATTGGAGTGAATAAAAGTAATGTAAAATAAGATATTTAAAGATAGAAGGATAAAATTGCTCTTAGGATCATTTTAAGAATATGTTAAATATGAAAAAACATCCCCAGGTCCCCAGCCCTCCACCCCTCGAGGTCTAGCCACAACCAGCAGCCACCAGAACCAACATTGCGTGTAGGAGAGTGTCTATGCTCGCGTTGTGTGTTCGTGGATCGTGCAAGGGTTGGAGATCGGGTTCCTGATGGAGAGGACTCAATGAGGTCGACCTCGCCAGAGGAGAGAGAGCCCCTGGAAGAACTTGGAGTAGCAAATGACGTAGAGTTAAGGTGAATCTGGACGGTGGAGTCGGGGTGTTGAAGGGAGGGATGAGGCCGAGGAGGAAGAGAGGAGGAGGAGGGTGATCGGAGGAAGAGGGAGGAGTAGGAGGGTCGCCGGAGGGAGGGTCAATGGTAGAGGATGGAGGAAGGAGGAACGGGTTAGTTGCAGAAGTTGAAAATTCAATAAATAGTTAAGGATAATATTGCTATTTCATTTCTATTCCTTTCCTTAGGAGGAACATCTATTCCTTATATAGAAGAGGGGAATACTATTAGCCATTTATTATAGAACAGAATATCTATTCCAAATCGACTTGTTTAGTTCTATGGAATTGTATAGGGAATAGAATCCCTTATCCATTTTCTGTACAATTCCACCCAACCAAAGATGTAGTAATATTCAACTGGAATTCGCATAACTTTGGTTGTTATTCATATCGTGTTGTTATATTAAATTAGAAATTTGTCAGCCTTAATGAGGTTTTAAATAGAGTTCGAGAGAGTCCGTAGACACGACCGTGTAAATTTGCCCTCCAAAAGCCAAGCTGCGCAACCTGCCACTGGGAAGAAGAGGTAATTCGAAACTGAAATTGACCAGAAATCAAGTTAGTCAAAAACCGATCGAGAAATGTGGGAAAGCTGGTCCGAGGCTTGATCTTCGTCAGTCGAAACCGACGATTTCAGTTCCAAACCATGGTTTTTTAATTAGATAAAAAAATATAAATATCCAAAAAGGTAAATTGCTTAAATATTCTTCATAACAATGATGTAATAACTAGTTTTTTGGCAATAAAAATATCTATCTATCATAAAACTTCTTAATAGTTATTTTATTTTGTGTAATCGGCTGAAAACCTTGAATTAGAACCGACCAGTTTCGACCGGCCTTGCACCTCCCTTCGGGATCAACTCTAATATAATTGTCGCCAGGGGCAGAGTCACCACTCTTGAAAAAAACTTAAATGATCATAAATAACATATGTTGAAAAAGAATTAATAAAATTAGGGAAAAAATTATCAATAATACAAAAAGTTTGAGTAATATTATAATATAGTACAAAATCTTTAAAACGTTATAAAATAGCATAAAATTTTTAAAAAGTTGACACGATAATACAAATATTTATTTATCTTTTAACGATATTAGCAATTGCTGATGTGGCGCTTATATGACTCCTACATAGATGCTGACTTAAAAAATTCAATGATATAAAAAATATGACTAATATTATAGTATGGTACAAATTTTTTTAAAACATTACAAAATAGTAAAAAATTATTAAATTTTTAGAATTCTTATATTTTTTGACAAATAAAATCTTGAATATATCCATCTCCTTGTTTCTCTCCTATACTTTCTCAAGTTGTGATCATCACCAATCGACTTTGCAATAGTCATTTTCATCTCAATAAGCCTCAGGGAATACGGAGACTAAGACGGTGATGATGACTACTTGTAGACATCACATGATTTGCATATTTGAAATATGGGTTTTACATGCCTTAACATCCTCTAAAACACTTAAGTTAAATATTGTTATATACAGCCCATCTGGTTGTGATATGAACTAATTATCGGGTGTTGTTTTTATCATTGGGACTTAATCTTGTTTTTTAGACATTTTTTTTCCTGGATTATGTTTTTTTATTTTATTGATATATGTATTTTGTGGATTATTGAAAATAGCAAGTCACTAACAATGATTAATCCAATGATGATTCTTATAGTTATGATCTTAAATATCAGCTCAATAATAATAATAATAATAATATTATTATTATTATTATTATTATTAGTAATGATATGTCATTATAAATTTTAGAATTACCAATAAAATAAAATAATAATATATTTTAATATTTTACATAATTTGATAATATTTTGAAAATATTATATCATAAACTAAACTTTTTATTTTATTAGTACTTAATCAAACTTTTTTTACTATTAGGACTTTCTCTCTATAAAATTACTATAATTTATAATAATTATAATAATTACTTAAAATATTTACACTCGTTTCTTTATTTATTATAATTTAATTTGTACTTACTGAATGTACATGGTGCGCCACATGACAGAAATAAAATCAGCTAAGAATTTCTGCACGAGTTTAATGACTATTTGGCTGAGCTTGAAATGGTGAAATTACCATCCTGTCCTGCTTGCAAACGCACCGTTTCCTTCGTTCCCAGTTTCCAGAGTGGTCTACCTCTCCAGACACGCTCACACTCTCTCTCAAGACCCTTCCTCTCTCCGCTGCGAGCCAGGTTTTGATTCTATCGATTCAGGCCAATTCTCTGCACTTCTCCTGCAGTGGAAATCAGCGACCCGCGGCTCCCGCTAGGTCTCTCTATTTCTGCAACCCATCGGAGACGAGGCGGACATGGCAAGTGGTTCAAGCAGGAAGCGTAGCTTATCTCCCTCTCTCTTGCTCTTTCTCTTGCTCCATCTCATTCAATTGTTCCATTTTGCTCTTTCTGCAGTCCGTCACTCTGCACACCAACCTCGGCGACATCAAGTGTGAAATAGCCTGCGACGAAGTCTCGAAAACTGCTGAGGCAAGTACTCTGATCTGTGTTGACATGCCTCTCTTTCTGTATTTTCCGAAAATTGTATTGACGAGACAAAAATTCCGACATCCTAAATGCCGATAGATATATCCGTATTCCGATTTACCTCCGCAAACAGAAGATGGGTCTATAACACTGTCCATTTGCTGTTGCCGTAGTCTGGTGTTGTACACGAGGCTTGAGTTATTAGTCTTTGAAGCCTTTACCGTGACTGTGCTCTTCCTGTTGTTTTTATACTTCACTTGATGCTTCCTCCCTCATTGGCTTGGGTGTCGGATTAGCTGTCCTATGATTTGTGAACGTTTGTGTTGACTGGGAGACAATTTGGTTAGTCGTGCTTCAGTATCTGATTATTGACTTTAACAATTATTGTCCCCAGTAAATTCCTTTACAAGCGTTTCAAAAATATTGCGAGTATTAAGGGTTGGATGAACACAATTTTGTTCTGTAGGGAGAACCGGCTCAGCATATACACCAACTCATTCTAATTACTTTCTGCTCTCTGTTATCAGCATATTTCTGTTGTCGTGCAATTATTGGGACTTTGCCTGTTCTAAAATAAGTAAATATGTAACTTTGAATGCTTATCATGTCTGTGCTCCATAGTTTTTGGAAAATGAAATCCAGTAAGGGTAAATTTGAAACCTTTCCATCCGTCCACTAAAATGTGAAGAAATTGGTCTGTTTGCTGTATTATGTGATGCAGAACTTCTTGGCATTATGTGCAAGTGGTTACTACGATGGAACCATATTCCATAGAAATATCAAGGGTTTCATGATTCAAGGTGGAGACCCAACAGGAACGGGAAAAGGAGGAACAAGCATTTGGGGCAAGAAATTCAATGATGAGATAAGAGAATCTCTTAAGGTATGTGATGTTTACTCTAGACTGCAAGCATTGCTAGGCCAGAATACTTCACCAATGCCTTCTCATGGCCATCCTGCTTTCTGATATCCTCTAATGCAGCTCTCTGCCCCTTTATCCATTCAGGATGTCCTCTCATAGAGAGAAATTTTTTCAGGTTATTTCCCCCCCTGACGGGATGTGGAATAGGCACAGGACTTTGTGGATCCTTAGCAGGGATCTAAGTTCTATAGGATGTGAAACCTATCTTTATAGGGACATTTATCGTTGAGATACCACTCTCCTATTACTTTCTCGCAAATGTCTGATCCCATGTTCTTATTAGCCGTCCAAAAACTACCATTAGTGATATGGGTTGAGTAGCCCCTGATGCTTTGTGTTTCAATCTATGCCATGATGGTCCAAGATTTTGGGGCTCCTTTTTATCCCTTAATAACTGAACTGCTTGAGTTGCTAGATTTTGTATTATGAGCTGAATTGTGGCAACAGCATCGAGTTTGAAAAGTGAATACTGTCATCTTCAATCTCTGTGGGTCCATTCTGTTGACAAAATTTGTTTTTGGTCCAGCACAATGCAAGAGGAATATTATCAATGGCAAATAGTGGGCCCAACACCAATGGGAGCCAGTTTTTCATAACTTACGGAAAGCAGCCACATCTAAATGGGCTGTACACCGTGTTTGGAAGAGTGATTCATGGCTTTGAGGTCCTTGATCTCATGGAGAAGGTATGCTCTATTAGCTGTCAGCTGTACTAACAATTATTCCACTCAACCACTGGAAACCAAATCTAGTAAATATCCCACTTTGGGTATGCTCTATTAGCTGTCAGCTGTACTGGCCATAATTCCACTCAACCGGTGGAAACCAAATCTAGTAATATCCCACTTTGGAATGCAATTATGTGTCTATCTTCATGCAAGTGCACTGAACTTGGAAAGCTTATTTTATTGGAAACACTTGGATTGGCTGCATGTAGTCCAAGGGCCTGGTTCTATAGGGTCCCTGCAATCTCCTTTTCCTTCTTCTTTGTGCTATTATCCTAGTCTAGGCCTGGTTCATCAACCTCCGCTTCATCTTGCAGACTCCAACGGGACCAGGAGATCGGCCACTTGCTGAGATTAGGATCAACCGGGTTACAATTCATGCCAACCCTCTTGCAGGATAGGATGATGTGTTGCCTCGATGCATGGCTTGGCTGTTCCCGAGGTCTATTGGTTTTCCTTAACAAAGAGCCCTTTCCATTTGAACATTCAGGTGGAACTCATTTTACATCAGATACAGCAGACTAACAACTGTTCTTAGGCTGCGGGGAACTTGAAATGACAGTGCTTTTAGTATTGCCGGTTTTTATGTAGAAATATAGGATAGGATAGTTGACATTCTAAAGATCATCTATATATTCTGAGAAGTGGGCTTTGATATAGAGGAATTGTGCTTAACTTGTGATCTGGATCCTGATTCTACTCTTACGAGTGGCACTCTTGTGTCCCTTTATTCTCCAATTACCAATGTGAAATTATTGTGAGCAGATCGAGTCAAGGCATATGATATTATATTATTATATGTGAATCTTATAAGAGAAATAAACTACCAGGAGTGGCATCCAACTTTTTTAATAAAATATAGGATTTATATGTTATATGGTTGATGTGGGGTTAAAAAACCTCACACCGGTAAGGGCTGAACTTTGCTATGATACATTGTTAAATTGTTACATCAATTGTTGTGTCAGAAAGGCCTTAGTTAGCCAGGACAAGATTTTCGGAGTCGAGACGTGGAGCTTGTTTATATACATATATATATATATATATATATATATATATCTCTAAGTTATTAGCGGTTATGCACAACTCTCTTATAAATTTTAGCATGGACAAGTAAAGAGCAGCTCTTCCTTGTGGAAAGGATAGCGGATTTCGCATTCGCATCTCATATTCTTCCTTCGACACGGCAATAAAAAGAGGCCGTTCCCGGTTAGCGGCAGTATGCAAACACGCTGTGGGCTATGTTAACCCATGTTTGGACTCTTTGTTCGAGGAATACAGACCCTCAGGTAGGGGAACCAGGATGCCGCCAGGTTCGCTGTCTTACGGGCAAGATCTACTAAGCGGTCAACCCTGTTTCTGCAAGGAGACTCCAATGATGTTATTGATGCGCTCGTGACCAGTATACATTCCACATGTTCTGCAACTGCTGGTTATACAGTATTGACAACATGTTGAAATCTGCCTAGTTTTGTCTTCTGGGAAGCAAGAACTGTCCCTAGAAACTCGTAACATTGCTGATTGGGCCTCCTTTTGTAACTTTTCTGGGCCTGTTCCCATCTCATCACGGGAAGGGATGCAAAGGTCCCAGGGAAACTTTTGTTGGACTTCATATCAATATTAATATCACTTCTTCAGCCCCACACACCCCCCGCCCCCCCGAAAAAAAAAAAAAAATTGGAGCCCAGAAAGTGAAGTGGCTGATTTGCCCGTAACCCAACATACTTTGTATTTATAGAATTAAAATTAGAGTAAATATATAATATATATATATATATATATATTTAGACTCCATCTCCCGTGTCCCTCCCTCCATTTGAAGAGACTTTCTTCTTCGACTGAAGCAAAGGTCTCTTCTCCATTGTAACTTTTGTAGCTTAGAAGACCAGGCTAAGCAGCAGTAGCTCAGATCCTCGGGTAGAGAGAGAACACCCGATAAATGGAGCGAGACCGTAGGTAAGTACAGACCGTAGGAAAGTACAGACCGCCAATTTGAGACACCAAGAAGAAGCTGTGATAATTGCAGCGCCTTTTAGCTGATGTAATTGGAATACCTATTCCGAATCAAATTCTCTCCACGTGTCTGACAGTTATCCGAAATAAAATAGTGAATAGTAACCCAACTCCTTATAAAGAATCCAAGTAAAATGGCAAAATTACCAAGAGGGGTTGAGCCGAGTGGTAAGCAGCTCGGTGCCGCTTAAGGAGGTCTCAGGTTCGAGACCTCACGTACGCAGACACCCCTCTTGGGAGCCTCACCCGCCATTGCCAGGCGTGCGACCCGGGGCGACCAACGGATTAGTCAAGTATGGTTGGCTGAAAGATGCCATCTCACCGCTGGTGGGGCCTGCTTGGATACCGTGGCTGGCGACCAAAAAAAAAAAAAGGCAAAATTGTCCTCAATCAAAATAGAGCTGAATTTAAAATCTATTCCTTATTCGTTCTCTTTCTTGTCTTTTCTACTCCTTATAAACCCATTCCAAATAATCAAATGCCATGTGAGTGTTACCTTGGCACGCTTTGAATTGATTAAGGCTGCACGGAATAGATTCCCAGTATTGTGCTATTCATTGGATTAAAGAAGCAACAATAGACTGAGCATGAATTAAAACAAAAAGGCCGTATTTTTACCATCTGGCGGGTGTTAGACGCCTCTTTGTCCACACAAAAGCACCAACAAGAACTTACTGTTAACTTGTTAATATGTTCAAGGCAAATACTAGAACAAGCATGAAACGGTATAAGGCAAGAAATCTCACCAAGAAACGCTGGGACTAGTACCTGCCGACCAAGACAAAGTCGTCGTCGTCCAGAACCTGGACGTCTTTATCTCCCACAAAGTACTCCCTCCCAATCTCGTTCACCAGATTTACAAACTCTATCCTCTTCGCAAGAGGCAGCGGTGCGTAAGGAAGCCGGAAGACTGGCCTCACAACTCCCAGCTGAGCAAGGGCCGTATTTAGCCCAATTGGGTTCGGCTCATGGAAGAGCCACTTCATCAGAGGCATGAGCTTTGAGTTTAAGGATGGGTATTTCCCACCAAACATCATCTCCCGCATTAGTCCTGGGACTAAGTTGCTGGTGACAGATATGACACCGGTGGCCCCGTAGTTCCACCTTGAGTCATGGCACTCATCATCATTTCCGCTCCAAACCACAATCCCCTTGTCCGTGTGCCGCTTGATTCTGTCATTTCCCATGCATTCTTTTATCCCTGCAAGGTTCCTATTTGCCGACAAGCTGTGAATAACCTCAGGAGGGATATCCTGGCCTGTCCTAGAAGGCACATTGTATATGATTGTAGGGCCCATCGGGAGGACACTATTGAAGTGATGGACCAAACCTTCCATCGAAGTCTTCCCATAGTAAGGGTTGATATGAAGAGCAGCATGCATTCCCACAGCAAACCCCTGTTCAGTTGCATGAATTGCCTCCCTTGTGGAGTTGCTTCCAGTGTTTCCTATTACCTTGATCGATGCTCCAAAGCAATTCACAGTGTGGCCAATTAGCATAATGTGTTCATCCCAGCTCATCAGCTGGCCTTCACCAGTGGTGCCACCGACTATTACACCTTCCACGCCCTGTATGATCTGCATGGTCACCAAGTCATCATACGCTTCTAGATCGAACCTACCATCGGGTAAGTACGGAGTTTTGATGGCCGTTATCAGCCTGAGAGACTTTATGTCCTCCATTGATGGCCTGCGAGCGATTTTTGATGTTTCAGATACTAATGACAAAAGCTCTTTTGAAGTGGAAGAGACTCAACGGGTGATTTCAGAAGAGGCAAGAGCTGAATAAAATACTAGCCTTGATCTCTCTAAAATCAAACTCTACACTAAGTATAGATTTTTCAAGCAATTCAGAACATGTTTCACCCAAATCTACCACAGACTACCTGTTTTTAACTTCATTGCTTCGCATAGGCAGATGAAAATTAGGTATGACAGCAGCTTGGGGAGATCTCCATTTGACATTGATCCTTGTAAAAAGAAAAAAGAAATTGCATTAGCAAGACAAGCTAGAAATGAGCAGAAAGAACTTTTAACACAGGCATTCAACTCCATCAAATCGGGAAATATTCCGCAAAAGAAGGCATCTTGAGACTGATCACCAGATAACCCTTATTTAAAATAGATAACTAGCTGTTTTCATCAAGCAACAGAATACATATTGTAAGATGGAACAAAGGAACATAAAGCACCAGCCCTCCACCAAAGCAATAAGATGTATTATCTTCAAATTGTATTATTATGCGAGGCCATTTACTAAATGTTTTCTACCTCATTGTATGTTGATTGATAATTCCAAAAAATGATCTCAAAAGCACCCTCCGTAAGAGTTCTTGAAGCAAAAAGCCTCACAAATCTCACTTCAGCAACACTGTTAGTCATTGAACTGCATTTACTTCTGATCTGAATTGGACTCCTTCCACCCGAACCAAGTTTCATAACAAATAAACGCATCATAGAATCCAAAAGGGCTTTTCGCAGTATATGAAGAAACAGAATTTCGACTATGCATGCAGTTCAGACCAATCTTATCGTCAGCAAAGCCTTGTTCTTTATCCATGTCTTATTCTATTGTTCATTAAATCTAGAAACACATTTCCAACTTCATGCAAGAAATCTTCGTGGAACAACACGAACACCGTCCAGTTTCATACATACCCAATAACTGGTTCTACTGCCCAAATTTCATGCATATACATATACATATATATATATATATATATATATGCAAAGTTCAATGAAATGGGAGCACGATCCTTGCTGCTTCTAGCCTTCTTGGGACATTATTAATTAGACAATACAAAATTGCGAAAGGAAAAAGAAAGGTATAAAGAAGCTAACTTGATTAGCTTCGCCAAAATACAACATACGACATAGATAATTCCAATTTTACATCATGATATACTATAGAGAAAATCAATTACTTATGCAGACCTTTTTTTGCTGTTGGCGCTCTTCGGACTGGGAAACTGGAGGGCCGATCCTCTCAAGCACGCGCCGTAGCTCTCCAATGTAGCCATGAAATCCGACAAACACAGGCGACACGGAAGCGGATTCTTTCAATATCTAGCTCAGAGCGAGAAAGATACGCCGGCGCAGTTCAGAGTTCAGTGAATGGTGACGGCGGCAGGAGCGATGGTCGACGGCGTAGTGATAATCGCGGTGTGGGGTGTCTTAAGAAAGGAAGAGAAGCAGCTTCCCCGATGGCACATGGTGTGTCGGGTTCCGGGCGAGTAGTCGAGAGCGGCGGCTACGGCTGACGAGGAAGGGTCAGAGTCGCCAGCAGAGTGAGATGAACACCGGAGATTTTTAGGGTTGTTTTTTAGGGGAGGGAAGGGAGAAGCAAATACTCCGTGTGAAATATAAAATTAATTTATTGTGTACTCTCATTCAAAATTTTAATACAAGTAAAATTTTCACTATTTTTAAAAATTAATTTTACATATATTAAAATGTAAATAAATATTTATATAATAAATTTATTATATAATATAAGTTAAATATTTACTGGTGAAGAGATTGGGTTGGCAGGTGGTGGCTAATACTCTAAAGATAGAAGAAAAGGTGGGGGGCACACTTGTATTCTCGGTCGAATCTGTATAGGCCATTAGACCCAAAAAATAAGACCATATTGGCCACTGGTTAAGGGAGGCAATTCGGGCACGTCGATCTTATTAGTTTAGATTGGTAGGACCCGATAAGGACTGAGCACAAAATATTATATGTCTTCGGGTTGGTGGATTCGCTGGTAAACTGACAACATATAACAAGTCAGGTTCAGGGTTTAACTCTCACGAAAGCTAGTATTTGGGAATTAATAGCACACCTCAGGCTGTATAACATATCGTCTGGTGGGTTAGTCTGTTATTACAGCGCTGAACACGAACAATTAAAAAAAGATCATCAAAGATGATTTTTGGACCTTGCTAGTTCACGCTGTTTCCACTATATTTTATTTTATTTTAATTTTATTTAAAATAAATATTTTTAAATTATATTTATACCATCAACTAGTTTTTATCAAACTATTGGATCATGCTAAAACCCAATATAACCTGGCAAGTGCCCGATCCAACCCTATAAGCCCAAATAACACTTGGCTTGGACATGGTGGTGGCCATGGGTTGATCTGGGCAAACTGGCCTTGTCAAAACTAGATCTCAGCCAGGCCCAAACCGACCCTGAATCATAGGCTCAAGGTTCAGGGTCGGATTCACTGGACTAAGAAATCGAAACTTGAACCGACAAAAAAATTAAAAAATTTAAAAGTTGATAATTGATTTGATGGCTGCAGCCAGTCTATTGAGCTTTTTCATAGCCTATGCCCACCAACCCACACTAGCCTTTACAAATAGCCTTTCCTTTACAGAGGCTTACACCTGCAACCCAGCCCACCCATCCCCCAACCCCCGCATCCGCATGTAACCCAACCCCGAACTAGCTATTCAGAACCGGAATCGAACGGTTCAAAACCGCTTCTGAACCGTCCAAAGGGTAGTTCAGGGTGGGCTCCATAGCCCCTTGGAACTGGAACCGATTGGTTTTTGAACCGTGGACACCCCTACTTGAACACAGTTTTATTGGGCTAGAAGTCAAATTGCTGCTGCTAATGACGGGAATTAAAGGGCAATGATATATAATCTTCATCTCTTGAAGCTCATGCTTGAAATGGGGAAAAAAAGGAAAAAAAAAAAAAGAAAAGACGAAAGCCTATCAATTTATCCCCATCGTCTATGAAAATCTTAAATTGAATTATCTTTTATATGGATATGATATGTTTGAAAGAATATTTGTAAATAGGTTTTATCTAATTGAAATTAATTATGATTTTGCCCAATACCAACATGAATTATATTAAAATATTGGGGTGAAAATTTATCTAACACTATTTGAGGGAGTGGTTTCATGAATAGCACCACTTTATTGCACTTTTTAGAAATAACACTAGTATATAAGAGAAATTTTAATAATTTTTTAACATCTCCATTTTACCCATCCCATTCTCCCTCAACTCTAAAAATTTCATTCCTCAATTTCCTTCATCTCTCTCCCTTTCCTCTCAGCTCACCTCTCCCTTTGCTCTCAACTCACTTCAACTCTGTCCTTTCTCTCCTTTTGCTCCACCAACTTCCCCGCCGTCCCCGTCGCGTCTCTTCTGCCTTGGTCACTGTCCCCTTTGTATTCAATCGTCCCCTTCGTATTGAACTGTCCCCTCCATGTTCGCGCCTACCTTTTCTCTTCCTCCTTCCCTTGCTGAGACGCTTGTTGTCCTCGTCGCCCCTGGCATCACTCCCTGCCTCGATCTCTCCCTCCTCTGCCCCTCCTGGCCTCGATCCCATTGTATCCACAATCCTCATTGTTCGTTGTTGCTCCCGACCTCGATGCTACTGTACTGTTGTCCTTGCCATCTATCATTGCTCCCAGCCTCAATCCTAATAGTGGCCATGGGCCGGTTTGGGCTTAGAATCTACCCAAAATTGTGAGATACGAGGTTCAGGGCAGGTTCCGCCGACTTTAGAAATTGGAACTGGCCCAAATTTTTTTTTTAAAAAAAATGAATGATCAATGGTTGATTTGATTGTACCCTCAGCCTACTCTTGGCCTTTTTTTTTTTTTTTTTTTTTTTGGTCGCCAGCCACGGTATCCAAGCAGGCCCCACCAGCGGTGAGATGACATCTTTCAGCCAACCATACTTGACTAATCCGTTGGTCGCCCCGGGTCGCACGCCTGGCAATGGCGGGTGAGGCTCCCAAGAGGGGTGTCTGCGTACGTGAGGTCTCGAACCTGAGACCTCCTTAAGCGGCACCAAGCTGCTTACCACTCGGCCCAACCCCTCTTGGTACTCTTGGCCTTTTTAGCCTATGCATATCTCTCCCCCACCCTCAGCCATTTAGCCACCCCATCCTTAGCCTTTTCAGGCTTTCATTTTCACGTGCCCCCATCCCCATCTCGCCAAGCCTCCACACATCACAGAGTAAATATTCAGTGCATGGTATGAGTTCGTTGTGTAAATTATCGTTGAGATCTTGACAAGAATAAAATTAATTCTAAAAATTGTAAAAATTTTACACGTGCTAAAATATGAGAGAAATTTATAATGAACTAATTATACATTACACATTGAATATTTACTCCATCTTACATTTAACTTTTAATTTAATTTAAGTTTTAATTATATATATATTTAAAATTATATATATTAAATTGAATTTATTTAATTAATAAAAATCAAATTGGTTGGTTTCAAACTGGTGGTTCAGAACCAAGCAGAACCATGGTTCCGAATTGGAACCATCCAATTTCGAACCATCCCTAAATGGTCTAAAGGAAGGTTCAAGGCCGGTTCCAAGGGGGCACGGAACCGGAACTGGAACCATCCGGTTCTAGAACCATGGCAAGGACTACTCAATTCCATCGTTCCCCATCAAAGGTTGATATGCTTGTCATTACTTTTGGTTGAATTAGTTGTTGAATTCATAATTTGGTTGGATTAAGTTGTTGTGTGTTAGTACAATTTGTGATTGAGGGTTTCTGTGGACCTATTTATACTATGCTGGGACCTAATGAATATTGCATCAGGACCTACTGAGATCCCATTATTTGTGTTATTGTTTAGATTGTTGGATGGTTTTAGGCTATGATTGTCATTGCTTTTGATTGGAGTAGTTATTGGATTCACACTTTACTTTTGGTTTACATATTGCAGGCTGCGGGAAAGAAGATGCAAATAAAAATGTTGGCCTGAAAGCGTACCAAGGCTCTATTTGTCTTAGTCCCTTTACTGACTCTGATCATCACAACCGATCAAAGTAGATGTTGTGTGAAGAATTTATCTATTTGTTGGGATCATACTCTTTATTAGATGAAGAATTTTGTTGATAAATTTATCACATTTAATGATGTTATTTTTCTTCTTAGATAAATTAGTTCCGGTATGAGATAAATTAGTCCAGAAGTATAATGCCTTAGTGAGATGTGATGATGAATTCTATTTTTTTCTCAAATGAATTGGTCTCGGTATGAGATAAATTGGTCTCAGTATGAGATGAATTGTTCACGAAGTACAATGCCTTAATTAGATGTGATAATGAATCATATTTTCCTTCTTAGATGAATTGGTCCCGGTGTGAGATAAATTGGCCCCGAAATACAATGCCTTAGTCAGATAAATGTGATGATAAATCTTATTTTCCTTCTTAGATGAATAGGTCCTAGTACGAGATAAATTAGTCCCAGTATGAGATAACTTGATCCCAATATGAGATAAATTAGTCCCAAAATACAATGCCTTAGTCAAATGTGATGATGAATCCTATTTCCCTTCTTAGATGAATTGGTTTCGGTGTGAGATAAATTGGTCCTAGTATGAGATAGATTGGTCTCGGCATGAGCAAATTGGTCCCGAAGTACAGTGGCTTAGTCAAATGTGACGAGTTATATTTTCCTTCTCAAACAGATTGGTTTGGATAATAATTGAATTGGTCTTGGCGTGACATAAATTGGTATCGATATGAGATAAATTGGTCCTGAAGTATAATGCTTTAGGCGGATGTGATGATGAATTGTGTTTTCCTTCTCATTGAATTGGTCCCGATATGTTTAGATTTCAACACATATGCCTAAAACCTACATAGATCCCGATGCTATATAAAAGGTCTCATAGTTTAATTAAAAACAAAAACAATAAAAATCAGATGAAATTGAGCGAGAGATGCTGCATCAGCGAGGGAGTTGCACTGGGAATGGACGAAGTAAAGAGATTGAGGGATGGAGTCTCACTGGGATGGAATAGTGGACGGACGGGGATGGCACATGGGAGGGGATGGCGTCGGGGACAGCACAGAGAGAGGGAGTGAGGTGGGGACGACACCAGGTGGATGAGCGGGGACAGCACCGGGAGGATGACCAATGGCGGGCTGGGAGGGATGAACAGAGGGAGGGGGAGAGAGAGAGGGAAAGTTGTTGGGAGGGAAATATAGGGAAAAAAAGAGGGAAAGAGAGAATTTGACTTTATAGGAAAATAGAATAAAGGGGCAAAGATGACAATTGGCTCAATTTATTACTTTTTTTTTTCAAATTCATTATAAATTTGTGCCATCTATAAATGGGAGGAGAGGGGAGGTGCTATTTTTCATGGTTAATGTTAAAGTATTTCATAGGAGAGAATATGGAGAACCCTACTGACTTTAGTTGAAATATACCTTTTAAAGGGTTGATGGAGTCTTGTATATGCATGGCAATAGAATGACCTTGTAAGTAATCTTTCTAAAAAAATTTCTAGATAACATAACATCACAAGAATTTGAGAGATCACTGTTGAGATTATTGTCCGGGTAGGGTTCTAATTGGGGAGTTGCATATGAGACCATTATATCTCAGTTGACCTATAATATTCGATGTTGATGTGTTTTAATACATAATTTCGAGCACTTGTGTTCCTCCTCTACTTCTTCTTTCTTTCGCTTGTTTCACAATCAAATTTTGATGTCTTCAATATGTTTGCTCGCAGCAAACCAGTATCAAAATCGAGGCTACTCTCGAAAATGTCAGTGACAAGATTTGAGATAAAGAAGTTTGTCAAAATGAAGACATTACTAATGCAGCATGGTTTTAAGAGAGAACCAGATGCAAAAAGCCGTACTAGCCAGGACAGTAACAAATACTACAAAGAGGTTGACGACGGTGAAAGTCCTAAGAATGATCCACCTCAACAGTCAAATAAGCTCATTCGGGAGGCGTGCGGTCAAAATTAGGCATTGGACAGGAATTGAAGTCATCATACGTGACTAAAGTTCCTGACCAGCCAATGATACATGAAGATGCAATTGTATATTGTTGGCGATCCTATTGATTTGTTCAATTAAATCTTAATGGTCATGCAATCGATTGATGTTAAGATCGAGGATGAGATTGTCCCTGATTAAGTGATTATCATTAGCAAGTATCGCTTCTTTACTTACAAAAAGTGCCTCCTTTAAAATTCGAACTCATTCTCATAAAAAAATGAGTCTCCAGATCTCAGGTTCGAGTCTATTTTCTCGAACAAAATTAGTTAGTGATCTAAAAAATTTATGGATACCGAAAGTATAAAAAAAAAAATGCATGGTCATGGATTGGAATAAAATAATTCTGATGAGGGCGGTATTTTTGTCCTGATCTCGAAATCTGAGCATGGACACAGTGATTCGGCTCTAAGCTTTCCTCTACAAAATCTGTTTCAAGATTGGATCGAACTGATTATGCAAAGCCTGGGCCTATTTCGATTCTTCTCCCCCCATTTTCAACGACCCAGCCCATTTTTTTCAGCAGGCTTCCACCTTCTCTCTGCTGCACCCCTTCCTGGAATCCCAGCCTCAGCTGCTTCTGTGTGTTTCTCCTCTCCCTCTGTGTGTTTCCGTCTCCCTTGCTTTTCCAAATTATCTCTTATATGCAATGCAAGCTGGTTATTTTTCATCTGGCGTTATGTTACTTGCAGAGGTTTGATTTCTCACAGTCGCAAGATTCGTCCCTGACAAGGATTCCCTCGGTTCATGGCTAACCCCACTTGCACTTTGCTCTTTTTCAGCTGCTCATTCCCTATGACCCCCAAACTCTCATTCTCCCTCAGACCCATCAGTCGTTTCCCCTCCAAGGTTCCTACTTGTCGGGCTTCATCTGCTCTGCCGAGTGCAGAAGCGGCAGAGGAGGTCCGAATCAGCGAGGAGAAACCGAAGTTCAAGTGGATCGAGGTGGGTCCCGGTGCAACTGATGCGCAGAAGGAGGCTATTTCCAAACTCCCTCGGAAAATGACCAAGAGATGCAAGGCCCTCATGAGGCAGGTCATTTGCCTCTCCGAAGAAGGGAATTTGACGGATTTGCTGGGGGCTTGGGTGAGGATAATGAAGCCCAGGAGGACTGATTGGCTGGCTGTTCTGAAGGAGCTGAAGATGTTGAATCACCCACTTTATCTCGAGGTAACTTCTATTGTTGTTCTGGCTATGATTTTATAGCCTATGCAAATTATTCTTGTAGTTGGGTACCTCTCCTTGATGAGAAAACCCAAGACAAGGATAGACCTTTCGACAGAAATTCCTGTATTTTATTACCAGGATCGTTATCCTTGTGTTCAGAGCTCGCCCTTTCGATTTTGCTATGAAGTAGAGTCTGTGTTGGGTAGGTATGATTCTTAATGTTAGCCAAGTCGACACATTGGCTGTTTTCTGCCAGCGAGTTAACCGCTAACAAGTTCTTTGGATTTCACTTACATATGTGTCCCCTTTATTTAGGTCACAGACTCTTTATGAGTACACATCCTCCTATTGATTAGGCATCAACCAGTCGGTTTACTATTTCAGACATCCTCTCTTAATCAGCTCATAAAGTTTCTCTGATTTTTTTGCCTTAAGAGCAGACACTGCCATTGGCACTTGCTATTCCTGCTCGCCTGAACAGACAATAATGTGGCTATATCATGGACATTTGAAATTATTCATACGAAGTTGTACAGAAACAGCTTCCTTTGATAACACGTGCTTATGTATGTTATTATCTGTTTGCCATGCACATCCCTTTTTGGAGGAGGTAGAGAGGTCAGAGAGCCACTTCTTCTCCTAAAGCCATACTATTGGTGTCTCTCTTCTCAGTCTGTTGATTTCCATCCAAATTATTTCGAAGATTAAGTGGAATGAATCTAGTTCTACCAATCAGTTCCAATTTTATTCCTAGGTTCATAGCTGTGAATCCCGGCATCACAACAGAATGTTTCATATAGTGGATTGTTTGTTGTGGAATCAAGAACTAACTTTATTCACTTTTATTTGACATACTGAAATTACTTTAGAATTCTTCTGGGCAACAACATTTGCTTTCAGTTGGGTTGTCCATGACTGCAGATGAATTTAGCTTGTGTCTGACATTACTTTCTGCAGGTAATAGAGCTCGCTCTTCAGGAAGAATCCTTCGAGGCCAATGTTCGTGACTATACCAAACTAATCCATAGTTACGGGAAACAAAACCGACTCACAGATGCAGAGAACACTTTGGTTGCCCTGAAACTCCGAGGTTTTACCTGTGACCAGGTGGCCTTAACTGCTCTGCTCAACATGTACAGCAAAGCCGGAGACTTCAGTAAGGCCCATGAAACTTTCCAAGAGATCAAGTTGCTTGGTGAACCCCCTGATAAGAGATCATACGGCTCCATGGTCATGGCCCACATCAGGGCCGGAAAGCTCGAGGAGGGAGAGGCTCTGCTCCAAGAAATGTGGGATCAAGAAATCATCGCGGGAAGCGAAGTCTACAAGGCTCTCCTAAGGGCTTATTCTCTTCAGGGCGATGCCAGAGGGGCTCAGCGGGTGTTCAATGCGATCCAGCTCGCAGGCCTTGTCCCCGACTCTAGGCTCTGTGGTCTTCTCATTAATGCTTATGCAGTTGCGGGGTCGAGCGATAGGGCCAGTTCAGCCTTTGAGAACATGAGAAGAGCAGGGATCGAGCCCAGTGACAAGTGCGTGGAACTAGTGTTAAGTGCTTACGAGAAGGAAGGGAAGCTGAGCAGTGCGTTGGAGTTTCTGATGTGCTTGGAGAGGGAGGGGGTTGTCGTTGGTAGAGGAGCAAGCGAGAGGCTCGCTGGCTGGTTCCGAAGGCTCGGGGTGGTCGAGGAGGTGGAGCTCGTTTTGAGAGAGTTTGCCTCTGTAAGGGAAACCGAGAATGAGCCTTGCCAGTAGTAGTTATTCCCATTTTCCATAAAAATTTTCCATAGATTGGAAGATGGCTGTGAGATGTTGAGAGTAAATACAGCGGTAAGTTTCTCTCTTTTTTCTTTCTTGTATGCTGGATATCTAAAAGTGCAGTGTATATGATGAGTTCGTGTACGAGTTGGCTCAATTTATTAAGAGATAAAATTCTTTCAATTACATGTTTTCTTCAGTTATAAAATTTGAGTCCGAGATTACATTTAAGAAGTATGCACCGAAATCCGCCGTATCAATTTGATGTCATCAAAAGTAGGTCACTGTCTAAACAGAGAAAGAGGTTGGGAGCCTCCTTGTAGTGCCTAATAGTCCTGTATATTTCCAGCCATGTGTTTGTTGCAAAAGACTTTAATATTTATGATCAAAGACGTGGTTTTCCATGGTGCGTCCACAGTATTGTCGAAGGCACGATCACAAGCAGAGCCAACACGGCTCGAATTTAGATTTTTTTATGAAAAGATTTAGCACTTAAATTATTTCCGACTAGATATTTTGTTTTTCTTATCAATACAAAGAAGGGCAGTAGTAATGGCAAACAAACCTCTCCGCTACATAATGTTCGAGCTTTTCATGCTCAACAATGAGCATATCGGACCAACTGAACGGCCGGCACTGACACAGTTGCCATCAATATAGCACCACAAAACACCTAATATAATTCAAGAATCAAGTGTTTGTCAAGATTTGAACTCAAAGAGTTCCTTCTATCAATTTTACTCAGAGAGGGCTCGATTATGAGATCTCGATCTCGTCAAGCTACGTGAAAGAGACCCTTGGACCAGCAGACTGCGCCCTTACTGGTTCAGACTAGGCGTTATTAATTCACACTGACGGAGTGATATTGGACGTATGGTTACTCCACGGTGAAAGAAAGAGAGAGAACTAATGGCGATTACGAAACAAATGGCCCAGAAAGGGCCCAATGGACCTTTTGGGCTAGCAAACCTTGTTCGCAGGCTCAACTTTGTCCCATACAAGGAGACCTTGCTCTTTTTTTTATTATTATTTAATTTTATTAAAAAAATGAAGAAACTCCGAGACAGGGAACAAAATTGACTGATGCTATCGATTATTTACGTAAAAGGGAAAGATACCATATTTTTGCACAAAAAAAAAAGAGCAAGAAATTGTACATATTTCCCCCATTAAACGAAATGGTAGTTCGAGCCTTCATACAGAAGAATTATTATTCGATAGACGACACAGTCGGGACTTGCGGTATGAATTGCATCCCTCGACTGGTATCGTATGCTTAACAAATACTAAATTATTTGGTCCAAATTCATGGACTAGGGAATGTGTCCAAGAATAAATGAACACCACTCTGCAACTTAAAAGCCAGAGAGACTACATAGATAGAGAGCTGTGGGTTGTTTGACCAGAATAGCAATTTTATTTTATTTTATTAATCTTCATAGAATTATAATGTAATTCCCTTTTTTTGTGTCATCTATTAGACTGTTCTGCATCTCTTGCTTTGCCCCCCATTTCTAGTTATCGATTTGCAATTATTATATTAGCCAAGGTGCACCACTTAAGGTGGTATACTTAATTAATATCTCGAATTCGAATTTTATTAAGGAAGACAATCATGATCGAGAGAATTTTTTCATTTAGTGGACCGACTTGACTCGAACCTGCATTTACAAGGATCTATTATATTTTTGGGTGTCAAATAATGCACGCCTGAAAGAATTTTTTGGTTGAGATCAGGATTGCTCATTTGATACCGAGAGTTGTAATGCACAAAATGAACGTGAGCTCATAAGAAAACATATGAAAAAGAACAAAATACGAGTATTACAAGGGCACATACCAATTTATAAGTATGATAGAAATGAGTTCTTTTTCTTCTTTTTGTCTGAACGTGGTATCTAAAAGTTTAATGGACTCTGACCAATCTGGTTCAATTCGAGAAGACTCACTTGGAGGTAAAACTCTTTCAAGGTGAACGTTCTTTATTCACAGTACTCGAACTCGAGAAGAGTTCACTTAAAAGAAAGAAGTGTCCTATCAACTCTACCAGTTCACTTTAATACAGTGAGTTCATTGTCGCCGAACTCATGAACGCCCCCACAAGCCCATAAATTCAAGCGAGTCCATATGTAAGGCACGTATATAGATAGTTTCACCGAAAACTACGTGTTGAAGGGAAATTGAATCTTCGGTCTCAGTGAACTTTCTCACAAAGTAGGTAGACGTTTTGTCCACTCAAAAGAATTTGCGAGCATTATATTAAAAATAATTATGCTATCCCTTATTTTTTTTAATGAAGTTGCTTTACTGACTAGTTGCACTTTGACAGCAGGTTTTGCCGCGTCTTTACCGGACATCTTTTATTTTAAGTCACGTGTTTTTTTTTTTTTTTTACGGAAACAGGAATTTATAATATACGTGTATACATAGAATATGTAATGATAGATCATATTGATGCATAGCTAGCTAGGCATGACAAGGTGCAGGTGTTGACCGCACGAGTGGGGGAGAGCAAGTGGGCCCTGTCGCACATAAAATATTGGACAAGACAATGATGGTCGTATCTCACGTTCAATCTCTCGGACCAAAAAGAAAGAAACTCTCGCCTCCTGATATCTGGTTGCTCAAAATCAATTATTATCACTCACACAATAGTCCCCACAATCCTTTTCATCAGTCCAGTGCAAGTTGTCCCACGAGCGAACATGATTAGCTATGCACCTCTATTCTGACCAGCTTACTGTTCCTTAAAACAACGGTTCCAGATCCTATCAACTGCTAGAAATGTTATGGACCCACCAGTATTCTTCCGCTTGATGGTGGACAAGCTCGGAGCTGTAAACTTTTCATACAAATAGAAATAGAATTTGATATAATAATATTACTCTCGATTTAAGATTAATAGGTTTTGAATTCTGCTCTCGTCAGTGAGACACTCCGTGCAGCCCTTTATTCTTCACTTTTTTCTCTCCTAAGCTCTTAGAATCGTCTGCTATTGAAAAAATTTTGATATGACTATATGCAAAATTCCAATTCCCTTTAAATAGCTTTTTTCTCTCCGCAATGTTTTTTTTTGTATAGAAAAACAGGAGAGTACAACAAAATTGGATACCCTGATTTATCAGTTTAAGTGTTTATATTGAATATATACTCAATCTCTTATAAATTGCATGTAAATTTAATGTAGTACATTTTTAGTGGATTACGGGTGAGCTCATACTTCACTAGGCTTGAACATGGTGATTCAGTAACTAAGCTCGAGTATGGAAGATAGATGTTCAACTCGCAACACGGAAAATCATTTATTAGGATGAAAAACTAACTACTAACCATATTATTTTTCGGGGTGATTTTTCTCCTGATTTTTAATATAACATTAACTTAAATATAAAAAATAAAAAAATTCACTTTTGTAAATGACAACTATTAATTATAAATATTTTAATATTTTAATAAGTTTTTAGATAAAGAAACGGAGCCAGAGCCCGCAGGATAAAGTAAAACGGAGTAGTCCAAGACGGGTAAGGCTACCTCTACAAGATGGTCTATTGATCGGTTAGATAAGATAAATATGGATCAAAGTTTAAGTCTAATAATATTAAAGATATTGTGTAATTTCGATCGACCCGGGCTCTGTCAGATTTTTGGGGTTGGAGTCCGACTTTCCCGAGTCAATTTTTCTTTACCTAAAACACCAACATAATTTTATATAGTAAATAAAAAATTTATTTTTTAAAATTTTTTTTAAATAATTCTATTACACAATAACACTAATTTGTTTTTATATTTACGCTCCTAATAGCAATGTACTGGAAATCGCGGGCCCCACTGTTTTACCAAAAGTTTGAGGAAAGGACCGATCACAGGAAAGGCTAAGAACTAAACAAGAAAAGATGGTCTAGGGAAACATGGAAAAGCAAGCAATGAATGCAAGCATGTGTACAGATGCAAGTGGGACCTCGTACTTGCGATACAGATTTAGGATTCGCAAGAGTGGTTGTCATCTCGGAGTCGGCGACAGTTTCTTTCAAGCTCGGTGATTTTTGATACGATACAATACGGAGTTAGACGGGCTCGGGTTAAGCTTAAATGAGTTTTTACGTCTAAACGGGTTGACACATTTACATAAATAAGTTAAATTTATGTAACCCGATACGACATGATTAAACTTGTTTAATTATATATTTACATGTTAAACCAATTAACTCATTTAAATATATTAAGTTCAAAGTACATATTACACCACCACAGACACACATATTTAGTTACACAAGTAAAATATACAGTCTCATGTAAACCAAGTTTTAAATTGGTCGAGTTCGTATTTGAACTTTTAGATCTGTTTATTAAACGAGTTGTGAAATTTTTTTATACAAATCTGTTTAGACACGGCACGACACATATTGTCAATTTTAAGTTTTTTCAATCTTGAATGATCATATTTTGTCTCTTTTAACTTAATAATTTTACTATTTTTTATAACACGAAGTTTGTTCTCCTCGGGTCAATGAGTATCCCACAAACTGTATTCAAATAAGTTCATGTACAAAATATATGTGTTGGCCAATTTACCAGGGCAATGTGCTTGAAAGGGAATCCAACCTCGAACTCGTGAACTTTCTCAGAATTTAGACGCACTTCCTATCCACTTAAACTATCCGACCTTTTGAATCTCGCGCTCGCTCCGACAAATTTTCTAGGTCCATCCCATAGCGGGGCATCGAGAACTTGTTTTAGGGAACTTGCTGCTTGAACTTCCAACATGACAGATTACTATAAAAGTAAAAGTGAAATGCCGATCATTAATATATTTTTTAAAATGCGAAGATGTTTTTGTTTGTAACGAGTGGAACAGACTTGTGGGGTTGCTTGCTTCTGCTACTCTGTATATGCTGTGTCTTGCTGGTCTCGAAGGCAAATAATGACAAGAGAACGTTCAATCAAGAAGTGAAACTGACGCTTTCGTAAGGTTGGACTTTTTCGGGCTGAGTTGAAAGCTTCGAATTTTTAAAGCCGGAAATTCGCATATAAAAAAAATATCTAACTCTAAGTTAGTTCATTCTTTGAAAATATTAAGGGTGCTGAGGTTGGACCTGAATCAAGAAATAGAGGTTTGTGCGACAATTGTGAAAATAATTGAGAAGCACGAGGAGAAGTGTAAATACTAGAATTAAATAATTCATTAAATTGAAATAAGGTATCACTGATTTGAAATAAATCTTAGTTCTAT
Organism: Lagerstroemia speciosa; assembly: GCA_037672795.1. Lineage (NCBI taxonomy): Eukaryota > Viridiplantae > Streptophyta > Magnoliopsida > Myrtales > Lythraceae > Lagerstroemia > Lagerstroemia speciosa. The sequence goes on along the minus strand of CM075289.1, from coordinate 4,715,786 downwards.
TTTCGACCTAAGAGTGTGCACGGGTATTAGATAGAATTGAAACTAGTTGGGATGCCTACAGTGTCTGGGAGGGCTCGAGTAATAAAGTGAGGACCTGGCTGGAACATGTTTCAGTTTTGATTTCAGCCATGCGATGCTAGAATCTTGTATTGGAACTGAGCATACAAAAGAATGATTAACTTTAAACCGGCTATAACTTCCTCATTCGAACTCTAATCCTAGGTCTTTTATACTCGGGTGTGATAAAGTGTGAGCCCACATGATTAGTTCTGATATCATGTAAAATATTTACCAGCCCTACAGGAGAATCCAATCCACATACTCCTAAAAGTCTAAGTTTATAGGTGGCATGTATCCAATTCTTTTACATTTCACAAGACTCGAACGCGAGTCATTGCTTAAATGAAATAGACGCTCTACTATTTCAACCAATTTATTTTAGCATTTAAGCGGGTTTATTTGTTTGGCATCTAGCAGTTGGATCGAATTCCTCAACATGCTCTCATCCAGCGTAAAACAGGCAATATTCAATCAAAATTAATTTAAGTGGACATCCACTTAAAATCAATTTTGATTATATGCTAACCTTATGCAATAGGAGAAAGTGTTAGATGTAACTATAATACCATATTAACACTGTTACGTGATATTACAAACTAATATAAATCAGTAGTGTCAGTAGATTTACAAGAGAGAATTTACGCAATAATATATAAATTTGAATCTTTTTTAAAAAATAAAAAATCCATACAAATCTAAATCCTAGAAACTCCTATGTTAGTTAGAGAGAAGAAAATGATATTAAATATTATAAAATACGATATTTTTGGTCTTTTAAGATCTTTTAGGATTTTTAAGAGTTTCTTAATGTTTTTATTATTTTCAAAGTTTTTATTTAAAATTTGAATTTGTGTTACAACACTAAAACTCACTCTTACGAATATGCTAATGTGACCAATTCCTATTAGCTTGTTACACCTACTGAAGTGGTACATCCGTGACATACAAGACTTTCTCTTATAATAGATGGGTTGCACTAACCATTATACTCTAATGGTACATGAGTTATTTAGAGAAACCCATTTATAAAGGAGACAAATAGGCGTAAAAGAGTACAGAAGGAAGGGAGAATAAAATGGCATAGGAGTTTCGCTGATGAAAATTGAACCAGTACCTCTTAGTCTCAGGTCGAGGATGATATCATTACTATATCAAACCCCTTTTCTCACAAACTCAATAAATTACACAAATAATAACTTGTTTATAGGTTTAGAAATTCATTATTAAGGAAACAAACATATAAAAAATAATAAATGATATTAGATAAATAGTAGAATATCCCAATTATATTAATCACCCTATTTGATCGGCGTAATCATAATTTAGAATATTCTTTTTTATAATTCATTAACATCTAAAATATCAAAAATTGTTGGTTGATTCTATATTCTTTTTCTCTTACCTTTACATGTCCCTTTTTTTTTTTTAAGAATGTAGATGAATAAGGATAATATTAAGATAATAAATAATTATATGGATAAATGAAAAAATATTAGAAGATCCATCTCACATAATGTGATCGGGAATAATAAATGTAATTATTTTAATTAGTAATAGATAGGACGAGTGTTCAAATAATGAATATTAATTTATTTATTTATTATAATTTAATTAGTATATTCTAATACTGCATGATATGCAAACTATTACAATATAACCCCAAAGTGTTAGCTCAAGTGGATAGCACATATATATGATTGGTGAAAATTTCATGAGGTCAGAGGTTCGAAGTCCTCTTAAGTATGTAACTATTTGTGATATCACTCACACATATACTTTGCATATAAACTGAACTGAATTCATATGATTGTAAAGTATTAATGACTTGGGAGAATAAACTCTTGGTTATTTTTTTTTAAAAAAAAAAACCTGTTGCAACACACGCGGCAATCTCCAAAAATCAAACGGCAGCCTTTTGCTTTGACACGTGTCAATAATCTGGTGGGTCTCGGATTTCTGTCATTGCCTCCTCTTCACAGCACAAGCAAGCGACAGATTCCGGACGGCGCGGCAAAGCGCCGTTACGAACTGTTACGGATCTACTTTTATTTATTTATTCATTCATTTTTTGGCCTTTTAACACAATTATTTATTTTACATAAGTACGGACAAGACATTGTGTAATGAGTTTACAAATGCATTTTTTAACCAACATGCACTCTTTGAGGTGATTTTACGACTCTTTGCATCGATAAATTTATGTGATCCTATCCCATTATGAATCGTGGTGGAGTAGTAAAAAATTATAACAATCACTCGAATGATTATCATAATTGTCTCACATATGAATATTCGTTATGACCATTAAGATTTTTCTCCATTTCGTTAAATAAAATCAACAATTCCACCCCTATGAATAAAATATTTCATAATTAAAATAACTTTACTATTTAAAAAACATGTCCGATCGAATCAAAATTTGTGAGAAAATTAAGCCTCGGATATTAAATAATATAGAGAGAGAAAAAACCATATGCTTTTCCCTGCTTCATTTTTCGAATTTTATGAAGATTTGACTATAAAATCTCAGCACTATTATATAAAATTTCGACTCACAACGAATAAATCATGAGTTCAATTACTATTATTATAAGAGTTATGCATCCCTGCTTTTTCTATTTATTTATTATTATTATATTAAACTCATGAATTTTTATTATCTCCAAAAAGGAAAAATAGAGCTGGGATTAGAAAAGACTTGGAGATGTTTCTTTTCTTCGTAAGTGAACGGCGTCGGGTCCCACGTCGGCGGTGAGGTCAAGCCGTACCGGCAAGTTAAGTGGGTGTGCCGAGGCGGACACGTGGCAGAAACTCATTGGGTTGTTCTGCTACAGTGTGCTTGAGCGCCGATCTTGTGGGGATTCCTGACTGCTTCGACCTCGAGATAGCTGGCAGTGGCACGGAATAACATGTTTCCATAGTCTTCCCGTAATAATTTCACAACAAATTCACCGACGAGTTAATTTTTTTTAAAAACTTTTTTACACACATATATATACAAACACACTAAAAATAAGCCAATATGGGATTGGGTGATCAATTTTAAGGGAGCAAAAATGAACAACATTTTGATATATCATTTGTCTAACATATTATCAATATCTTTTCCCATGTTATATAATATAGGGATTAGTCGAATAAAATTTGGATATCCATGATATTGAAATATATCATGTGTTGTTCAATCAAACTATCCCGTTGATTCGTTCGGGCAGCCATCCATACTGAATTTCTTGCATTCGTGATGACCAAGGAAAAATGAATACAATGACAAAATTGTCATTACACTGTGCTGGGGAGATCTCAACTGTTCGTTATAAGACATATGACAGCCAATCAATAATTGAGTCTAATAATTACCAAAGTAACTGTCAGACACACGTATGAACAGTCCCTATAATCATCGAGATAATTATCCTATTGCAGAACTTTTTCTCTCTATTTATTACTCTCTCTTCACTAATATATCGACTGAGTTGCATGTCAGATGGTTGAATTGGACTGCGATCTCGGCTCAGCTTCCCTCCTTAGTTTCGGTACTTTGAACCCGTGCAAGACAGATCGGCTCGCACTTGCTCTTCTGGTCTTTTTTACCTCTCTCATCCATTTATTCTTGAACATTTAGTGCTATCACTGGGAGGAGATGACGTGAGCTGCAAGCTCTACCTAGTCTCAGGCTGAAACCTCATCTTGTGGATGGGTCTATTGATCAGGTACCATTGCAATCCCATATGGAAAAGAAACGAGGGTCTTCTTGAGTTTCTTTTCTTTTTAATTGATTTTTAATTGATTAAGGTCTTGAGTTCCTTAAAAGACCCAAAGCATTCACTCTCTCATGAGACGCTTTTTAAGAACAAAACCTTACGAACAACGTTAGAAAACAAATGATGCCTCTTAAATGGGTCTTTTCATTTGCTGACTCCACACCTATCATGTGGTGGAACAGCCATGCCATGCTAGGTCGGGGTCGATCTCATCATTTTCCTTCCTTATCACATAGAATCACTTTTTGCTGCTCTATACATTGAGAAACTTTTGCACGCAGCAAGTGCATAGCTTATGTTGTGCCATAATACCATAAAATTTACTTATTTTTAGGGTTATTTTTTTATTTTTGAGTTTTGTTTAAAAAATTTTATAATCATTGAATTTTATTGGCTCGTAACACTACGTAAATAGTGTCACGTGGTATATCCATTGCACATAAGAGTGTCTCCAACAGCTGACTTACAATTGATTTTCCTAAAATACAAGAAACGAAAATCGGAAGTGGCAAACTAAATTTGCCATCCAAAAGTTAGCAAATTGTGCAATTAATAGGAGAAAAGAAAAATAGTACAGTGAATAATTGTCAAAGAGTGTCACAAATTGGACACTTTTGATTCAGGGTCTGATGGCCAATGAGAAATTGCCATGTGACACGGATAATTAAGAAGTTTAAAAATAATGTTTTAAAAATAATTTATTCCTTATCATCTTTTTAAGCTAGGACTTTAAAAGCAGAAACATAGTATTAGCTTGAGAAAAACGTACTATACTGACAATTTTCTGATCTAAGGTCCATCCAAAGATGGGGTCAAAGTTAATAATTTACTAAATACGGGCTAAAACCGTAAATTTAATATATCCCACCACCTCATCGTCATCTCAATTGCTGCAGATGATGCCAGAAAATTTAACCGGTTCCTGTTTCCTTTACTTTTTTTTTGGGGGGTTGGTTCACTTTTTTTTTTAACGATAAATATGAAAGCCTCATGTCTTTGGGATATGCTAAAATATAAAAAGCGATAAATGTAAATATGATTTACGACGAGTGGCATCTCTATGCGTGCAAGACATCCAAAAAAACACGAGATGGGATAGGAGGTTTAGGCATCCTTTGCGTCATATCAAATAACAATGGAATGACTCTCCGTCGGATAAATAGAAGCGATCAGATACAGAATCGAGTAATCCGGCTAATGCCGGTTGGCTCTAGCAAGTCGAATGCCAACTATCCGGCGGTTGGCTTCCATCACATAAATCAAAATTCCCGTAAGTCAGATCAGCCAAAATTGAGGCGCAACTTTGAGTGAATCTCTAACCAAATCTACCAGCCGCAAGGCAAATGGTCACTCGATCATCCCGTGTCAGTGAGAAGCTTATAAGTACACATAAACCACCACTAGATCAGGTATGTATACCCAAACTTCTCTTCACCTAATTGACTTAAATATCATAGGGTCACTTATTTACAGGTTATATCGACTCTCCAAGTCTAAGACCATATCATATTCTAACATAAACTTCCTAAATATCAGGTAGTATATATTAAAAAAATTGACCATCGAAAACATATTTCAAAACCTATCTGATCAGGTAGAATAACAATCGTGTGATAATATTGTAAAAATCGATTAATTGCAATTGCGACCATTAATTGCCCTGTAAAAATCTTTTCATAATTTTTAGACCCCGTTTCCATGCGATATCTTTAAAAAATATAATTAATTAAATAGATCACCTATATGTTATGATAATCACATTACAATTCATAGAAAATTCCAAGGAAAAGACTATCAAAATGATGGATTTAATTTTGTGCACACTGCCTGTAATTGGGAAGTTCACTACATCAATTGAAATTCAAGTCTTGTTTATTCATTAGAAGTAAAATTTTTCTAACGGTGAATTTTTTTTTCATTTATAATATTCGAATTCAATATCTTATTTAGAAAAAAAATTATTTTGACCAACTGACCTAATTCACATGTTAGTGATGAATTTAATCATGCTGATGGCTCATGGAGCTGGAGAAAGATATTAAAACTCTATGCGCTTGCTACCTCCCACATCTCATATATAAGGGTTGGCTTAGGCTGCTCCATATCTTTTTGGTATGACTCTTGGCTCCCTTGCTGTCCTTTGGTTCAATATTACCATGGAGGAGTTTTGTGCTTTCCCCATATTACGATTAATGCCTGCGTCTCAGATCTTATCTTCGCTGGGCAATGGATCATGACCAGGTCCTCGATCGATCGGACCCACAAGCGCCTTGTATGTGCGATATGATCATGGGACTTGCTCGTAATAGGCAGGATGCTCTGTGATGGATGACTCCCCAGAAATCACAATCTCGAGGGCAGGGGGAGTCTACACGACAGCGTAGCTCGGAAGTACACAGTGGCATAAGCTTATTTGCTTCGTGCTTTATATTTGATTTTAAGTAAAATTTCGAGCATTGAATAAATATTATAGTTTAGATATCTAGAGTATATGTTAGTTTTATTTTATATTGGATATTTATATCTGTTCATTATTATTATTTTTCTTATTTTTTATTATCTTTTAACCCATAAATAGCTAGTTTGAAAGTTTTGGATGACTTGGTTAATAAAGAATTATCTTTTACTACTGTGCTACCACATTTCTCATCTTCTCCTTACTCTTCCAGTTTACGTAAATTGTGTAAAATCTGGTATGGTATCAGAGTAGGTTGATCTTAGGAGTTCCTCGTACTATCGATTTATATAAGCTAGTCAATATTGACAAGTTCACTTCCACTATTGATTTATCAAAGCGTGTTACGATCTAGAAAATTTAAGCATTTCAAGAAATGTTGACCTCTATACCATTGAGATATAAAATGGTTGTTGATTGCTTGGCGACGGTATGCAGAATGGGTGTTGACCACAAAATTGGCGGGGATATGAAATGGGTGTTGACTGCTTATCCGATGGATAAAAAATAGAAATTGATCGTTTAACCTGCATGTTTATCTTGTGGAAGAGTGTTGGAGATTTGATTTTGATTGTAGGACAATGGTCTTTTTTTCCTTTGCTGAATGATGACAGGATAAAAATCACTAGACAAGGGCAATACAACTGCACAAAATTCCATTTCTCTAGTTTTCACTTCTACTGTTGAACGAGTACACTCGGCAAATAATCAATTGCGGCATCCGTCGTAGATTGGGTGCTCCTATATCAAAATATTATAAAACAACAAAACCAACCTAACATGCATAACCTCACTACGACAAAATCTTGTATATAATTGTGTTATTATGTTACAATATTTATACGATAGTGCTAATTAATAAAATTAAGTCATTGAAAAAAAAAATTTATTTTTAGGGATCTTAAAAAAATTTTAAAAATAATTTAATTTTATTAATTAGTGTCACCATCTAAATTTTGTCACGTGATAATATCTTTTTATTCAAGAATCTCTCCCTCACTACACATCAGTCCTCCTCAGCCCTTAAACAGCACCTCCTAAATACATTCCTGATTTACTCCTACAAGTCAGTGTATTTCAAAATGCTCGAGCTAAACTTGTTCTCTTGTCTTGTTCAGATTTTGCGTGTGGAGAACCACTTGAACCGCTTCATGCTGAATGCTGTTCATGGTACTCGACAACATTGTAGTCTCGGCTTGGTGGATCTGGAAATGTAGCAATCAATTAATAAATGGATGCCTCCTTCCCAAGTAATGCGACTCGCATCTTGCGTTTTCCTCTTACTTTCTAATTCTGGCTCGACTTCGAGGTATGAAATACCACGGGGCTATTGGTACTGCCGAAAATGGTATTTCCAGATAGATTGTTGGATTAAGAAGGAAAAGGAAGAAAACCTCGAGGCATAATTAATGTCATTTTCGAGTCCCATTGGCGTCTATTATTTGAACAAAAAAACTTGGTTCAGTTCATTAAAATTGTTAAGTATCACTTTCTTTTAATCAAGTGATCGGATTCTAGGTCTTATTGGCCGAGAAAAATTCATGATTGAGAATATTTTATTCTTCAGTGGGTCAATTTAACTCGAATATAGATTACTCAGATCAATCAAATTCTAGATGACACAAGTTGTATATTAAAAAAAAAATGGTCGAGTCATTTTCAACGTTGGGAAAGAAGAAAAGGGTGGCATCTTCTCCCCTCCACGCAGCTTAAAACACGCAGTGATTATACGTATATAAATATATATAAAGAAAAGGCGAAGGTTTAATGCTGGAGTAATGGACTCTTTCACCGGGTCGTCGGGTTCAGGTGGACGGCTTGAAACTTGATCTCCCTGTGCTCCAATGGGCTTGAATGTAGGTTCGGGGTCTTGCAAGAAAGTCAAGTTCGAGGTGATAAAGTTGATCGATTAATAAAAGGTACTGAGAGTAGAGAAATGAGATGATTGAGTCAATTGAGAACAAAATACCTCTCCCATTGGTTAGGAGTATTTGTAAACTTTTTGGCATATACCACTTGTTATATATCTAGAAAACAAATGGATTCTCACTAAATCAAGTTCGAGTCAAATCGATCCACCAAGAGGGTGAAACTCTCTAAAGATAAGTTTTTTTCTTTTATAAAACCTGAACACGATATCTCATTTGAAAGGAATTGAGCTAACACGACGTGGTCTTTTGCATGTTCTGAGTGTAGTGCCTCGATTGGGAGGTTGTTGGTGGATCTGACTCGGTGCATTAGACAGAGGGTAGGTCGGATCCGACTCGATCTACTAAAGTCGGGTGAGATGAGTGGTCGGGTCAGATGAACCTCTAAAGACGGGGTGGGACCGGACACCCCCCTAATGGTCCATATCAAGCACGTTTTTGAGTAGTGAAAAGAGCCATCATATTCATTCTCTAGGTCGAGATTTAGACTGGTCGATTGGTTTTCGAAAAGAGGAAGTTGATTGATACACAACAAGTTAACTTCATATGTGTGTGTATATATATATATATATATTACTTTGACAAAATCCCACGCATTAACCTCTAATTTCGTATGTACCCTCCGAAAAAATAAAAGAAAAAAATTGCGAGGAAAAACCCTTGGGAGAAATTGTTTTTAGTGTGATAGGAGAAATTCCATGAAAGAAGTACACGATGAATTTGTTGTAGAACCTTTCATGAATCTTGGTACGTGTGAAGTTTTTACAGTGTTCGAGAATCAATTTTACACGATCAAAATCCGGACTGTGATTTATATAACGAACTCGATGTGTATTACAAGTTGAATATTTACTCATGAAAAACATTGCTGTATCATGGCAAGGACAAACATACAGGGGTTTTAGAGAAACTTTTAGATTAGTACAACTCATAGATGATAGACGATAATACGGTGAATTAGTTAATAATTACTTGATAAGTTAGAAAAAATATCATATCATATTTTGAAAATATTTAATATTATTAATTGATAGAGGAAGTCATTGACGTGTTATTTTTTCATAACGTGTCAAATATTTATTAATTTAAATTTGTGGATAGTGTGACGATCTCAGCTCACGTAAATCAGAAAACTCATGTGAGTTACTCTGTAGGGGAAATCTCCCAAGTAGAAACAACTGATCATACACTGTATTATCCATCAAAATAATTGTAAAAAAAAAAACTCATAAATTGAGTTTTCCACTGTTAGAAACACAAAATTTGCTACGATTAAAAGCAAAGGAAGACACGACACATATTCATATGTAGATGTTTTTTCGTGAATTCTGAAACACGACTTCATTCAATGGTCGAGGGATGCCTCTGCACCGAACTGTTGAGCTAAGATGCACAGGCATGGGTTTTGCTATGGAGAAGAAACGAACTCACGAGAGAGGATGCAATGGGGCTAAATATGTTTTTTTTTTTTAAAGAAGGGGAAGAAAACAAAAAAAAAAAAGGAAAGTGAAAAAGAAAAGCAGTTGAGAGATGATAGACTTATCGCATGTTTGCTTCACGCAAGCAGCTAAACGGGGGTGTTTGCTGTATCGCGTGGCTTTAAAGACTTTCTCTACTCTATGTATCAATCTGTTCTAAATGAGCGGAGTCCTTTGTTGGTCTTATGACGTCAAAGTACTTATATAATGATATTAACTGATAGAATTTAATTATTTTTAAAATTTCTTTAAAATTCTAAAAATAAAAAATAACACTAAGAATAACTTAATTTTATTATTTTATGTGATCAAAAGATAAATTTTATCATATGGTAACACTCAAAAGAGGACAATTTTCATTTAAATCCCATCCCCATCCCATTTCCCACATTATATTTAAAAAAAAAAAAACCAACATCCCCTCACAAACCCATAAAAACCAAAAAAAGGACCCAAAACCAAACAAAACCTAAAACCAAATTTCCCCCTCTCTCTCTCTCTCTACTCTCTTCTTTCTCTTCGTTTGCCCTCAAAGAAACCCTAGTAATGGTGTGATCACCATCACATCCCTCAACACAGCTTTCTTTCGATAACTCTTGTGTCTAAAAGCTGGAAAGATGAGCTCCAACCCTGGCTCCTGCGTTGGGCAGAAGAAGGTCTCGAGTTCCGGTGGGGGATCGAGCAGCGGGGGTGGTGGCGGCAGCGCTGGAGGAGGAAGCGGCGGCGGCGGCAGCGGAGGAGGGAGCGGCGGAGCCGGAGGGCCCTGCGGTGCATGCAAGTTCCTGAGGAGGAAGTGCGTGCCCGGGTGCATATTCGCCCCGTACTTCGACTCAGAGCAAGGGGCGGCACACTTTGCTGCCGTGCACAAGGTTTTCGGGGCCAGCAATGTCTCCAAGCTCCTCCTCCACATTCCGGTCCACAAAAGGCTTGACGCGGTGGTGACAATATGCTACGAGGCCCAGGCGCGGCTCCGGGACCCGGTCTACGGTTGCGTCGCGCACATATTCGCCCTCCAACAGCAGGTACGCTCCTGATTGTGAATTAATCGCCTCCGGATCGGTTAACCATCTTCTTTAGTTCAAATTCTCTCAATTTCATCTTCCTTATTTCATGTTGGTATAAATTAATTGAAGGAAGGAAGATAAAAGACTATCTGATGAAGAAAGATATGGGATCAAAACACGAAACTGAGCTTTTTTTTCCGATGAATAATCGCACTAAGATGATGTCCGATAAAACCGAGGCTAGACCCGGGTCAGGGCCGGTCCGGTAAGCCTATACGAAACCCTCTCGATCTTCCCATACCATCTACATTTAGTGATGCGGCATCGCTTTACATCCCAAAACCAACCGGTCACACTACATCGATCAACAAAGAATGTGGTCCACTTACCGGACCCTACACAATCCCGAGTTCTAGATCTGTCATACAGTTCCACAGAAGGAATTTCTGTGTATAGAGCAATATGTCTAACTCAGAAGCATTAAATTAGAAGATGTGATCTCTCCTCTCAAGGGACAGTAAATGTCTGAAGTGTTCATAAAGAGAAACAAGCTCTTGGGTCAGAAAATCATGTCAAAAAAAGGTTTTCACACTCAAAAGGGTAAGAATTTTTTTTAAAAAAAAAGGGGAAAAAGCTGCAAAATAATCATGAATTGTGAAAATTAATATTTAGGGTATGACGTGCTTTTTGAGGGCAGTGTTATATTTTACTGAAATCTAGAAAGACTTTTGATTAACATATGATGGCATGGGGTCGGCGGTTACTACAGTGTCTCCACGGTCTGTAGTGTACTGAGAGACTCTTTTCTTATTATTCAACCCAACAAAGAGAGAGAGAGAGAGATCGACTCTTTCTTATTGTCTTAAATCGTGGTTTTAGCTGTTATTAAGGAAATGGTCGGGTTGTTCTCTTGTTTACTTCTCATTTGAATTCTATAAATGATAGAATTCTACGATTTTAAAATCGTTTCCAATTAGTGAACCGAACTAGTTTAAATATTGATTGATTAGTATTTATATTTAATTTTCAGATGATGTAGACAGAAAAAAGTACTGGAAAAATTATCCCAATATTCCGATCTTAGCATTCTTGAAATAATAAAGAAGTTGGGGTCGTACTGGAAGAAGAAATAAGCTGAAGCTGATTGTCTTCCAATAGCTGGCATGTCCCAGAAAAGGGAAGATTGTGGGTAGGGGTGGGGGTGTTCTTGTCATTTTGCAGGAGCAGGGAAAGAGACTGATGTGAGTTCTTGCTCCGTGTCTCTTCGGCAAGAATTTTCTAAAGATTATTTATTCTCAAAGCCGTAATTATTTTAATTGGAATTGGCAGAAATGTCCATTGTGCAATAGGGGGAGTGGATGCCGAGTAAGTTCTTGGTCATGGCATAAATAAACACTCGGTTTAGGATCTCTACAAAAACCAGCAACACGTCGGAGACAGCTCAATTTGTGTCTGTAAATGTGTATTTTTTTGGTGTACAAATGAAATATGTTGGTAAAGAAAGAAATAGAAGAGACACAAAATAAATGTGTACAAAAAATTTTAATGACGAGAATTGAATTAGGGACCATTTGGTCTTTAGGTTGATGGTGTTATTACTGCACCAAATCCATTTTTTGAAATTTCTTTTTTCTAAGAAAAATTTTCAAGAATATAAACTTGGACACATATGGAAGCCTGGTTAAATACATTAATTGTCTCCAGCCATTATATCTTAATATAGCGTAGTGATTTGACTTGCAGCCATGAAAGATAATTAGGCTTTGCAAGTTTTGGGAAACATCACACGATAATCATCCTTCTCCGAAGAAGCTTTTTTCGACAAATCGAAACCAAAATTGTCATTTTCTTCCCCGTGAAAATCGATGAACGAGACTAGAATAAGAGAAATATGAAAATAAAAGGGTACGATGAGGGATGAAAATTGAACTTAATGGAAAATGACTGTTAGAACTTTTTTTTTTGGGTTGTTTAAGGTAAATTTCTTTTATAAGTATCATAATAAATCTCAAACTACTGAGCATTTTCACCAAAAAATAATGCATATTTCTCACATAAGGAACAAGCCTCCAAGCACATACCTGTGATTTTTATTTTAGTTTTTCTTGTTCTTTTAGGAATTTATGCATTAATTTTTCTTTTAGAAATTTCTACTAAACCACTATTTTCTTTCAAGATAATTTTCAACTAATTACATGCACACGCATATATAAAAACTGATACCAAAACATCTCTCTCTTTTTTTTTTTTGAATTTCAGTAAATATATTCCGCATTTGAACTTCATCTAAGATGCAACCGGTTGAGTAAACGCAATGCATCCTGCCGTATAAAACACTCAATTGCTACACACTTAATTGAACAAAAACATCCTAAGAGAAACGAGGTTTGACACAGTAATATCATTATCAATATGAAATCGAAAGCTCTTGAATTCGATTCCCGTGAACACGACTCCCATTTTCACTTAAATTTCTTGTCTCATTTTTTTTTGAGCCGAAAAAGGGAGAAAAAAAAAGGAGCCATTTCAAGCTTTCCAGATTGACCAATTTTGGTAGGGCCTCTTCAACTAGTTTATTCTAGATGAGGTGTTCACCTCTCCCTATGAAAACTCATGAAAATCATAATCTTTTTTCCCTGATAATTCTTGGGGATTGTCGTCGGCATTATTAATATTACTAATCCTGTTATTATCACAATCATCATTTTATTATAGAAAAATCATTAGACCTTTCTTTGTTAGCAAACTAACTCCATGTTCCCCGGCACATTGTCCAACCGCACACAACCTTTGAAGCTCAAAGACCAAGAACAAGAAACCTAATTTAAAGATTTTGTCAAACTTTCATACCCCCAACCTTGTCCTAAGATCAAGTTTTGATTTTTATGCTAGCAAAGTGTTATTTTATGATAGAAAATGTGTCTTAGGGACCACTGTTCAAAGGAGAGCAATTAAGTATATCATGTTATAACAAAAACCTGTGTGCACAGAAACAGTAGAGGGAATGGTTGATTAAAAGGGTACAAAGGGTTTCGTTGATGATAATCGAACTTCAGAACTCTTAGTTTCGGATCGAAATTCCATATTTATTAACCCATTTCATGTGTGAAGAGCTCAAGGATTCTTATTCTTGTTGCTGACATCTTCTGATAATGGGAATCAATCTCTTGCAAGAAATGCAAAAATTTCAGATCTTGAGTTTGTGATTATTCAGTTCGACGTGCCTAATGCCTTTAATACATTCATCCACCAAAAAGGAGAAACAATGTGATTTCAGATATGATGATGCAAAGAAATCCTTACGTGTAGATTTCTGTTTGAGATTTATTGAAAGACATTTAATGATGAAAAACCTGCAAGTTCAATGTACATCTAGGAAGTCTCTGGCGACCCCTTCTCGTCCGTTGGATGTGGGAGTCGTATGTCGTACGCTTAAAGGGGTAGTAGACGTTTTCCCAACGATTAAAACCAGGGTTTTCAACTTCTAGCGCGCATTATACGGACGCGTTTTCTATCCGTTATGCATGCATGCGTTACTCTTCTCTTAATTTCGCTACTTTTTCTTTTCCAAGTTTTGCCGATTATTTCCACGACCCTATACACACACGACTACAGGTACACATGACCGGATAAATAGGATGGTTTAAGTTTGCTCTAAGGGATTAGTTTCGATAATTAAATGTATCATAATTAACAAAAATTAATTTGTAGTCATTTTATTTTTTCTTTTTGGTTGCCGAATCTCTAATGAACAGGTTGTGAACCTGCAAACGGAGCTCTCCTACTTGCAAGCCCATCTGGCAACCCTGGAGCTACCAACGCCGCCTCCGCTGCCGCCGCAGCCGCAGCCGCAGCAGCAAGCGGTGCCGCCCCTGCCTCTCTCCATTGCTGACCTCTCGATGGCTTCTGCTGTCCCGGCGGCCTATGACTTGTCCATGCTCTTTGACCCAGTGGTGCTGACACCAGGGGCCATGCAGCAGCAGCGGCACATCGATCCTCGTCACTTTGTCGGCGGCCCACCGTCTGTTGCAGGAGGCGGCAGCGATCTTCAAGCTCTCGCCCGCGAGCTCCTCCAACGACAGGGGTCTCCGTCTCAGCCCCATGGCTCTACCCCGTGCACCGACGCTTCACTGTCTCCACCACAATCAAAATGAGATTGACCCCATGAATCGGTCGACTGTAGTGCTTTGCTCCACAGTTCTCATGTCCATTTGATATACCATATATAGAAGGGAGCATCTGAGTTTTAGTTTCTTGACATTACAGAGAGAAAATGGTAGTTTTAACTAATTAAAGAAAATACTATGATATTTGTAGCTTCTGGGACATCATTTTGGCCATTCTCTTACCATGGAAAATCGATTATTCAACGGTTAGTCTTATATTTTTCGATTACAATGCTACCTACGGGCCTGAATGGGAAGGGTAAAGGGGAGCTCTGATGGTGAGAAATCGAAATTAACATGTTTCTTTTTTTTTTTTGGTAAGTGAAATTAATATGTTTTGATCCTATATTGAAGACATTGTCACTATATAAATTTCTTTCATTATGTATGACTTAATATTTTGATCTTTCATGGATGTTCTCTTTTGGTGTTAACAGATCTCACTTCATCATTATTCAGGTACTGGTAATACTATGAAATATTTTCATAGAAAATCGAATTATAAGGGGCATTCAACTAATTATAGATAAAATTCAAATAAGGGTTTATTAGGGGAAATTGGCTAAGCATAATAATAGTCCCTTTTAGTTGCTCAGTAATGTTTATAATAAAGTTGATGTTAGTGTTTAGATCTTATGTACATTTTTAGTTATACAAGAGATTCATTAGTATTCTCCAACGACGATACATCACGTCAATCCCACCTCAAGAACAGTAAAAAAGAATCATCAAAATTTACCATGTTCAAGGTGGCATATCGTATATGCAGTGATTGCATGTCTTCCTTTATCAGCAAAGTCTCGAGTTTGTACTTCATTCCAGTTTCAAGGCAAGAATTATATCATTGTAAGTTTGTATAAAGAAGAGACAGAGGACTTGATGTAACAGTAATGCCATCGAACTTCAATCAAGAGGTTATGGTGAGACTTTTCATATCCATTTATTCGATTTTTCTTTATCCATTTATAGGTTTATTGGTACATCGAAAAAAAAAAAAAAGCTTGCATAGAGAATCTTGCTTGGGATTGGATTGGGAAGCTCGGGTCGTTAGGATAGTAAGGGATTGCATTCTTAGTTGTGTAAGTTCCTAAAATCATAGATTATTTTTCATGCAAAAAAAAAAAAAATAATGGCATCATACATACTAGCGTGCTGGCGGCAAGAATCAGTGCAATTTTTGGATAAAATGAAAATGAAAATTGAAAATCATTAAATAAATAAAGTATTCTTTATTCTTTTAAATACTTCCCCTCCAAATTCCTCCACTCTCTGTCCCACCAAATCTCTCAATTCATGAATTGTTATATAAACTTGGCCTGATTTTACCTAATTTTTCTCTAAATTATCTAACTTCGCCCCCATTGAACTTGTGATATTACCTTTCTATTGAGTTTTGCCCCCTAGACGAAGTTTCTAGATCCGTCCTTTCAAACATATGCTAAATATTTTCCTTATTAAATGTGATAGGTCAAGATTAATACCCGTCATGAAATGCGGCACACAATGCGAATCTGCAGCTTAAGGGAAGAGGAAGAAGAGTGAGGGGAGCATAGCACAAGAATAAAGCGGTGAAGAAAGAGAGAAAACAACTGTGGTGCCAACACAAAGAGTTGAACTCGGGTCACAGGCGTGGCAGCACAATCAGAAAGCCACAGAGCTAAGTATCCCCAACAACTCAATGTCCGATGAAAAAGTTTATTATCATAAAAAGAAAATTGGACGCGTGTTACGATGTAGTGAGTGCGCACCTGCTTTCATATATAGAATATATTGTATATTGTCGAATTTACCTCAGTCACTTGGGCTGTCTTTGGCATAGAAGTTAGAAGAATATACGGCTCACTAGCCCCGCGCGACATATACATTATAGCAATGGAAGTGTGCGTAGAGAAAAACTGTCCAAGTGTTAAAGCTAGACAACAACATAGGTATATATGTGATCGTATACTATCACCGAACAATGTCGACTATTGAGATAAATATTGAGTCGAACTCTTACAGGTTTAGTGAAAATTTACTATGT
Source organism: Lagerstroemia speciosa (assembly GCA_037672795.1). Taxonomy (NCBI): domain Eukaryota; kingdom Viridiplantae; phylum Streptophyta; class Magnoliopsida; order Myrtales; family Lythraceae; genus Lagerstroemia; species Lagerstroemia speciosa. The sequence continues at coordinate 4,698,908 of CM075289.1, read as the reverse complement.
GATATTGAGATGTTGGTGACTTGTATGAGAGCTAAGCTTGTTTGCACCAATCAGAACGTAGTTGACCTGGATATGAGGAGGCCTAAATTTGTCTCTCCAGAGTATAAATGATTCATTAAAGTGGTAAGACATCCCTTCTCATTAATTGAGGTATCAGATTTGAGTCATGTGAATATCGAAAGTTCATATTTTTGGAAAGTTTTACCCTTTTAGTGAACCGATCCGGCTGGGATATAAATTATCACGGTCTATTGGAATTTTAGATATAATGTGCCATACACCGAAAAGGAAAATATTCTCTGCTGACCCTTAATACGTCGGTACTAACCCGACTAAGAGATAAGGGTTAGTTGGGGTCAGCTGAAAACCAATTCTACTCAAAATTGGACCGATTCAACCCGGTTCAGATTGAGCCGCTTCACCGAGGATGGCTGACCAGCTTTGTCCAGTATAAAATTGTCGCCTCTGCTGTTGATGTTACCGCGTATAACCTTAGAGAGAGAGAGAGAGAGAACATGCAACAAAATAAATCGGTCATAAGAAGAGACAGGTCAAGGGTAAAAGAAAAGTTTCAACCCTAATTGGTTAGATACACCATGCCATCATTGGTACCGGTATATCCGATGCATTGTAGACTTCTTCCAGGTTAGAAAAGTGAGAAGCAAAATGAAAATGAGAGATTAATAAGAATAGATAAATAAGTATTAATTGTTAGAGTAATTGCTATAATCACTACTAATTGTATGCAATTTCATTTATTCTTTTATGATATGTTATCAGGTTTGAATAATGTGAATCTTTATGTCATATAACGCATTTAAAATTGGAGTGAGATATTTGTACCCATGGAAAATGGATGATATACTTTCGATGTAAGAGTGCATGAAAAAATAAAGCGAACTATGGTATTGAGAACTATGACATCGAGCAGTATATCCACAAAAAGATTCCGTGTCTCCGTCTAAAAGTCTTACACCGTAATGCCAGGAGGTAAAAGATTCTCTCGATTGTATCAGGGTCTGCTCGGCTCGGTATTTTGTTCATGTTCTTGTTCATGAAAGTCCTCAAGACAATGTTTGTGATAAATCGATTAAAACAGTGTAACATCAGTATCTTTATATATGAGGAGGTAAGTCAATGTTGTTTTATTATAACTTTGTTCGCGAAGAAATAACATCTTCAACGTGCTTTTATTTTTTTTTTCACTAAACTGATATCACAGATTCTAGTACTGTTTTTTTTCTTTGGTTAAATTGTGCTTGCTGGACGGGCATTTTCAACTATTATTCTTCAAAGGATCAGAGTTCCATTTGCATTCTCTAAGTCACCTCGAATTCATGATTGGACTTGCCAGAAGAAGTTGAAATACGGCGGAAGCTGAGACTGTCATGGCTGCAATTTTAGGAGACTGCGGGATGACTGTGCTGTACATATGAGCAAATATTTAGTATGTAATGCACGAGTTTATTGCATATTATTGTATAAATCTTTATCAGATCGTTACACGTATCCTATAGTATTGCCTTCTGCAAGTTGCTAGAAATGTGCCAAAGTCTCTGGCCATACTGCATAGATATGCCTTTCGACCAACTCATGATGTACACTTAACTGTTTCATGCCAGAGCTTGCGTGCAAGAAAGATGAGACGACCGCAGATGGTTTTGTGAAAACTCGAATTTGACTTGATTTTTACGAGCCCAAGCCAGAGTTAACAAATTGCTAAACGAGCTCGACTCAGCTCGTTTTGTTTACAACCCCAGTGGCAACTGCACGTTGTTTTACAATCTTCGGGATGCATTCAGAGCATGGGATTCGTTTTGGGTGGGTCCACAGACAAATGGTGAAAAGTTGCATTAAACAATTGATGAAGGATGAGAGTTCATACAACATACCTACTAGGAGACCAAATGAATCTGAGAAATGAGACGCCTCATTGCTGTGAGAGTCAAGCTCCACAGAACTCAATGAGCTGCATCACTATGGCAGCTCTCAGTCAGCTTCCACCTTCTTTCTTTCATGGGATAATGAATTTGGAAAGACTTACAGTAGCTTTCTACAAGCCCATTTAGAAGCTTTCTGCAGAAGCCCATCCCTTCTTTTCCAGTTCTTCCCTCAACGCCTGTGAAGGATGACAGCAGATGTAATTACAATGATGGATCATCCTAGGTTTTTCAATTTACACAAGCTAAAATTGATTTGATTCCCAGATTTTCACCTTGATTCTCTTCCTGTTGTAGTCAAAGTCGAAGTTTCCGATCCTCGAAGCAGATCTGTACTCCACGATGGAGTCCTTACCAGGTGGGAACCAGAACTCCACATCATCCACAAGCTGCACAGAAACAGCAGCAAGAGATGCAATGAGAAACAACTGGATTCCTGTAATTTGAACCAATTATATTCGGTTTCTTAGAAGGGCGATCAGGGATTACCCCCAGTATGGGACTCTGATACTCGACACGCACGTAGTCGTCCCTGTTTTCCACAATTTGGGGTGTGAACTTGCCTGGTTTTGTCAATTTTATCTGAAACAAACAATGCAATTTATTAGACTCGATCAATTGCTGTTCAGCTTATGGGTAAGCATTAGTAGACACAGGACGAGAATTGATGGTTCTACCACATCTAGAAGCTCTTGCTTGGCCTCTTCCTTGCTCACTGGCTTTTTCCTGGCGCGCCCTCCATTGTAGTTCCTATATTAACAATTAGCCAAACAAATAAACATATGAATAAATAAATAAATAAATGAACAAATTATTCCAATCTTTCTTGGTGGAGTTCAGACAGGTTGCACTATGAGAACAAACACGCATTTGACCTCACAGGCACATTTTACAAGTGCTGTCGGCCATAGAATAGTGATATAAGTTATTGATCGATATGTCAGCAAAGCATACCTTGGTCAACCACAAAAAAAAAAAGTAAAAAAAGTCATCATATGGCATTCTTTGTTTTTGGGTAATAACATAATACCATTCAAACTGAGAAGCTACTTCGCTTCTTCTTCTATAACTCCCATATTTTGAATGATCTCTGACCCGTCAAAGTAAGATAACAAGTCGCAAGAATCAAAATCCCTCCTGTTGAATCGCCCCATGTAAGTCGTAAAAAGTCCTGGTGATTGGATTGATACGATCTAAACATACCAGACATAGGACGAAATTTTTCTAACGAATTCACATTCAAACTGGGTGATTCAACTACACCAACAGATGTATAAGGCATAACATGAAATCATCCGCCCATTGGATGAGACTGATGTACATGTCACATGGCAGCACCTAGCAATCACTGCAACTGTTTCAGTGGCAGCAAAACACCCGACAAGATTGAGATTCGATCCAAAATAACTCATGTTGTTTGGAGAAAGTTTGGACCAAAGCAAATTAGATTCCTGTGCGAACTGGCAGTGCTATTGGTAAAGTACCAGGGAGGAGCGTAGTGGGTTAGATCGGTGATGTTCTCAGCAGTAGAGATGCAGTTCTTTGTGGCAGGGCAAAGTGCCAGTGAAGGAGGATTCTTCTGAACGCCAAGGTACTCTGGCTTCTTCCCACTGCAGCAATATGAAGAAGATCACGCCACAGCCCCATTAACAAAATCTTAAACAAACAGCAAGATACAGGATGAAAGAACGCCTTCAAGCCCAATGTGAACATCTAAGAGACTTTTTTTTTCCCTTTTGATACCGATAGTGTTTGATATCGTAGCAATCAACTAACCCATTGTCCGGTGTATTATACGGCCTGGAACCCGCCAATAAACCCCAGATACCAGCCCTGTGGGGGAGTCGAACTGCATCTAGTCTACTGCATGTTATCAGCTTACCAGCGGATCCACCTCTTAGAGGTAACATCTGAGAGACTTAATTTCACAAGATAAGGTCCAATTTTTACTGGGCAAATCTAACATATTGGTCCAGACATACCAAACCCAGAAATGGACCAATTTCTTATCTGGGTTAAAATACAAGTTAATGCATATGGTGAAAGATGGGCACAAGCGAATCGAACACTTCTGGGTTTCACCGATCCAACTTGGCCGAACGCAGGGCATTAAGAGGTACCTGAAGTTGAAAATTGCCCCAGCCACGGCCAGCTCGCTGCTCCTCAGTACAATTTCCCTGTTCAATTGAACGACATACCAGAGCTCAGAGGGAGGCGGAAAGATCTCTGTAGAAAGACTTAGCGAGAGAGAGAGAGTACCTTCTGGGTATCCGGTTCGGGGCTTCTTCCGGTTCGGGGCTCTGCTGCTGCTGCTCCTGAGAAAGGGAGATTCGGGGAAGGAAGAAGACTCTGTCCCGAGTATTCCTCCTCCTAGGTCTATCGTGATTCCTCCTGAAGCAGTGGAGATGGGTGCTTGGAGACGCCATTGAAGCTGAAGCCATCCTCGTCCCCGTTGAAAGGAAGAGAGGCTCGCAACTTCCTTTTGCCGGGCAGTCTCTCTCTCCGGCTCCGACGGCTCTCTTTTAAATAGAAGACGTCCACCACTGTTCTCTCCTCGGTCAGACTCCACCATCAGCAAAAGCAGTCCCCCACGCGAATCACAATGTAAACAACAATTTTCTGCGGTCAAAGACACCGAAAGGCAGGGGCGCAAGTTCACAACTTATGATAAGTTTGGTACTATGCAATGAGATTTCAATTACGGATTAATTACAGACCGAATTCTATTATATAATTAAGTCGTTATTTGGATCAATAATAAGAATTTTTACATAGAGATAATAGAGATAAATGAGAATAAATATTTAATTCCCTAAAAATTTCAATTTTGTCCAATGACTTTTTAATATCAATTTCATACTTAATAAAAAGTAAAAATTTCTTTGATCGTTTGTGATATCTAAGATTCATGTCCTTTCAATAAGATTTTGAAACTTTATTGTAAAAAATTACATAAAATTTTTTTACCGAGTTTATTGTCAATATTATAACTCTTTTCATTCTTAATGATAAAAGTAGGATAAAGTTTTTTTTTTAATTTTTTAATTATGTAAAATTAAATTTAAATTATATGAAATGATTTTTTAAAATTAATTTAATTTCTTGGAGATTTTGCTGGTTTAAAAATAGGGGGCCCTTATTTGACTTCAGTATACTTCTCAGGACTCCAACGTGATCTTAGTTGGTCGGCTGTCAACCTATGGGTAGGAGTGTAAGGGAAAAAGAAAAAGTGAAAATTGAAGAATAAAAAAGGACCAAGACGAACCGGAAAAAAAATCGAGTTTTGGGGTTCTTGCATAAAAATAGGTTGTTTGTTAGGTGAAGAAAAGACCAGGGAAAGGCGAGCCCCGATTAGAAAACCCTACTGCACTCTGGACGGACCGAAGTCATATAAAGATAAAATGTCATATTTAATAATTTGTATATCTAATGAATTTTCTTAATAAAAATAATATATTTGATGCTTATGTACTTCATATTTTGTTGATATTTATACTAATTAGTAGTTTACAACGAGTTTAATTTATTATTATTATATAAAAATCGGTACGAAAAATCATACATCTAGTAGTTTATATATATGTATATATATTATAAATATTATTGTATCCCGTCAATCAAATAGATTTCTTTTTGGTGAAAGACGGGGCAGAGACGCTAATCTCAATTACTGAAAAATTAAGAGATAGACAAGCGGGGTATGGAAACCCCTATGACAACACCGAACAAGATAAACTCAAGCCCAGCGGGGATCGGATAGATTTACATCATATCATTATGAACCGATATCTATGTCTAGGAGTGTAAATAAAAAAATTGAAAAATTGAAAAAATCGACCAAGATCAACTTAAAAAAACTGATTTTTGGAGTTCTCTGTGAAAATTGGTTGGTTTTTTTGGCAAGGGAAAACCGGTCCAGGAAAGTTGGGCTTGGACCGAAAAAAAATCGTCGAGCCCCAGCCGCCTAGATTTCAAATTTATTGAGTATATATTTTATTTTAGAGTATTTATATTAGAAGTGAGTTTAATTTTTAATACACGAGAGTAAAAAATAATATAATCTTATCCAAAAAAATTATAGAACATATATTTGAGGTATACGTTTTGCTAAATTTATAAGAGTCTTGAATTATTCAGTTGAAATCCCGCCCAAAGTGGTCAATTTTTCATGGTCCTATATGGTTCTCATATGATTTTTCAGACTCGAAAAACTAGTCGGGGTCCATCTATTTACAGAAAAAACCCACCGACTTGTTCCATTTTCACCCCTATCCACATCCAAAATTGTCCAAACTTGAGCTGAATCACTCTCATCCATCTTCCTTGACCATATGTCCAACTCTCCAGGTCAAACCACCCAAGGCTCTGTAACCGGCCTGCTTAATCGACTCTTCAAGTGGGGCCCTCTAACTACATACGACTTTATCCTCACCTTGTTAGCCTCCTCACCGACATGGTATATAAACACAGTCGATCCTAGGGGTCAAGTATGACAACCTTACATGCTCTTAGTTCTTGTATACTCTGTTTCCCTCTCTTTTTCTTCCCCTTACTCCCACTTTTATTCCAGACATTCATTTTAAGTATCGGAAGATCATTTCGGATCACCACACTTAGATTTGTCTTCGTTGCATATCGCAAGGAAGCTGTTACAAGTCTTTCTTCAGCTATCTTCCGCCTGCAGCTCAATCTACTATTGTTAGATAGGTCACTTGGTGGGCATCTTAGCATCATTTTAATTCTCTTGTTAAGAGATGAAAATCGCTAAACTACAAGTAGACCAACCATAATAATCATGCCCCACAACAAAGAGCATTTGAAGGCCCTTGAGGTTGGGAATTGACCTATCCCATATCCGTAGCAGCCCATCCCCAATATTTACAGCAATTCTCGCAAACACTACCCTTGAAATGGGCCCTCCAAATGAGAAATGATGTTGGCGTTGACCAAAATTATGAAAATGCAGTCCATGAGTAGATGCAAGAGAAAGTCTAGGCCACTCTCGTCGAACAACATAGGAGCTGTGATGCATAGGCACGACACTTCTGAGCCCACACCAGTAGTAGCCAACCTATCGTGTCCAAAGTTATCGACAAATCAAAGTCTATTGAGTCAAATTTGAAGATGCCCAAGAATAGGGGCTTGGGCATTGACGTCCTCCCATATTTGGGGGCTCCACAAATATAGTATGATTTTTAGGGAAAGGTTCCTTATAGAGGAAAAAACGGCTCAGCAGCCATCTCCTTCTCTTGCAGACAGGCAATATGCCCCGTTATTTTTTAGGGATAAATCTCAAATTCATATTTGTACTGTAAGGTATAACCCAATATTTAACAGTCAATCCCCCACTGCCCTATCTTTTGGCTCTATTCTATCCTGTCACCATGTTAATACATTCAAGTCCATACTTGTTGAGACAGTATGACCAACCACTCCCTTAACACTTGACTCTTGCCCCTAGCTCGTTGGAATAGCAAATTAAGAAATAAGTTAAGCAAGGCATGAAAATGTTGGATAAATGTAAAAGGCTAGCTTATAAGGATGAATCAGGCTCATCCTTTACCCTACAGTTTCTTAATGCTTGCATTCCCTCCCTGCTCAACTTTTCCCAAATGCCTCATTATGATGGAAAGATTGACCCGTAGGTCCACCTTTGCCTTTTCTCAGACGCAATGGTAGCTGGGGAAATCATGAAGAAACATATGCTAACTCTTTCTTGCAACACTGAAAGGGGCAAACCTCCTCATGGTTTCATTTCCTCCCCTTGAAGTCGATCAATAACTTCTATGTTCTTTGACAACAGTTCATGTCTTGATTCAATGGGAGTATTAAGTTGAATAGGGAGATATGCAACTTGTTTTCCCTTAGGTAGAATGAAGAGGAGATGCTAAAAAGTGTATATGAGTTTTTTTTATGGAGGTTGAGATCAATGTCGAGCCAATAAATCATGCAAAAGTCATGCAAGTCTTTTGCAACAATATAAGAAGTTGAGATGTTAGGGTTAAGTTGACAGAGAGCCCATCTGTATAGGGTTAGCTGATAACATATAGTAGACCAGGTCTATAGTTCGACTCTCCAAGGAGACTAGTATCTGGGTATTAATGGCAGACCGTTCCATCATCCGATAAAATGGTTGGTTGTTACGGCATCGGATACCGTTGACATAAAAAAAGTTGACAAAGAACCCTGTTCACGTGTTGGGCAACCTCCAATGCATAGACAATTAGTTCATTTAGGGATTTGACCGTCCCCAAACTTAACAGTCTCGGAGAAGAGGAAGAAACCGAAAGACTCTACCCCAATAGTGAAAATTCCAAGCCAATCCAACTAACGTTCAAGTTGCGTTTTACTCCCCTGACGGCATCTAGGAGGGAGATAAAAAATGAAGTAAAGTGCAAAAAACTCATTGAACTATCCTAAGTCCTCCCAACACAAGGGAAAGCCATCTAGCAGGGGACACCATGAGTATCATGCATGATGGTGTCACGGGATAGAGGGTTGTCTTGACAGGTAATCAAGACCGAGAAACTGATTAAGTAGGGTAAACTAAAAATGTACATATGATGATGCCGACTTGTAATCAAGATCGAGAGACCTGACATTCAAGAGGGCTGTAACCAACAAAAAAAAAAAATAGATATCCTGCGCTAATTTAAGCTGATTTACCATAAAGGAAGAGCCCAATCATTCATGCCATGATAATGCTCTAGTTGTAACTCTCAAAGTTGGAGGGTTCGACGTCAAGTGGGTTCTCATAGATATAGGAAGATCTGTTGAAATCCTTTCTATAATGCCTATGGGACTATATATCCATCATGCCCAAGGATATTACTGTAATCTCCCTCCCAACCACTTTCGGCGGCGACTGTCAAGTTTACATGGGCAAGCGCAACACAACATACTTGGAGAAGGGAGAGCCATAGCAGGTTTGCATGTATTGTTCAATATTTACTCAATGGATGCCTTCTGAAATCATGTTTGTGTCCTCGAGAAGTTGGTCAGGTGATGAGTCATGAGGAGCCTAAGTTGGGAGCCAATATCTTCATGACATTGTGAGGAAGCAGATAATGCTGTTCCGCATAAGGTTCTTCACTGTCCTGAGGCACTTCTGAAGTAGTCTGTTGAATCTGTGGAGCCGTCACTAAAAGAATTTCTGGACAGAATCATAAAGGACATTGAGCAGCCCTTATTGATATCGTAAGCATAATTAGGCTTTCGGTTGGAAGTGGAATTACAAGGAGTTGGAGAGTTTCCTGAGGTATGTGGACCAGTATCTCCTGGCAAAACGAACGTCCTCTGATGATAAAGTGCCAGTAGCTGCCGTCAGTGGCGATGCCAAGTTATGTTGACAGACCGCAATTTGTGAGGCAGAGATGGCAGTAAGTGGTCAAATGATAGGGAAACCGGCTGAGATAAATCAGCGGTAAACGTGCACGTTCATAGTCAATGAATTGTCTACTTGCTGAGCTCCAAATAGGTGATCCCAATATCGATCCCTAGGATGGAAGACGAAAATTTTCTTATGAATCCCGATCCGATTACAGATTAGTCTCGTGATATGTTTCGACTAACTAAAAAATACTGCATAGTGCAAACAATAAAATGAACTGTCAACTATACATCATATAACAAAAAAAACATCAGCTTAAGCCTTGCGGTAATTACAGCCTTGAATATTTATTCATTTGTTTACTTCAAGAATTATGAACAACATAAATCTTTTACAAATTATCACCTTTCAATACTGTGAAAATTTCTCATGGTTAATTTAAATAACGCGGACACTCTGTAAACTCCATGTGAAAATGGCACCCCGGTACTGGGTATCCACGACTCCCCTTGTATGAGCTTGCTCGGCAGAATAAGGACGAGCATCTTTCTCACTCCTAAGCACATGGTAACCGGACCAGCTAACCCTCCACTCGGTTGGGGCGCCTTTGCCCGAGTTATGGTACTCGCCGTAGAACAGTGTCGTGAGGGCAAAGTCGCCTCTCCACTCGCTCCATCCTTTTGGGTCGATCATACCGTCCAGATCCGACTTCATCACTACCGTCCGGGAGTAAACCTTCCAGGGCCGCCCCAGGTAATTCTTGAATGAGCCCTTGACTGACGCAAAGTCTGCAGCCGGGGCTACGCGGCACCCCTGTATCGAGATCCCTGTGTTTGTGTGAGGGTTGTCCCGGCCCTGGGCGGTTACCATGTTGGACTGGTGTTCCATCGGCTTCCGAACAAAGATGTCACAGTTCTGGAACACTACGGCCGCGTCCCCAAAGATGAAGTCGACCGTGCCGTAGATGCTGCAGTCTCGGTAGAGCTACCTCAAGGAATGGGTGTAGAGGGTGTCCTGGTAACCCTTGAAGCTGCACCGGTAGAAGATGGCTCTGTCCGAGCTCGCCCTGAGCGCCACAGCCTGGTGCTTCGCGGGACCTGCCGTGCTCTCGAATGTCATGTCTCTTGCCCAAAATCCATCCGCAGATACACCTGGAAGAGGGCGTAAAACCATTGATGAAGACTGCTCTAAACACTAGGTAAAACTACACACAACTATTTTTTTTTCCAATCTACTGTATTCAAAATGCAACGAGCACTAACTAATATAGATCGATTTAGGTCAGTCTATTGAGGAATAACACTTTTCAAAGTGAATTATTTTTCATTCAGAAAAACTCAAACCCGAGACCTTTACTTATGGAAAAAGGCATCAAACCACCTCAACCAAACCACTTTGATTATATATACACACATTTAAGCTAATTCATATTTACCCAGATGAGTCATCTAAACTAATTCAAATTTAATTTCTTTATTACAGTTTTCTTTTTACTCTTTCTCTTCACTTAAAGCCTTTATTACAGTTATATATATGTATGAAAAATTTTTATACTCGAAGATATTTACCAAATGTGGCTGATTTCATGGTGGTAGATCCATCCACTACATTTCTGCTACCAGTCACGATGGTTAGGTTGATGCCGTCGCCCACAAACGTTAAGAACCTCATCGTCTTTTCGATCTCAACTTTCTCATCGTATACTCCTGCTTTCACGTAGATGATCACACGGCTAGTACGGTTCATGCCCATGCTGCCAACTGCAGCCAATGCTCCGTTTATGGTTGTGTGAGTCCCGGAGCCCCTTCGCCACCACAAAGTCGGCCTTGGAAGTCGATGCATTCCATGAGGCCAGAAGGCCGTAGACGGGTTTCGGTCTTTGATGAGCAAACACTGAAAAGGCAAGTTACACGTAAAAGATATTATAGAAGTGGGATGTAAGGAGAAAATCTTGAATGTTTATATATGATTTATGAAGTGAGCTTAAAAAATAAATAACATATAGAAAATAAATAAATAAATAAATGTTCATACATTTTTGAAACACTGACACAGTATATAAAACTAATTTCTCTATAATTTTTCCAGTTGTAAAAACTTCAGTTTATAACTACCAGTCAATTAAGGCAAGGTAAAATGGTATTCATTATATTTTTCGAGAAAGTATTTTTCTATATAGAGATAAAAAAAATATATCCTCTTATATTATTTGTACAACTGATATAAAAAATTTAACGAACTTCTTAGTCAAAGTCAGCTAGTCAAGCCATTTTATATAAAATTATACTATACATTGATGAGATTATAAAAACACTGTATGTAGTTTTTTATTCATTCTACAGCTCTTTTAAATTTATAAGAGCCGTTTGTTAAAAAAAAAAAAAGGAAGAAACGGGCCACTTCTACTTCTCATTGGCCCCATGCAAACCCAGAACATCAAGACTCATCCCTGTAAATCCATTACATTACAGAAAAGTATTGATACTTTTATAAGGGTTAAAAAGAATATATATACCTAGATTTATCTTAGAATTTCTGTCGAACACCATTTCATTTTCGACTCAATGAAGTCCATTTTTGTATGTGCACTGATTCGTGATAATTTCATTCCCCCTTAAAAAAAACCATTTTGGTTGACTTTCGTACAGTCATTTTGAAAAACCTTTTATTTTGGAGGTGACATGCTTGAACAATATTATACAAATGATACAGGAACGTAATCAAGAAAGCTAGTCAATTACCATTATTTACACCCATCATCGGCTCCATTTTCTTATAAGAGTAAGCCAGGGCCTCATTGATCAGACTTGTCAAGTTCCCGAACTCCGGAAACGGCTCCACTCCCTTACCACCGCCGTCGCTCCAGTCGTCCACACAACTCCGGTGGTTCGCGTGCACCCCGCTCAGCCATGCATCGGCATCCTCCCAAGTGTGATTGCTCGCTAAAACGGCAGAGATCAACTGCTCGAGGCGAAACTCGCTCTCGTCGTAGAGCTTCACGCAGTCATCAAGGCTCACGTTGACCTTCCCGTTAGGGTGATAAGAGATCACCTGCGGTTGATTTTCCAAGGTGGAGTTTCCGGCTGCCCAGTCCTTAGCCTGGGAGACAAGTTCTTTGGCCATGAGGATGGTAAGGTGGAATCCTTGGTCGTGGGAGATGGCGGCGGCCGCTGTTGTGAGGAGGAGGGGGAGGAGTGAGATGATGAAGGCGGCGGTGGCTATGGAAGGTGACATCTTGGCTACTGCTGATCGGACACTAAGATTACGTGACAATATATATATATATATATATATATATTGTGTGTGCATGTATGCTTTCTGTGGCATATAAAGAGGAATAGCTGAGCAATCCTAGACAAGGTTTTGAGTCTAATCCAGTGTTTTCTTTTTTTGAAGTTGTGGAACTAATTACTAAATTCCATTGTTAATGATGATGAATGTGAGTAATAGAGGAAGGATGCATAAAATTAGAATAGAATGGAGAATTGATCAAAATCTATAATTTAAGACAGTTTTGGTAGTAATGTTTTTCCTCTTTTACTTATACAATTGATTATATTACCTTGTATCAATGCAGAGACTTTTTTATAGTCACAACCTCACACAAAAGATTAAAAAAACATAGATAGTCATACTTCATGGAGAAAAAGTACCAATTGAATTGTTCTAATTGATAATAATCAAAGGAATTGATCGGATAATTAATATTAATTTATTTATTCATCATAATTTAATTGATATTATCTCAGGTAACATAGTAAAATAAGATTATATAAGAATCTCTCCAAAAAGATTAGTACGTAGCTGGGATTTTCCGGTTTCCATTCTCTAGCTTTAAGTAAGAGTAATCCATTTTCAGCTATAAGCTAAGCTAGGTTAATTAGGCTTCGAAATAGCTATCAAAGTCTAAAGGAAAACTGCTTTGATAGATACATTGTCCTCTATTAAGGTCAAGAAGTATTGCAATTGACGAGGGTAAAAGTCTCCGTACTCATTAATTTTTCTTTTCTTTCTATTTTCTTCAAATTCTAATGATGTCATTTATAAATAAAAAAAATAAAAGGATAATCAATACCCAATATATAAAGTTTATTGATGAAATTACAATTAAGAGTTTCTAAATTTCACATTGAGGATGGACAAACATAATTGTAAAATATGTCTAAACCTTTTTTTATCAATAAAATATGTCTAAACCTTTTTTATCAATAAAATGTGTCTAAACATTTATTTTTTATTACCTTGAAACGTCGGGAAGGAGACGGGTTTCATAATAATGTTTAAAAATTACAGTGAAAATCTTATACAATATATATATATGAGATTTTTTAGCATTAGATTTTACATATTTCAAATGGATTAACTCAATTCCGATTCGAGAATCGCTCAATATACAATTTAAGACATATATGGTAGTAATTTTTCCTCTTTTGATTATATATATATATATATATAAAGAAAAAATACCCACTATAAATGTACATGTTTACTATATAATTGCAACCGGTTTTTCATTCTCGTGCTTTTTAGTGAATGCTCCGTTTTCAATCTACAAGCTAGGTTTATTTGCCTTGCAAAGAACTATTAAAATGGAAATAAAAAAATTTGATACATTGACATTGTTTTTGTTTTAATGCGAATAAGTATGATAATTCCCATCAATTTCCTTCTTTCTTTTTTTCTTCAAACTGTATAGGCCACATTTATAATTCAAAAAAAGAATATAAAAGAGCAAATATTAGTGGTTATAAAAAGCCCACTAATAAAATTGGAATTAAAATTATGGGTAAATGAGACTGTTGGTTTTCATCTGTTCTCATTTTATCATTTTCGTACTAAACTTTTAATTTTTTGTCATTTACATTGTAAATTTTTTAAGTTGTTGCGCTTTAGTCATCCAGTTACTTTTTTATCCAAAAATATTTTTCATCCAAAAAGTATTTTATAAAAATTAAAAAAATAGAAAAAATAACAGGAAATAAGCATTACGGTGAGACCTTTCCCGGTTAAGAAAATGTTGGTTACTAGTATGTGTTCCATCTAAAATTATTACCAATTCTTGTTAAAAATGAGTCATGATTTTGTAGTAATAGTAGTGATAGTAGTCACTAATCAATTCTCAATTAGAAATGAGTACCAATTTCGTAAAGTAATGTGATCACCTGTTACACTCTACCAATACTTTCCGTTTCATTTACTTTTTCTTCTTTTCTTTATTTTTTGAAAATATGTTTGTTAGAAAATTTTTGGATTATAAAAAAAAGTAACGGTAGGAGTAAAGTAAAATAAAGTCAAAAGATTGAGAATATAAATGATAAAAAAATTTAGAATAAGAGTGATAAAAGTGCGAAGGATTTAGAACTAAAAATGTCCTTTTCCCAAAATTTTCTAGATTCCAAATTGAGAATGCGGAAGCATAATTTAAAATGTGTCTAAAATTCTACTTTTTAGTACTTTGAGAAATTGGAAAAGAGTTAGATTCCATAATTATAGACAAGTCCAGTGAATTTGTTTGATGTTTTGTGTTGCTCCATTCCTTTATATAAAGATATTCTTTACACAACTCTCTTTAAATGAGTGAAATGAAACAAGAATGAGAAGGATAGTAACATCATTTGTTCAAGCAATTCTATTGACATGATAACACCAAGAGAAAGTGAGAAAATGCGTGTTTATATGTTGAATAGCCTTTTAAGTAAATTTTAAACAAGGTTTTATATATGCACATGTATATATTGCATGTATGTATGTATTTAACAATAATTTAATTTTAAGAAAAATTAATTAAATAAATATTATATAATTTATTTGAAATAAATAAATAAAGTATTATATAATCCAATTTAATAAATAAAATAAAAATTTAAAAAAATTAGGCCCGACCAAACCCCCCACCAAATTGGGATTGGCCCAGTAGTCCACCAATTTCGGGCTGGTTCGTGCAGTCATGAATTGCTAGTCTAGGCCCGGCTCGATCAGTTCATGAACCAGCTTGACTCGGCTTGGAACTGGCTCGAACAACTAATGCAAGAGGATGATAATGAGAGCGAGCAATTGAGGGAGACTGGCACATAATTAGGTAACTATGAACTTAATCCCTATACAACACTTGAATCCAAAATTTTATTTAAGAAATGTAAATTAATGTAATGCATATTTCTACGGTACTGTTACAAAATCTAACACATCTTTTATCATCCTAGAATTTGGGTGTATACACTTCACACGCATATGAGATAAGTTTCGAGACACTAACCTTGATCCATGGTTAGAACCCATAATTGATTCTTTGCCTCCTTGCCTTTCTATGCTTGCCTCTTGATGAATGAAGCGATTGTGATCTCTCTCTAATCACGAATGTCTCTATTTATGAACATCACTGTTCGTTTTTTTTTTAAACGCCCCACTAGTAACTGACTCCCTTTCTTAATTTTCAAAATCTTTTTACATATCCGAAAATCACATCTTTTTAATCAGTCAGTCAGTCATGTATCTTTTGAAGAGGAAAAAAACCGATTCGATTATTTGGCAGGAGGAAATGGAACCTTAAAATTCAAGTTCTAAAATCCATGAATCTTTAATTTTCTTAACTAACACATATCTATCAAGGTGTTATCTTCTATATTAAAGCCATAAAATATTATATGAACCTAATACACTGTTAATAAACCCGAGATACATGGACACATGGAATATTACTTTAAGAAAATATTCTAACAGAAAACAGAAGTGTTGAGTCATTTCAAGTTTCAACCAAATTCATATTCATATTAACAACACCAGCAACATCTGACAGGTTGGAAATATTTTCCTTGGAAGTCAAAATAAAATACTTCCAAAAACCTTATCTCTTGATAGAAATAATTGTCCCTGCGGTATAAATTTTTCTTATAAATGTAATGCTTTACTACAAAATGATTAAAAGGTAACATCTGAGTACAATACATTTTTAAAATGTATTATTTTGATACATTTGATCAATTTTATATTAATACAGTTAAATAGGTTTGATATGATGCCGAGTAACGATTTCGGTCATGTGGTATTGAAAAATAATTTTAAACTATACGAAACAGAAAAAAAAATATCAATAAATAAGCCAAAATAAAATAACGTACAAATAACAATTAAAAAAAAAATTCTCCCTCGATAAAAATCTGTAGCTCCCTAGAACAAGCCTACACCGTCACTGGAGGTGATGAGTTAGCCACCGGAGGGGGTGGGGGCGTTACCGATGAGAGGTCTGGCCGGGGTTTGGATGGACTAGATTTCGAGGAGGGTGGAAGGCGAATCTGATTGAAGGAAGAAGGGGGACAATGTTGGGAATCTGACTGATCGAGGGGATCGTGAATCGCTTGCCTATACCATATTACAAAAAACATCAGTGCATTTTGCAGTCATTACACGCTTGCTTATTTACTTCATCACCGCTACAAGAGTTAAAAAGAGTTATGCACAATACCAAAGTTTTACAACATACCACGATCCAATACTACGACTATTTTTCATTGTCTTTTATATTTATAATATTAGTTAAACTTACGTCCATGGTCTCTAAATTCCAAGGGCAAAGGGCACCCCAGTCTCGGGTATCCATGACTCCCCTTGTATGAATCCGCTCGCGGAATATGGACGGGCCTCTTCTGCTCTCCTCAGCACATGGAAACCAGCCCATCTCACCCTGCGCTCGGTCGAGGCACCACTGCCGGTGTTCATGTACTCACCATAGAACAGCGTCGAGAGGGCAAAGTCGCTGCTCCACTCTGTCCACCCTTCCGGGTCAATCAGACCGTCCAAATCCGTCTTCAGTATCACGGTCCGGGAGTACCTCTTCCAGGGCCGCCCCAGATAGGTCTTGAAAGAGCCCTTGACGGATGCAAACTCCGGGGCAGGTCCTATGCGGCATCTGTGTATTGAGATCCCCGTGTTCGAGTTCGGGTCGTCCCGGCCCTGGGCGGTGACCATGTTGGACTGGTGGCTCATCGGCCTCCGGACAAGGATGTCACAGTTCTGGAACACGACCATGGCGTCGCCGAAGATGAAGTCGACCGTGCCGTAGATGCGACAGTCTCGATAGAATTGCCTCAAGGAGTGGGCCAGGAGGGTGTCTTGGTAGCCTTTGAAGCTGCACCGGTAGAAGACGGATCGGTCCGAGCTTGCCCTTAGAGCCACTGCCTGGTGCTTCTGGGGACCGGCTGTGTTCTCGAATGTCATGTCCCTTGCCCAAAACTCATCCGCAGACACACCTGAAAGTAGTGCATTAAACATCTTACAACAGTAAGAGTGTTATTTAGAGTTAAATCCCACGTCAATTGGTTGAAGAAAAAACTTTAATTTATAAGAGAAATGAATACTACTATCTAACGGATTAGACTTGTAGGTGGAAAATGGTCCAAGACTCTTGTAAGTTCGGGTTGAAATTTTATATGCTATCAATGCAAGTCGATCCCGAATTAACATCATGCCAAGTTCGATGTGGAACTCGTGGTCCGTTAAGCGTGAGACCAAAAGAAAATTGTTTGGCTTGTAGTTAGTTTATTAAGTATGAAAAAAGTCTGACTTGTACGTTAGCTAGAGGATGGAAGCGAAGGCCCGCTTCGTGGTATTTTATCTCCCTCAATCGAGATTGGAAGAAAGCACTGTTGCCTAACAATTTAAGCTTTTAGGTGGAAAAGTACCCAAGATTTTTGTAAGCTCCAGTAAAAAATTTTACAAATATAAAGTCGAGTGGAAAAGTCCACGATATTTACCAAATGTGGCTGAGCTCAAGGTGGTAGATCCATCCGGTACATTTCTGCTACCAGTTACGATGGTTCGGTCCATGCCGTCACCCACAAACATCACGGCCCTCATGCTCTTTTCGACTTCAACTTTCTCGTTGTAAACTCCCGATTTCACATAGATGATGGCTCGGCTAGGACGGTTGCTGCCCATCCTGCCGAGTGCAGCCAATGCTTCATTTATGGTCCTGTGAGTCCCGGAGCCATCCTTCGCCACGACCAAGTCGGCCTTGGAAGTCGCTGCATTCCAAGAGGCCAGAAGGCCGTCGTATTCGCCAGGGTTGGGTCTTCGATGCGCAGATCCTAAACAAGCAAATTATAAATAATTACTAATTTTTTTAAAACAAAACGTCACATACTGACAGAAAAAGCAGTTTACAAAGAGTATAGAGTTCGAATAATGAGATCTAAACTCAAAGCATCTTCATCCCATAATGAAAGTAGTGCCTCCCGATCGGACCATCCATCGAGAGAGAAAAGTTTTATATGTAACGGGAATAGCACGTGCCAGTACTCATGTGTGTTACAAATCAATAATCTTGTCGGTATGCGACATTATATAAGCACTGTTATGTAATACATCCGTCACACAGAAGACTCTCTCCTCTCTCTCACACACGTATATAACAATTTTGTAGTTATCTACAGAAACAAAATTACATATTCGGATAGTGCACATGCGTATGCCATGGTGTGGTGCAGGTTATGCATGCGCACACAAGCTTGGTTTGTGGGATTACGTACTTTTCCTGTATAGAAGTTATCCAAGGTTGCATGGAGAAAATCTTAAATGTTATGATTCTTTTTTTTTTTTATGATCGCCAGCCACGGTATCCAAGTAGGCCCCACCAGCGGTGAGACGACATCTTTCAGCCAACCACACTTGACTAATCCGTTGGTCGCCCCAGGTCGCACGCCTAGTAATGGCGGGTGAGGCTCCCAAGGGGGGTGTCTGCGTGTGTGAGGTCTCGAACTTGAGATCTCCTTAAGCGGCACCGAGCTGCTTACCACTCAGTCCAACCCCTTGATTTAAATGTTATGATTCATGATGTGGTTTGCTCAACAAATCAATAAAAATTTTGATAGATAAATAAATAAATGTTGATACATTTTCGGAATACTTACCCACAACTATTCTCTTAGGAAATCTACTTTCTTAATGTCTTTTTTTTTTACGGTAATAAATGACAGCACAAGGGTTTACAGGGAGAAAGAACGGTCAGGATTCAATTAAGAATATCTTAATTGAGTGTTAATGGATAATAAGATGGGTTTAACCCAAAAAGAAAGCCAAAAGATGCTCTAAGGTGAGGAATTGATGTGTGAAAAGATATTAGTGTTCATAGGCAACTAATTAATTCTAGTTGAGGGTAATCTTCAAAGAGGAAAAATACGATAAAATTATCATTTAAAAGTCGTATAGTAATAGATAGAAGATGGATCGATGTACAACAGGGAGCCAAGTTCATACGACACCTTTGTTAGGGAAAAAATTTCGGCCACTTTGATGAAAAAGTTTTGTATGTAAGAGTACCACTATGTGATGGTGTCTATGTGAAAATACAACCAATCAAATCAAGTTACTTTAAATTGTCTCTTTTCTTTATAGTTTTTATAAAAAAAAAAAATCCTAAGTAAATATCTTAATTTTATTATTAACTGATGTCAAGACTCTCTCCACTTTGACTCCTTTTAATTTCTCCGCTGTCCCATATAGACCACAAAGACAATTTAATGTCCTGCCAAAAAGAAGTCTATATTTGCATGTCCTTTGGTAATTTCCTTTCTCCTCGAAAAATCAATTTGGTTGACTTAAGTGGAAAAATTCTTGCATGGTTGGCTTTAGGGCGTGCAGAGCGATCGAAAATCTAGGAATTATTCTATAAATTTTATTTAATTTTATCTAATTTTTATTAAGTTATCTAACTTCACCTCCTAAACTCATTATATTACCTTCCCATTAAGTTTTGCCTCCCTAATGATGTTTCTAGATCCATTGCTGAATTCTTGTATGAGTTGATAAGCTCACCATAAATTGTTATATAAAATACATGTTCTTTATAAATTAGACAAAGTACACATATTTCATGCAACAGTTTATAACGAGCTGAATCCACCTAAGAATTTCTCACTTTCACATAGTTTTTAGAAAAACCTTTTCTTTGAAGGTCGTGTATACTTAAAACAAGGATTATGTAGATTATAAATGAAAATAGGGTGGGTTTAATAAAATCTACCTGATTATTTTTTTTATACAAATGAGGCACATCAAAAGATCAAAAGGAAGAGTGGTAAAAAGGTACAGAAAACCTACAGATGAGATCAAAACTGGGACCTCCAAATCATAGGATGTTATACTAATCAACTTTTCTCAAATTCAACTAAAGTTATTCAATATATAGAATATTAAAACTGCCAACGTGTGAGACCATTTGAGAAAAGCCAATTAACTACCCTTTCTTGCACCCGTCGTCCTTGCCTTCATATTCCTATAAGAGTAAGCCATGGCTTCACTGATCGAACTTGTCAAGTTCCCTGACTCTGCAAACGGTACCGACCCGCCCCAGCCGTCCGAGCAGCTCTGGTGGTTCGCGAGCACTCCACTCAGCCATGCATTGACATCCTCCCACGTATAAGAGCTCTCCACGCCGCTAGAGAGCAACTGCTCGAGACGAAACTCACTCTCGTCGTAGAGCCTCTCGCAGTCACCGAGTACCAGGCTGATGTTCTTCTCACTAGGGTAATTCGACATCATCTGCCATTGATTTTCTATTCGGTATTGATTATGCGCTGTGGTGGAGGTTCTCGCAGCCCAGGCCTTGGCCTGGGAGACAAGAGCTTTGGCTTTGAGGATGGTGACGTAGTATTCTTGACGGCGGGAGGTGGCGGCGGTGGCCGTGGTGAGGAGGAGGAGGAGTGTGATAACAAAGGTGACGGTGGCTGCGGGAGATGACATCTTGGCTGTTGATGATCACATAATAAGATTAATATTACTAAATATGTGACCGAAGATATATATATATATATATATATGCATGTCTGTGCAATCGTGTGGCATTTAAAGAGGAGTAGCCGAGGAAGCTTACACATGGGCCATGTTCGTGTCCAAATGTCCCGAACAAGGTTTTTTTTTTAATCTTTAATCTCGTCCAATGTTTTTTTATTTGTGGCAGAAGCAACTAAATTCCAACATTATTGATATTGAATGTGAGTCATAGTGAGGAACGGATGCATAAAACGAGCACGAATGCTGATCGTTGATCGATGTATGATTTAGGAAAGTTTTAGTAGTAATTTGTTTTCTCTTTTGACTTTTCAATTGGGTGTATCACCTCATATGTATGTATAGAATTACTATACACACTGATGACCTCCAAAAAAAAAAAAGAGTGAGAGATTTTTCCGGTTCTCCATGAACAAATATTCTAATACGCATAACATTTGTTGTATAAATCTTTCTTAAATCTTGATACTTGTAAAGTTTTCATAATTTTTTGGAGTACAATCTACACGTGTAAGCTAAGCTACGTTTTTAGCCTCCTAAAGAATCATGAAAGTTGATAAGATGGTATTATCTTCAATTCGATACTAAGATGTTATGAGTTTCATTGTTATCCAGCGATGGTGTCCTGACCTAATTTGGGAGTTGGGAAGGTCTGATCTGACCCACACCAGGAACGGGATGGGTCTTGACCTGACCCGTGCACCTACCTATGCATGGCCCATTTTATAACATTATATTTTAAAATTAATTTATATTAATTTTAAAATATAAATTAATATAGGTAGAGGGAGGCACTTTGGAGGGAGGTAAAGCTGATGGCAACTCTTGGAACTCGGCTTGTAAAGGAAAGGGTTCGCTCGATCAGAGAGTGTCACGAGGGTCGATAACCTCTTTGAAGCAAGGAGGATGCTTTGGACAGGTAATGGAAATAGTCAAGATTGTCTGGATAAATCAGATTTCAAGGAACGATGTTGTGGAGAAACCTAAATTCTTGTCAAGCAATAGCCCTGGCCACGGTTCAGGAACCAGGGCCGTTCCGGTTCCGTGACCCCCTGGAACCGACCCTGAACCTTCCTTTGGACGGTTCAGGGGCGGTTGGAACAAGACGGTTCCGGTTCTGAGCTGCAGTTCCATCCGGTTCCGAACCGGCGGCCCGGAACCGGAGGTTCGGACCCCTGCCAGCTGGGGGTTAGGCAAATTTTTTTTTATTTCTCTACGGTTCCGGTTTGGAACCGCCGGTTTAGGGCCAGTTCAAGTTTCAGTTCGGAACAGGCGTTTCCGGTTTCTAAGGCAGCTGGAACCGGCCCTGAACCTTAGCCCTCACGATTTGAGGGCGGTTCCGGGCCGGTTTTGAACGGGCAAGTTCCGGGCCCAAACCGGCCCGTGGCTAGCACTATCAAGCAATCAAGAGTCGATTTATAAAAATGAGCCTGGTCAAAGCTCTACTAAGCACACCTTCCCCATTCATCACCCATATCCCATTCTAAACTCTACGAACATTCCAATTTCTTGGAAGTTTATCTATAATTTTCTTGAAATGAAAATTTTAATACCTGTTTGCGCAGGCTGGGTTCAAGTTGGATTGTCTGTCTTTAAAGAGCGAGAATTTTCTCCATTCACTTCTGTGCTATTCATATATAAATCTAAATATTACATAAGTGAATTTCACTAATAATTGGAGAATTTTCTTTAAAAATTTGTAATTCTCGGCATTAACTTCTTTTCAGAAGAAGGCAAATCACAGTTTATTTAACGTAATTTGCCCTAAAAAAGTATTTCACTAAATGGACCTCCACAATAAGATTTATTGGATAAATCATTTAGCACTGTGATAGCACGGATAGGAGCTGTCACGGTTGACAGTTGAAATTTGAAAAAATTCGTGTAAAATCCAAAATTCTCATGGTTGGATCTTCAATTGCACAACTTGATCTAACATTCACTCAAGAGCATAACAAGAAATCATAACGTCAATGAGCTTCCCTCCGCGGGTGTCAATCTTCTTCCATCCCGAATGCGTTCCGAGGATTGTTTCGTGGAATCGACAACGCCACTTCATGAGCTGTATTTTCAACGTAATGCAGTCAATGAATCAGAAGTCCTCTCATATCAGAATCCATTTGAATCACTGACCTGTTGATGATCTACAGCTGAAGCATTAATCCACTTCCCAAGGATAAGAAGTTTATATTCCGAGCCCATCCATCGAGAGATCGCACTCTCCAAATAGCTTCAGTTTCTGCAGCAACCATACGGTCGAAAGAGACGGATTCATATTTGTACCACCGTATTTCAATTTTATGGGTTGAGTAACTTAACTGACTGGCAAGTACGCAGTTAAGTTTCGGCAATTTACGTTTATAAAGCTCGATATATACTGCGGGAGGATATAAGGTCTATCTCACAAGAGAGACCGAGAAGAAAAGTTACCGTGATATACTGAGGAGGGTCATCCAAACTAGAGGAACCGAGGACGATCTCCCTCCTCAGCTTCGCTGTCAGCTTATGGCAAACCCGTAGCTGAAAGAATGAAAATCGTGATCAATGTACTGTCAGGCATCGAAAGACAATACTCTTACCAGGAAGAGAACACTGACCTCAGACCGTGTTGCTCCACCAATAATAAATATGAAAACACGCTGTCCCATCTTCCTGAAGTCGAGCGATGCATGTCTCAAGACCGAGTCACTGCAAAGTCAGCAAGAACACACTCAGTACACTACTTCCTTGCCTCCGGTGATGCCAGGGACATGACTAGATAGGTTCACACCGTAAAAGAACGAGTTCTTTAAAACATATGCCCAGGAAGCTTTTTCTTTATTCTTTTTCATTTTAAAACATGAAATAAGGAAAGAAGCGAGTGGGATTGTACTTTCTAAAAGTGTATTGGATCTTAAAACGTCCTGTGAAGCATAAGGTGATGCAAGAATAATTTTCACTTTCGTTCTCCTTGAGTAAAGAATCATGGTTACAAAAAGCATGCACTTCATCACCTAGTTCCATTTACGTCAATTACACAGAGCAGAAATCACTTAATGCATGATGCATTAAGATGTGAAAATGTGAATTACCTTGCACTTCCATCATCGGAATGGTGAGATCGGGCCCATGTTGCAGTCCTCCTTGATCTCTTTGAGTGAGCTGGAGCTTTCCTATCTGGAGGAAGAGGAGCTTGAGTGGACCGTACTGATTTGCTCTCACTGTCTCTACCCCCATGGAGACTTGAACTTTGATCAGTGACACAAGAATACTCTCCCTTTGGCAATTCTCCCTTGCTTAGATTTTCTATCAGCTCCTGAAGATTTAGAAATGAATATCATAGGATGACAAGACAGACTAGCAAATTGAGAAGCAATACCAATGATGTAAAGATGTATGTTTCAATCAAATTAAACATATGAGATCTCGCCTCTATCATAGGGTAAAATCGGAATAGTTGCCATGTTTCCTCCTCATCCGTTCGATCTTTCCTTGCTGCTCCTTTGGTCTGACCTTGCTCCATTCAAATAAATTAGTGATTCATTGTACATTTGTTACTGTCACACCTTCTAAAGACCTGATATGATTACTACCTTCTGGGCATCAAACTTGAGGGAGAAACTGCTCGATTGTGTCTTCTTATTTTGTGATGATCCAGCAAGCAATTGCATATTAAGGACAACCTTCATATCATCAGGTGATAGTTTCGCCAACTGCATTGACGAAGCAATGAGCTGAGATTGATAATATGGAACATTATGTTTAGATGCATATCAGTCTCCACTACCGTCACAACCAAGAGCTGTCATATATTATGCGAACTCCTGCGATCTTCATGGCTAACTAAGAGAATAGCCAGCACCTCGATTCTCAAATGCACTACAAGCATGTTCATATTTTTTCCTGCTTGTCTACATCTTTCGATTTCTCATTCATTCTGATTATGTAGTTCAGCACCAGAATTGGTCACGGGAACCTCTCTACTGCCCATTAGCAATGCTCAATATCAAAGAAGACATAGATTCCCAGATCTTGAAATTTAACAGCAAGACATCTTTATATGAATACTGACAGAGATATTTCAGCTACCTGCATGAGTTTTGAAGCTTTGTCGCCCTCAAACTTTTCGGGATAGACAGATGCATAAATCATCAAGAGACGTAACTTATTCTCGGGAGACGCATCCTGCATGTGTGGAGGAATTACAATAGTAACTACGACTACCCCATTGCCATATCAAATTATCTTTGTCCAAAGTAATTAGGATATTACCGCCCTTGTCCTCAGGTAACTGATGACATCTTTGGCTCCTGCATCTCCAAAAACAAGATCCTGTTCCAGCTGTCCTAGATCTCGAAGGCATGTTTCTCTTATAATTGTGTTAATTTTTCCAGCTATCTGTGTGACCAAAGTCGAGCAACGGTAATCAGCATGACAGTTTCACCCTTCTAGCTCAAGTCCATCTTTTCAACAATGTACTCACCAAAATGGACAAAGAAAAGGCGTATGTCATGTCACATTCAACACCTAATTATGGCTAAGATGAGATTTGAGCCCACTAATATGTTTCTTTGGTTTTTGTTTTCTCCTCTCTCTGTTTTTTTAGTGTAAAACTATGACTTAGTAGATGAAAAATTAATGTGGCACTCTGTGTTCAACCAATCGAAGGCAATTGGTATAAAAAGTATCATCTTCCTTCCAAAGATCGGATAAGCTTTCACATTAAACAACTAAAGGCTGTAATGATAACAAACCTCCACATGGCTAGACAGCTTGTCAACTTGCTGACCATACTGGCCCAAAGATTGAACAATTTTTTGCAAATCACGCGTAGACAGTTCACTCCCATCTCTGCACGAGAGAAACTGTGCATAAGAAGGGCATGTGGCATAGTAATAGTAAATCCCGACTGACACTCATGCTTATGTACTCTTGATTACTTTTTCACCAATCTAAATGGTCCTATTGGACTAGTAACATCACCAAGAAAGTGCAAACCCTCAACCTCTGTGTGGAGGGCATAAGAAAGATGTACAAGAGTGAAAGAGTGGATCAACAAGATGACATGGAGGATTAATCTGAAAGAATGAAAGCATGGCATAGCCAACATCACAGAGATCAATTTTTCTCTAAAAGCATGGTTGTTTCTTTCCCTCTGAATCAGCCAAAAGAAATACTGGATGTGATTTTGACATGAAAAGGAGGAGCTGTTCTACACAAGTCGGTAATTTGATCGCCTGATTGAGAACCAACATGTTCTTCTCAGGGAAATGCTCGTTGAAAGCTTGGTCTATTAGTATATTGCATAAATTCAATGATCACAAGTCTTAAAAATATTATACTACTATTTCTATTTAATATACATTAACGGGAGCCATTCACAAGAGAAAGTTAAAGGTAAGAAATGAAGTAAAGATAACTGCGGTAGGGAGAATTAAACTCAGCCAAGAAACAAGAAGGAAATGAAAAATCAAGAAACTAGGAAAAAGGCAATGGGCACTAAATACTCAAATTAAATCATGATTACTAAATTGAAAGATGGTTCAATATGAGCATGGGAATAGATCCACCAAGTAAGAAACTCCAAACTTAAATTTATGCCGGTCCAATTAGAGGGGACAGGATCAATAACATGTTCCATGGAATTCTGTAGCAGCTTCAAACATGCAACAGTAACTGAGGTTGACCTCTTTTGGCTACATATAGCTTCCCATATAGAGGCATTTGCATAATCACTTATATGGCTATATAGGACAAATTATGTTGCAGTGTGAAAAGTTCAAGAAGTTATACTTGGTGATAGAGACAGTAATTCTCTAGTTTCAGATTGGTTCAATACAACAAAAAATTGTAATTTAGCAGTTCATTAGACTGCTGAAGCCAAAAAATCTATTTGGCAATCAGACCTCTAACTGCAGGAGCCACACAAGAAAAGGAAAACAATAGGTACCGTGATGACCTCTGAACCTGTGCAGCTTTGTTCTTATTCACAAAGTTGGTCATTCTGTCATGCAATCTTTCACTTGCCTGATATGATATGTGAAGCGATTAAGAAACTCATCAGGGAAAAGAGGTTAAATAAACAAAACAGACAAAAGAAAATACAATAGAATGTACTGTATGTGAAACGTACATCGGCTATATGTGCATGGCGAAGTTCTAACCAAACAGGGTCGTGTTCCTCCAGAAGCACCTCCTTTTTCTCTGGATCGCCACCAGTTTTACTAGGGACCTGGGCACGATAAAGTCACTTCCAAACTGCACAAGTTCAAAACAAAGGAAATATTTAAATAAAATGTTATTGGTGCAGAGAATATGTACCTCGTACACATATTTATTTCCATCCATGTTCAGCAAGTCATGGCACATAGCGTCGTAGGTCCATTCATGTATGACTGGAGCAATCTGAATTGCCAGTTCATGTGATTCGTTAAAAAGGAATGAAAGATATGGATATATTTACAAAATATTGGAACAGAAAATGACCAGATCAACAGATCTATCCACAATTAGCAAGTCGCACGTCTCCCTTTGTGGAAATTGAGGTATGGACTTGTATTTCGTAATAATGCCAGAAATAGCAGCAGCAAGCTTTGAAGGAAGTAAAGCCCGGAAATTTGAAGTAGATGAGTCCTCTACGTTGGAAGCACGATGCCACACATTCGGAAGCTCCTGAAGGGTTATTGGCATATTAAATAAGTAAAATTCCCATAATAAAGATTTAAGTTAACTTAGCTCTTACTTTTCAGAGTTCTACATTGGACACTTATAAAATATTTGAAATTGAAGTAACTCCATATCTTTTTTTACAATCCTTGGTACTTGTTGGGAAGCATCAATAAAACAAGTGATGTTCCCTGAAGATCAATATAATCTCACTAAGCATCAGCAGAAACACGATTAGTAAGGTAACGTGCTTTTCTGGAATCACACAAATAGCAGTGAGAGTTACTTGATTGCAAATTTTAAGACATATGTTGGGTTCACTTGTCAAAAACTTATTGTCATTATCAGTGAATGAAAACCTATCCCAATGCATTCAGTTTAATCTGGTACTGGTTCTGGTTAAGTTTTGAAAGGCAATTTGTCATGATCAATGGATAGAGCACCACGAAATTATGCTCGAGTTTAGAAAACCATACATTAAGTGATGCAAAAACTGTGGCAACTCGACTCGCCATGGTGTTCAAACAAGCTTCAAATTTCCGTGAGTTTGCAACATTCTCACCAAAGAGTTCCTCTAGTGCTCTTTCTTGATCAGTGACAAATCCCTGCATTACAAAACTCAGCACTATTAAAGATTGTCATGATGCCGGAACAAAGCAGCCATTCAGATGCCCTTAACACTTGACAAGACAAAAACCATTTAAAGGAGCAAGAGAAACCTGTCTATGGGAATCCACTACTCTAAGCAGGGTCAACATATCAAAGCAGGAAAGCATCGAATTCAAGTGTTGAGGCAAACCATGAAGCGTAGTTTGCAAAATAGTAATAGGAAATACTCTTGCCGCATTTTCTGGATTTGACTATGTCTTTAGAATTAACTTCATAGAGAAGTACAATATTCTCTGCCAGTCTTCAGCCAACAGAGTTTCCTAAATGCTGATCACCAAATATTTTACTGAAATGGTGCTTCTTCAATGCTTTCATCTGTACTTCATGTCAGTGAAACGTTCTACCTTTTCATTGTAATACTCTCAAAGAGTAGCTACACAGATATTTTAGGTCAATCCAAGAATCAGTACCTGACTATCAATTGGAAAATACTCCAAGTTCATCTGCAAATTGAAATAGTAACAAGAAGATCAAATTGAAAGTTTAAGTAGATGAGTACTTAATATGCAGGCATAAAACATACCTCTCTTAGAGCACCTATCCGGGGCAGCACACTAGTGTCGCACTTGATGTGATTAATCAATTCCTTTGGAACAGAAGAACTGAAAAATACAAATGCTCTGGAAAAGATAACAAGAAGAAGAGATATCTAATCAGAATATGGCTACGAGAAAATGAGAAAGCACTTTCTAGTATTCTCATCAAGGAAAAAATTTAAAACTTTCAACTTAGCAACTGCTGCATACTTCTTGTACAGAGGTACCCTCCCTGACATGTCGGACAAGAACATGATAACACTGCAATGCTAGCAAAAGAAATGATCAGTACAGATTCTCATCTCAGATCCATGAAGTTGAAGACTGAAAATTTGAAAGAGAGAGAAGCATATGTACTTTTTACCAATCATGATAAACAGGTAACTTATTGTTATATAGTATTGGCTCCATATCAGTCGCCTACGTGTATAAGATGTGATCGTATTTTCATCCTAAATCAAATAATATCACGATAAAGAAATATCTCCTGCATCAACCTTATCAGCAGATACCCAAAGCTTATGTGATTTATACCAAGATCTGGAATTTCAGAAGATTTCAACTTGGCCAGAGAAGAGGATGTTTGCAATCCTTCAACCCAAAATGACAGAGTATATTCTTAGTAACTGAAAATTTTGGTACGGTATACCATCAGAAATGATGATAACTTAGTGATAATGAGCCATAAATGCTGGGAATCAATCTGTGCCTGAAATTGAATATCAGAAATAATCAGCTGAATATGAATAAGAAAAGTACTTCTCCTTTGATGGTTGGATAAAATAGATTGCATCCATAGATGGCAGGGGCTGCCTTCGGCGGAAAAGATCTTCAACCACTGCAGGAATGGAAGAATCGCTGAGTTCTAACTCTTTTTGGGAATATTTCTTGATATAGGAACTGCTATGCAGTGAATGGATGAGAGAATTCAGAACCAGTAATTGGATAGTATTTATTATATCCGATAAACCAAAATGCTGATAAACAGTTTTGACACTTACAGGAAACACCTTGGTCTGTTATATCTGCCATTTTACATGAAGATGACATCACCTTTACAGTAACTTTGTCCATGATGAGTACCTGCAGGAAGCCAATTAAAGATGACAGTTATATTTTCATATCTTTCTGGACAAGTGATGATATCTTTTACATCAAATTCCAGAAAAACTTGGTGATAAGAAGATTCCACGATCTAATCCTTATCTTCAGTTCTTTTCTACAGTCAGTATATTTCAAAACTCCTTGTCGTCAAATTTTTAGTTTTACTAGTCCATGCAGACAAGCCCACTGTGTCTACCGAGGACATTCTCTTTAGAGAGTTCAACTACAAATAACAGTGCACGATGCCAAGCATACCAGACTTCTAGCCATGGGAATTAGAGTTGTCACGCATTCTGTCAGTGGGCTGAATGGTAATGCACGCATAGTAACATGGATTACTGTAACATGTGATTTTGAAGTAGTGGTTCAATTCTCAATGCTGCTTACATTCATTGATCTTTTTCTTATTAGCAAAGAGTTTATTCTACTTGAGCCATGAACATTTTACAAGCTCGCGAATCCATGTAAATCTATGTGCAAACACATATGTAGCTGGCCTCACCAAAGGTTACAAGTGCAAGGAGGGAATCAAGTTGTCGACCTCGTAACTACTCACAGAGCATAGTATTGAGCTAGCCCTTGAGGATTATTAGGTTCATTAATCATATGCAAGAAACTAAAAAGAGAGGAAGAATCTATCCCCAGCAGCATCCAGATGCACCTCATTTATTCTGCTAATGATTTGATTTTTCTCTGATTGAAGTAGTTTTTCAATTTATTCAAAGCCATGGTGCCAAATGAAATATGAACAAGATGTCCTAACAAGTGGTGGACGTTTTGGCATCCCCAGTGCTGTATTACACATACCTTCCATGATTTTGAGTCCACTGCTTTCGCTGCCCCGAGCATATCATTCAAAAGACCTAAAAAGTTTGAAACTTGAAGATCACAAATTCGGATTATCCCATTTTTCAAATAAAATCATTTAACATAAATGGCAATAACACAGACATTTCAAATTCAACTGGCTCAGCGTTGAACCCTCCACTGGCATTTCTCCCTATAAATAATAAGCCTAGTTCTCTGCATGAGCATTCAATCCAACCAACAGAGCTAAGCCTGACGATTTGCAGTTACAGACATCCTGATCATATTTGTTTGTCAAAGTCATATAATCAGAAAATGAGAGAGCTTCAAACGTTAAATTCGTCATCCGACACTATACAGAATTCAGATCGTCGATCAGCTCATCAGAAAGAGTGCATGCACTGCTTAACGAAAAGAGCATGTAAGAATTGAAAGGTATTGACGGATTGAGGTGGGAAAAGGGCAGAGGAACTCACGGTCGCGGCTGATCTGGCCAAAGCTCTTGTACTCTGGGCCGTGCGAGGAGCACTCTGAATCGGAGAGCGACATTGTCACCGCCTCGAGGTCTCTGAAGGATGCACATTCAATGAACTGATGAAAAGAAAGTACAGAGGGGGGAGAGAGAGAGAAAGAGGAGAGAACGGAGAAGTTGGGAGAGAGGTGGTCGTTACGTTTATGGACAGGACGTAAATTCCGCTCGCGCTCATTGTAGTATTTTTGACGAACTGAAAATAGAGGGGAAAGGGAAAAAGAAAAAAAAAGAATTTTCTTTTTTCGAGCTTTGAAGGGAAAGGAAAAATTTATGTGTGGGCTCACGGCATGGAGAAGATCTCAGGTGTATCAGATATATATAATAATATTAATGTGATATATTCATCTAATCTAAATTTGATATAAAATTAAATTCTACACGGTTATAAGAAAATTTATTAGTATATGGTTCGGCGTGTGCAAGACCATTTCAAGAGAATGAAAACATAAGAGACATGGCAGCTAGTAATTTCAGAAGCTCCTAGGAGCTAGAGAAAATTATATAAATCCAAGTTATTTGTCCAGAAAAATATCTACTATTCAAAAATTTCATAATCTATTTCTAACTATTTTTTTGTTCAGAAAATTACGAACTATCCAAGAATTTTTCAATGTGCCACGAACTATTTTTTGGCCAAGAAAATCAAGAATTATTCAATAATTTCCTAATCTATCACGTCGTTAATTTGGACTGTTAATTGCTAATTTGTACCATTAATTTTACTGATTATGAAATGGAGTGTGGCGTTGTATCACATATAACATCTATCCGGTCATAAAAATAGAGAAATCCTATTTGCACATTTATTTGCACGTTCATCCTCATGATAAAATAAAGAATTCGATAATAGTTCATAGTTTTTTTGTGACTAGATGGATGTCATGTCAAACTCCATTTGCACAATAAGTAAAATTAACGGTCAAAATTAATGACGTGGTAGATTAGAGAATTCTTGAATAGTTCGTGATTTTCTAGACAAAAAAATAATTCGTGGTAGATTAGGAAATTCTTGAATAGTTCATGATTTTATGGGAAAAAAATGGTTCGTGGTAAATTGATGAATTCTTAAATAGTTCCCGTTTTTCTGGATAAATAACCTACCACTCCATGCACCATATGGGCTATATGACCTGGGAAATTACATAATTAACAGATAATCGGAACATGACTTGAATCAAGCACATTAACGTTAATAGCACGACATTATTAATGGGGAACCATATTGAACCAATAGATTGATTAATTAGAAGGAACCTCACCATGTACATCATCCCGACCACGACCATTGCCAATTTGCAGTGTCTAAGTGTATTGTCCACCTCTGCCTATGATGGATTGAGGAGCACCATCTGCATACAGTTGTTTAAATCGATACTCTTGATGGATGAGTCTTATGGAGCTCCTTAAAATTGATCGCGGCTCGTCCAATTCTATTGATCTGACAAAGGCGTCTTACTCTTAGGGCCAGCCCATGAGTGCGCAAGCAATGAGATCCTCCTGGTATAGAGGTGTGGTGGCTTCTTTCAACTGATTAGCGAGAACCTTGATTCCTTGCAGGTGGTCGTCCGTGCTCTCGCTTGTTAGTTTGTCGAGAAAGGAGGGGCAAGTTGAATGTCGAGCAAAGGAGTACTAGAGTGGTCAACATATAGTGCTGTAAGAGCATCAAAAACAGCCTTGGTTGAGGGGAGGTTGTGAACCTCTTCAAGTCTTAGACAGGGTGGCAATTATCCAGCATCGGATTCTGTCATCTATGCAGCACCAAGTTGCCACTGATAGATCCGTGGAGGTAGGTGAAGGTGTTGAGCAATCCACGCAGCTGAAGAGACTGTATGAATGAAGAAAGGTGGACAAACAACAAAAGGACTTCCATTCGGTGTAATTTCGGTAGTTTATTTGCAAGGTTATTGAATCTAGTTTGTGATATTTGGTGGTTTGTTGCAATTACAGTGGCTGGGGATGAACTATTGGTGATGGATTTGTGTGAAGGATCCATGGATTAGGGGACAATGGGGATGGCACTGTCATGAGAGAGATGAGGTTACATGCTTTGATACCATGTCAAATTTATTGCGAGCAAAACATTTACATGTCGTTAGCTAGGTTTGGATAAGATTGCTGAAATTGTCATGCTTATATCAGAGTACTGTCAGTTGAGTTAGGATGAGACTACTAGATTTTAACGAGTTTATATCAGAGAGTCAAGTCAAGGCACTTGTATATTACATTAATATTAGTGGGTTTGTAGGATGTTGGACTTGTTTCCATCCAAAAAATCTCAACCTATTAGGAGTGGTACCGGATTCTCTCATAAATCTTGGCTTTATATCTAATGTGGATGATGTAAATTATAACACAGCCTCTCATACGCAGTATGTTAAAACCTACCTCACCTTGACTCTGATATCATGTTCAAGCAAGTGTGAGAATAATGGTTGGTACCGCTAATACAGGTTA
Organism: Lagerstroemia speciosa; assembly: GCA_037672795.1. Classification (NCBI taxonomy): domain Eukaryota; kingdom Viridiplantae; phylum Streptophyta; class Magnoliopsida; order Myrtales; family Lythraceae; genus Lagerstroemia; species Lagerstroemia speciosa. The sequence goes on along the minus strand of CM075289.1, from coordinate 4,665,107 downwards.
CAAACATGGTTATTTATATCAATGATGTGTTACAAGTTATTGGAAGAATTGCCAAATAGACAAGATAGATATCAAATATATCACCGATAATATGTCCCAATACATACGACTACTACATGCCTCATTCTTGCAGGACAACTTATTTATTTCAATTACAGATGTTCATATGTTCCAGGACAATATCACTGCACCTACATATTATTAATATGTATAGCATGATGTCTCCAATAAATGATGTCTCTAGTAACCTGTAGCTCTTCTTTTATAGATAACCCTTCTGTCGGCAACACTGAATTGCTCCATCAAATATGTCCTCAAAACCATACTTAAATTCGAACCCCAAATCCAAGAGCTTCTTCGATGAGAGTTCAGGCATTTCAGGCCCTGTCATTTGCTTCAATTGGCTACATATTTGAAGAATGCAAGCAACTTAAGTAAAAAAGGACTACGAGAGTAGTGATATTAAGAAAGATAAATATGATCGATGGTCGACCAGAATTCCAAGAGCTTATTATTCAAAGTAATTTATCGAATAATATACAGAACTCGACTGTTTATTATTAGGTGACATAAGCAAATCAAATCCCGAAAAGGGTATTTGTTATACGGATATAATATCTAAATCAGATCTAGAAAATTCTCAATTATAAAACTACCTGATCGATCAATACCGTAAGAACAATACCTCTAACTATCATGTCATCAAATGCATGCCAAGTACTAATGTTTTTGAGAAAAAAAGTCTACAAAGCGTACACTTGGTAGAAAAAGTTTTCCTAATTTGCTCATCAATAGAAACGAGGAAAATGAAGCGAGGTGGGTGGGTGACTCCTTTTTTTCCTACAGAAAGGGAACTTTTTTTATTCCTTGGGAAAAATATAAATCCACTAGGGACATTGGAAGAATTAACTTAACGACTTACTCGGATGATGGTACGGGAAACCCATCGGGGTACTTTTCTGATAGGAACTTCGACATCTTCTCAGGGGTGATGACGTCCGAGGAGCAAACATACCTTCCTTTCGCGCTCGGGTGATTGAAGAGGAAGATGTGCGCACTCGCCAAGTCATCCACGTGGACTAGGGCTAAGCGACGATGGCAAGGATAATCGTCTAGGTCACCTGCATTGCATCCATCCCACGTGCTAATTATATCCACATTATTTCCCCTAGTCAGGCTACGCGCTGGAAATATCAACTTAGACTATCATATTTTTTCTTTTTTACTGAAGTAACAAATGTGCACGTTTCATATCATATTACTTTATTAATATTATTTCTTTTCTTAAGTAAATAAATAAAAAAACAAAGAAGAAAAGAGTAATAGTAATTTAAATAACCAAAAAAAACTTCTTCCGAGGATTTTGGACATAACAGATGGGGTTCTATAAAACTATTTCTGTCATGGAATTAAAATGCATTGCACAACAATAGATAAAGATATCTTTCTCTTTGAATGAGATCTTAATTCCTGCGACGGTTTCGTTAGATATCTTATAACTAGAATCCCTCTTTTTTTTATCCAGTTACTCCACCGTCACTGGAGCTTCTAACTATGATGAATGCGCTAACTATGGATACAATGCCGAAAATAGACCGATTTTAGATCACCATTCAATTCGAATTAGCAAAAGCAATGTCTCCTTGCATAATAGGGATTCCAAACATTCATGATCTGGATGTGAATGAGTCGAATTACTTATCCCTCGTTCTATTAGTGAACTGTCTCTCCAGGGATTGTGAAAAATTTGATAAATATTTGTCTGTAAGAGCTTATTATTTAAAGGAATGACAGAATAAGAAAGAGTCAGAGTGAATATTCACGAAAATAAAGGAATGTGATGAATGAAGCATTGAACGGTACAATTATTGGATTGCAGAAGTTTTCGACGAGAAAGCTATATATCTGGATGCAAGAACTATCAAAGTGAAGCAAGTGTTTCCTGTAAAGCTGTCACGATATGACAATGCTTATATGATAATATCAATTAATAAGATTTAACTATTTTTACAAATTTTTTTATAATACATAAAAGACTTAAATGATAATTTCATATGGGTTACGTTCTATTAATTGATATTTTAATCTTATAGGAACTATTAAGCGACAGCAACATCACACACAAGACTTTCCGGTAAAAGTGAGTGGTCATGTTCAAATGCAATTGAACTTTTCCATGCTGAAACAAGGCTTTTGACACGTGTTGAAACGATGAAACCAGAGATTGTCAAAAAAATGTCTGCATTAAAAGGGCGGGATGCGTCCACATTCTTCCAGAAAAAGTTATGAAATCAGATGTGCTAGAGGAAGAAAAAGAATATGAAATAGTAAGAAAAGTCTTATTATTGAAAATAAAATTTAAAATATTTTAATTTTAATTTAAGAATAATGTTATTATGTGTGTGGATGTGCTTACTCAGTACCAAACTACATTGCCTCCATTTTTTTCATAGAGAACGTGACATGTCCATCAAGAGAAGAAATTTCACACAGTATAATCCCACTCACTCCATTTTTTTCGAGTATGGAACAAATATAGTTATTTAAGTATTAGAATATATTAATTTTATTTTATGTCAAATTTCTATATTACTTTATTATTTTATTTTCTTTTTTTATTATATCTAAACTTATAAATAATTAATCTAATAATTGTGATCGTTGAGTCGCTTAATAAAAATTTAACTTTTACTCTGATGTATTTGATTTTCGTACGGTCACATTTTCTCATCTTTTCCCTTTCCCCTGGGAAACCACATAAAATTTGACACATGTCTCTTCATTTCATGTTATTTTATTAGGCTCTACAGTGTTCTTGAATGGAAAAATGGGGACAGCAAGTGACATGCTCATCATGGTTCATCCGAATAATTTCGTCCTATATTGGTTTTTTTATCCTTTTATTTTTACATTTAATTTATTATTATATAAAAAAAGAATTCGAAATAACTACCAGAAAAAATATATAATTAAAGCGGGCCATCTAAATCGCTCTTTTTACAAGTTCTTATGTTTGAAAAAATTGAGCAGGAAAACTCGAGACCGGACGATGCACACAAAAAAGAGCTATCGGACGAGCTATTTATACCACTATCTTTTATGCCATTATACTCAACATAAGCATGTTAATAAAGAGACGAGCACGTACCAAAGATCGTAGTCATCGCAATACGAACCGAATCCGGGAACTTATCGCAGACAAATGGGCCAGCAACGAACGGGGGAACGATCGTCACGACATCCAATCCATTCGATTCTCCAAACTCGAGAGCCGCCTTCTCGGTTAGGGTCTTCGAGATCGCGTACGAGCCCCGTTTCATCCTCACCGCCCTGATGTACTCCACGTCGCTCCAGCAGCTCTCGTCCATCGGATCAGCCCTGGCGGTGGCGGCGTTCACGTTGCACAGGGCGGATGCGCTCGAAGTGTACACCACTCGCTTCACCGTCTCAGACTCGAGGCTCGCCCTCAGGATGCCGAGGGTTCCGTCGATGGCTCGCTGGGTCACGACCGGCTCGGGTTCCCGGTCCTCGAAGTCCACTGGGGTTGCCGTGTGAAAGACGCCTATGCAGCCTTGGATGGCTTCTTTGAAGCTCTCTGGGTCAGTCAGATCGGCAGTAAAGATCTGAAGCCTTTCCAGTGCACCGGGCAGGTTTTTCAGGAATCCTAGGTTTCTGTCCTTGCCATCTATTGAGATTTAAAAAAAAAAAAACAATTATCACCAATAAACATGTAAAAATCAAAACTTCTTTTAATAAGTCGGAGAATCACCGGCGACGGCCAAGACAAATCACAATCACATGCTGCTTCACTAAATCGTCCCAACCGCTCGTCATTTATTGAACCAACAAGTATAATTCTTGATGAGAAGATGAACGATTATCATCATTTTCAGAAAAGGCCTGCCGGAGAATTCGAAGCAGCAGTGTCGGCCGTAATTGCGTGGAGTGGACTTACCCCGGGGGGTTCTGACGGTGGCTCGAACGGTGTAGCCGAGCTGGAGGAGTCTCATGATCAGCCACGATGCCACAAATCCGGTGGCTCCGGTTACGCATACCGGTCCCGACGGGGAGCCTCCACCTTCCATATGTTCGTCCCTATTCTTAGTCGATCTCACTCTCGATCAACTCGGGTGGGTGGAAGAAAATTACGAGGCACTCTGGTTAGGCTGCCGTGAGAGGTAAGGGAAGAAAAAGGGGAATTCCGGTGGGTCCAACATAAACTTCTTTGCAAAATTGCAAATGTCGAATTAGCGAGAAATAGTTAGAAAATCTATCTTATTATTTGTCGTGAAAAAATATTAAGTAAATTATAATAAAAAATATTATTAATAACTCAAGCAGTTACTATTATTAATAATAATAATTAGAGTAATTTAAATATTTAATTGTTTCTTACTTATCATATCATCGGATATTTTTTCCATATTAGTATTAGCATTGAAATGCTTTTCTCCTTTACTCCTCCGGTTATCCTAATTTTTAAGGTAAATCCCTAATATTTACAAGTCTAACTGATTAATTTAGTTTGAGCTAAAAGGGTCCACTTGAGATAAAATTCTTATAAGGTGAATTCTCTCTATTCACAAGATTCGAATATGAAAAGCTGAAATCTTGCTTAAATGAAAGATTTATTATACTATCTTAACCAATCCGCTTTAGTAGTTATCCTAATTTGCTGTATTAATAATGTCGACAATTGCAATAATTATTGTTGATTGCAACGCAGCAACAATTTTTTTGACTTTTCTTCGACAAAAATAGAAAAAAAAAAACTGTGGAGGAAACAGACTCTGCGCGACTGATTTCTCTTCAACGGAGGTAAATTTGTGATTTATCATTGCTGTAACTTGTACTAGGTTGTTTAAAAAAAAAATAGCTGGGGTGGCAAAGTGGTGTGGGACTCAGCTTGACCAGAAAATGAATTAGAACTTGAGATTATGATATTTTAGATAATATAAAATTGATTGTAAAATTTGGTGGTATAAGTAAAAGATTATAAAATTGGTTAAAAATTGATATAATTTGAGAATGAAGCATGTTTTGGATATAAAATTTTTACTAACTACATTATAAGGTTTTAACCAATGTAATTTTATATTATAGTAAACTTACAACCAAACACTGTGAAGTAATATCCTGTTATATTACAAAATAAAACATGGGTAAAATTGAGACTTTCAAAACGCATACTTTTTATCCCGTATTATACTCGTCCATTGTTACTCATTAATAAAGACACTACCGACCCTCCTTTTGATGTGGATGTATGGATAGCACTTCAACATTGTCCCGAACCACGTACATCATGTGTGTAGTTTCTTCTCTCTTCCGCTCATTACCTTCATTGTTCATGCACGATCTAAAATCCCTAGCTTGTTGAGAGAGAGGCAAGTCAAATGTTGAGTAAACGAGTACTAGAGTGGTCAACATACCGTTGTTGAAGAGCATTGGAAATAGCCTTGGTTGAGGGGAGATTGTGAACCTCTTCAAGCCTTAGATAAGGCAGCAGGTATCCAAGACCGGATGCTGTCACCTATGCAGCACCAAGTTGCCATTGATAGATCCGTGGAGGGAGGTGAAGGAGTTGAGCCATCCACGTAGCTGAAGAGACTGTATGAATGAAGAAAGGTGGAGAAACAACAAAAGGACTTCCATTCAATGTAATTTCGGTAGTTTAGTTACACGGCTATTGAATTTAATTTGTGATATTTTGTGGTTTGATGCAATTACAGTGGCTGGAGATGAACTATTGGCGATGGATTTGTGTGAAGGATCCATGAATTAGGGGACAGTGGGGATGGCACTGTCATGAGAGAATGAGGTTACATGCTTTGATACAATGTCAAATTTATTGCGAGCGAAACATTTACGTGTTGTTAGCTACGTTTGAATAAGATTGCTGGAATTGTCAAGCTTATATCAGACTACTGTCAGTCGGGTTAGGATGAGATTGCTAAATTTTAACGAGTTTATGTCAGAGAGCCAAGTCAAGACGCTCGAATATTACATTAATATTAGTGGATTTGTAGGAGATTGGACCTGTTTCTAAAAAATTTCAACCTATCAGAAGCGGTACCAGATTCTATCATGAATCTTGGATTTATATCTAATGTGGCTGATGTAAATTATAACACACTGTCTCATACGCAGTATGTTAAGGCCTACCTTACCTTGACTCTGATATCATGTTCAAGCGACTATGAGAATATTGTTGGTACTGCCATCACAGGCTACAAACATGTTTATTTATATCAATGATGTATTACAAATTATTGGAAGAATTGCCGTATAGACAAGATATATATAAGATATATCTCAGATAATATGTCCCAATACATACGACTGCTACATGCCTCATTCTTGCGGGATAAGTTATTTATTTCAATTACAAATATTCATATGTTGCAGGACAGTATCACTGCACCAGCATATTATTAATACGTATAGTATAATGTCTCCAGTAACCTGCAGCTCTTCTTTTATAGATAACCCTTTTGTTTGCAACACTGAATTGCTCCATCGATCATGTCCTCAAAACCATACTTGAATTCGAACCCCAAATCCAAGAGCTTCTTCGATGAGAGCTCAGGCATTTCAGGCCCTGTCATTTGCTTCAATCGGCTGCATATTTGAAGAATGCAAGCAACTTAAGTAAAAAAAGGGGACGAGAGTAGAAATATTAAGAAAGATAAATATGATTGATGGTCGACCAGAATTACGAGAGCTTATTATTCAGAGCAATTTATCAAATAATGAACAGTCCAGTTCTGTGCATTATTAGGTGACATAATCAAATCAAATCCTGAAAAGAGTATTTGCTATGCGGATATAATATCTAAATCAGATCTAGAAAATTCTCAATTATAAAACTACCTGATCGATCAATACCGTAAGAACAATACTTCTAACTTTCATGTCATGAGATGCATGCCAACTACTAATGTTTTTGAAAAAAAAAAATCTACAAAGCGTACACTTGGTAGAAAACGTTTTCTTAATTTGCTCACCAATAGAAACAAGGAAAATGAAACGAGGTGGGTCGGTGACTCATTTTTTCCCACGGAATGGGAACTTTTTTTATTCCTTGGGAAAAATATAGATCTACTAGGGACATTGGAAGAATTAACTTAACGACTTACTCGGATGCTGGTATGGGAAACTGATCAGGGTACTTTTCTGATAGGAACTTCGACATCTTCTCAGGGGTCATGACGTCCGAGGAGCAAACATACCTTCCTTTCGCGCTCGGGTGGTTGAAGAGGAAGATGTGCGCACTGGCCAAGTCCTCCACGTGAACTAGGGATAAGCGACGATGGCAAGGATAATCGTCTGGTTCACCTGCATTGCATCCATCCAACGTGCTATTTATATCCACACTATTTCCCCTAGTCAGGCTATGCCCTAGAAATATCAACTTAGACTATCAGATTTTTTCTTTTTTACTGAAGTAACAAACGTGCATGTTTCATATCACATTACTTTATTAATATTATTTGTTTTTTAAGTAAATAAATTTAAAAAAAAAAGAAGAAAAGAGTAATAGTAATTTAAACAACCTAAAAAAACTTCTTCCGATGATTTTGGACGGAACATATAGGGTTCTATAAGACTATTTCTATCATGGGATAAAAACGCATTGCACAACAATAGATAAAGATATCTTTCTCTTTGAATGAGATCTTAATTCTTGCGGCAGTTTCGTTAAATATCTTACAACTAGAATCCCTCTTTTTTCGATCCAGTTACTCCACCACCGCTAGAGCTTCTAACTATGCTGAATGCGCTAACTATGGATAAAATACCGGAAATAGACCGATTTTATATCACCCTTCAATTCGAATTAGCAAAAGTAATGTCTCCATACATCATATGGATTCCAAACATTCATGATCTCGATGTCAGTGAGTTATCCCTCGGTCGCTATTCGAAAAATTTGATAAATATTTATATGTAAGAGTTTATTATTTAAAGGAATAACAGAATAAGAAATAGTCGATTGAATATTCACAAAAATGAAGGAATTTGACGATTGAAGCATTGACCGGTACAATTATTGGATGGCAGAAGTTTCCGACGAGGGAGTGTATCTAAAAGCTATCCGGATGCAAGAACTACGGATGTGTAGCAAGTGTTATCTGTAAAACTATCACCATATGATAGTTGCTATATGATAATATCAATTAATAAGATTTAAATATTTTTACAAATTCTTTTATAATATATAAAAGGCCTAAATAATAATTCAAGAAGGTTTAAATTCTATTAATTGATGTCATCTTATAAGAATTATTAAGCGGCAGCAACATCACATGCAAGACTTTTCGGTACAAGTGAGTGGTAATGTTTAAATGTAATTGAATTTTTCCATGTTGAATTATGGCTTTGACACGTGTTGAAACGATGAAACCAGAGATTGTCAAAACATGTCTGGATTAAATGGGCGGGATGCGTCCACATTCTTCCAGAAAATGTTATGATGATTAGATGAGCTAGAGGAAGAAAAAGAATATGAAATAGTAAGACAGGTCTTGTCACTGAAAATAAAATTTTAAATACTTTAATTTTAATTCAAGAATAATAATATTATGTTGCTGTAAATCCCTTACTGTGTGGATGTGCTTACTCAGTACCAAACTATTTTGCCTCCATCTTTTTCATATACTATAATCCCACTCGATTTATAATTAAAAAAAGTTTCAAACTGCACTCTTGCAAAGAAATTTCACATGTTGTTGGCGATCAAATTATGTTTATTAAAAGATAATATTTCGAGTATGGAACAAGTATAATAATTTAGGTATTATAATATATTAATTCTATTTTATGTCAAGTTCCTATGTTGATTTGTTATTATATTTTATTACATCTGAACTTATAAATAATAAATCTAATAACTGTGATCGATGAATCGCTTAATAAAAAATTAACCTTTTACTCTAATGTATTCGATTTTCGGACTGCCCACATTTTCTCATCTTCTACCTCTCTCCCACCAAACCATATAAAATTTGACACATGTCACTTTTTGAAAGCAAAAAAAGGGCAAGAAAGTGACATGCTCATCATGTGGTTCATCCCGAATAATTTCGTCATATATTGGTTTTTTTATATTAAAATTGTTATTATATAAAAAAAAGTTTGAAATAACTGCTAGAAAAAAATTATATATATAATTAAAGCGGTTAATCTAAATAGCTCTTTTTTCAAGTTTTTATGTTTGAAAAAATTGACCAGAAAACTGGGGACCGGTCAATCCCCACATAAAAAAAGAACTATCGGTCGGACCATTTATACCGCTATCTTTTATGCTATTATGCTCAACATAAGCATGTTAATAAAGAGACGAGAACGTACCAAAGATCGTAGACATTGAAATACGAATCGAATCCGATAACTTGTCACAGACAAACGGGCCAACAACGAATGGGAGAATAATCGTCACAACATCCAACCCATTCGATTCTCCGAACTCGAGAGCCGCCTTCTCGGTCAGGGTCTTCGAGATCGCGTACGAGCCTCGTTTTAGCCCACCCACCCTGATGTACTCCACGTCGCTCCAGCAGCTCTCGTCCATCGGACCGGCAGCAGCAGCGGCATTCACGACGACACAGAGGGCAGCAGCGCTTGAAGTGTACACCACTCGCTTCACCGTCTTGGACTCGAGGCTTGCCCTCAGGATGCCAAGGGTTCCATCTATGGCTCGCTGGGTCACGACTGGCTCGGGTTCCCGGTCCTCAAAGTCCAGCGGGGTTGCCACGTGAAAGACGCCTATGCAGCCTTGGATGGCTTCTTTGAAGCTCTCTGGGTTAGTCAGATCGGCAGTGAAGATCTGGAGCCTTTCCGGTGCACCGAGCAGGTTTTTCAGGAATCCTAGGTTTCTGTCCTTGCCATCTATTGAGATTTAAAAAATAAAAACAACTATCACCGTTAACATGTAAAAATCAAAACTTCTTTTAATAAATTGGAGAATCACTTTTCTTCTCATGTCAGATCACAGGAAGCATATGGGCCAATATATTATCTCAACTGCACATATAAAGACGGCAAGGATACTGGAATTTTGAAATTGACTGGACTATAAGGCAACAAAGTGGGCGTTCAGCTAGTTCTTCCCTCTTTAAGCTTGCATTCGGTTGCTACATTTATGCTACATGGAAGGAACGCAACCAGAGAATCTACCGGCATAGATATGTACCTCTCAATCTTATTGTGGATTTCATTTTGAAGCAATTAAGAATTAGAGTGTCTCAATCTCTTGATTAAATATTTTGTTGGCTAGGCCATAGATGGTTGGTTCATTATGAAATCCAGGTAGTGCACTCATTTTATGTACAATCTGTGCATTTTGTGAAATTTAATAGAATGCAAACAATTACCAAGAAGAGTCGGAGAATCACCGGCGACGGACAAGACAAATCACAGTCACCTGCTGCTTCACTAAATCGTCCCAACCGCACATCATTTATTGAACCGACAAGTAAAATTCTCGATGTGGAGATGAACGATCATCATCATTTTCGGAAAAATCTGCGAGTAGGTAGGGAATATATTGGCCTGCCGGAGAATTCAAAGCAGCGGTGTCGGCCGTAATTGCGTGGAGTGGACTTACCAGGGGAGGGTCTGACGGTGGCTCGAACGGTGTAGCCGAGCTGGAGGAGTCTCATGATCAGCCACGATGCCACGAATCCGGTGGCTCCGGTTACGCATACCGATCCTGACGGGGAGCCTCCACCTTCCATATGTTCGTCCCTATTCTTAGTCGATCTCTCGCTCTCGATCAACTCGGGTAGGTGGAAGAAAATTACGAGGCACTCTGGTTAGGCTGCCCTGCGGGATAAGGGTATAAAAGGGGAATTCCGGGGGGTCCAGCATTAACTTCCTTGCAAACTGCCATTATTTTTGTCTCAATCCAATTTTATCATCAAAATCATCTTAATATTTAAAAAATCCTAAGACTTTAATCCCTTGTCATCATTTTCGTTCTCAATGCTTTAAAAACCCTAAGCATTTAGTCCCTTAAAATGATGTTTGATTGATTGAAACATTTGGAATAAAAATGATGGTAAGCGATTAAATAATCATTACAATCTTAAATTGATGAAATAATTAGATTAGCAATAAAAATAATGGCGGTACGAAATATTAGGATGAAAATGATAGGTTATTCAAAATCTTTTCATATAAAGTATTGCCATATAACATGTATCATAATTCAATAACCTTCCATCACAAGTTGTTATACCTCGACTACACCCATATTTTCTAAAAAATAAATATAATTTTTGTTCGACTAGGGAACTGCTCAGGTATTAGATCCATCGACTCAGTGAATTTCTTCTATGATTGGGGTTCGCTAGTTTACACGTAAACTCCTCTATTTGCTTTACTCTAACATTAGACTATCTTTCTACATGTATATATTTATCAAAAAAAAAAAGAAAATCTTTCTACTTGCATATATTTACCAAAAAAGAAAAATCTCTCTACTTGTATATATTGACGACATTATTCTCATTGATACTCTTTCAACACAATATTGACCATGTTGAATGGACACTTTGCATTGAAAGATCTTAGTAAGCTTTACTTCTTCTCTGGTATGGTCATTTTGACACCTTTAACCCTCATCTCACCCAGCTAAAATGAGAGAAAGATACGGGAAGCCTTATATATTTATTAATTCTCGTAAGTGAGTTATAAATATTTTAAAACGATAAATCAAGTCGTATACATTACCCCAGTTATGACATCGAATCTTTTCCACCACCTATCGTTACTTTAAACTGACGTGATATCGACATTGCGTTGACACACGTCAACTTAAAGTAATGGCTGGTAATGAAAAGGGCTTGATGTTATAACGTGGAGGACATATAGGACTTAATTTATCATTATAAAATATTTAAAATTCAATTATAATAATTGATAAATATATAAAAGTTCTAATATATTTTTCTCAAATCAAAATATATTCATGATAACACTGCAACCCTATCGACTCTCCTATGGTAGTTGGCTTAGGGTTGTCTTTTCGCGGATCCTTATCTTTATTGTAGTATTATTGTGATCTGACATATATTTAATGCACCACCTACCCACTGTCATTCATTAGTCGGCTGTGAATAGCGGTGGTCGCGGACCCGATTTGGTCCCCGAACCGAGCTACACCGACACCCCCCCAACCCTAGTACATTTAAGCCGCCTGCCCCCACCTACTACCCGAGCCTTTTCAAATTCCCAAAACTCCACCCCCACCCTCCTATCTTGTCAACTACCACCCCCCTTCTATAATAATATAATATATTATATATTGTTCGGTATATAATATTCAATATATTCATTATATAAATTATTTAATAAATTTTCATACATGTAAAATTAATTTTTAAAATTATAAAGTATTACACGTGTTAAAATTTGAGAGAAATTTATATAAAAAAATTAATTATATATTACACACTGAATATTTACTCCACCAACATGCACACATCCGATCACTAAATATGTATATGTATTTTTCAAATTAAAAAAATAAATTATAATTTTTACACCATAATGGCCGGTACTGCTAATAGAGGTAACCAACATATATATATATATATATATATATATATTTATATTAACCATGTATTATAGGTGATCAAAATCATTGCCACATAGACAAGATATCATATATATCATAGATAATATGTCCTAATAGATACGATTGCTGAAATATGGTTGGCTGAAAGATGCCATCTCACCGCTGATGGGGCCTGCTTGGATACCGTAGCTGGCGACAAAAAAAAAAAAGATACGATTGCTCTGCTTACAAGATAGCTAATTTATTTCAATTACAGGTGTTTAAGTTCCGGATAGTACCACTTTACCTAGATATTAATACATTCAGCATGATGTTTTCGATAACCTGGAGTTTTTTTTTTAAAATTTTTTTTTATAGATATCCCTTCTGCCTACAACATTGAATTGCTCCATCGAATATGTCCCCAAACACCCATACCTAAATTTGAACCCCAAATCCAAGAGCTTCTTCAATGAAAGTTCGGGCATTTCATGCCCTGTCATTTGCTTCAATCGGCTACATATTTGAAGAATGCAAGCAACTTAAGTTAAAAAAGAGGATGTGAGTACAATATTAAGAAAGATACATATGATCGATGTTCGACCAGGGACACAAGAGTTTATTATTCTGTGCAACTTATCGAATAGATAGAGCACGATTGTTTATCAGGTGAAATGAGCAAATCAAACCTCGAAAAGAGTATTTGTTATGCGGACATAATATCTAAATCAAACTTATAAAATTCTCAAAACAACCTGATCGATCAGTAACAAATAACAACATGTCTAACTTTCAGATCAAGAGATGCATGGCAAGTATTAAAGTTTTTGAAATATGTCTAGAAAACATATGAATGGTGGAAAATGTTTTCCTAATTTGCTCTTCAACAGATATCAGGAAAATCAAAACTAGTGGTGGCTCATTTTTTCCCTAGGGATTTGGAGGAAATACTTAACTACTTACTCGGATGATGGTACGGGAAACTGATCGGGGTGCTTGTCTAATAGGAACTTTGACATCTTCTCGCTTGTGAGGAGGTCCGAGGAGCAAATGTACCTTCCTTTTGCGCTCGGGTGGTGGAAGAGGAAGATGTGCGCTCTGGCCAAGTCATCCACGTGAATCAAGGGTCCGAGATGAGGGCAAGGAAATTCATCCAGGTCATCTGCATTGCAACCATCCCACATGCTAAGTATATCCATTCTGTTTCCCCTAGTAGCGTTAATGCCTGAAAGTATCAACTAGAATTGTTTGATTTTCTTTTGATTGAACTAGTAGATATGCAAGTTGGTGTTCGAAAAATTCCATAAATATTTATGTGTAAGAGTTTATTATTTAAAATAAAGGGATACATTGAAAGAGGTAGGTTGGCTACGGTTCAACAACCGACCGGCTCTGGTTTGGAACCGCCAGTTCCAGTTCCATGGGATAGGGAAACCGGCCCTAAACCATCTTTAGGACAGTTCAAGGATGGTTCGGAATAGTTCGGTTCCTATTTGGAACCACAGTTCCAACCGGTTCGGGATCACCAATTTGAAATCGATTGGTTCAAAAAAAATTTTAATTGAATGAGAAACTTCAAGCACAAAACTTATTTGTGCGCATAGTTATCTAACTAAACATTGTGTAAGAACTTTTCTATTTTATAAGCAATTTGGGAGGCCCTTTCTCCTCTTCCCATCAATGTGGGATAACAAGTGAAGAGGAGAATAGCTCTTTGGAGAGTCCTTTGTCCCACATTGATGGGAAGAGGAGAAAATGGCTTCCCAAATTGCTTATAAAATGGAGAAACCTTTACACAATTATTTAATCATTTGAAATTATAAATATTAAATTTAAAATTTAAACAAATTTAATCTTATTTGGACTTACAAAGCTTGTGAGATGTTCATATTAAATTTTAATTTTAATTTATTTTTCATTTGACAGTTTGGAATCGTCGGTTCTGAGCCTGTTCAGGTTCCCGTTCCAGGCCGATGGTTCCTGTTCCTCTTAAGGCTGGAACTAGCCCCCTCATGGTTCCAGGATGATTTCGGCATGGTTGCAGATTTGACTAGTTTCGGGTCGGGTTTGACGGGACCGGTTCGGGGTTGGTTCTGGGCCCAAACCGGCCCATGGCCACCACTAGAAAGAGGCATTGAACAGCACAGTTCTTGGACTGTAAAAGTTTTCTACGAGGAATTGTATTTAAGGACTCTTGTTATCCGGATACAAGTGACAGTACTTATAAGATAATAATTAAAAAAATTTAACTATTTAAACTTAATATATATATTAAGTTTAAATAGTTAAATTTTTTTAATTGATATTATCATATAAAAACTATCACGTAAGAACAGTATTACAACATCCTCGTAAAACTGAGGTGTCATGTTTAAATATAATTAAGTTTTTCTATAGGCTTTGACACGTGTTCACAAGATGAAATCAAAGATTGTCCAAAAAAAAAAAATCTTAAATGGGCGGAAGAATTATGAGATGCGTTCATATTCTTCTAAAAAAAATTTGATAATTTGGAAGAGAGAGATGAAGGAAAGGAATGTTAAGTTTTACCATGGAGAACAAAAATTAAAATCTTCTAATTTTAATTTGAGAAGAATTTTATTTTAGTATTTTTAAATCCTCCATTTTTTATTAAAAAATTTTGAATGTTCATACCATATAATAACATGGCGATGAAGAACAACTTAAATTATTTTTATTATTAATAATTATGATAATTATTTGGATCATTAATTATACTAATTTTGCTCCTCTGTCACATTTAAATTAGTATTTTCTCACACATGTTATAATATAAGATGGCCTAAGAATTTTTCATTGTATATGTGCATATTCAATGCCAAACCATTTTACATCCATTTTTGGCATAGTGAACGCACGTGTCCGTAATGAGAGGAAATTTTATACAGGTGATTACACTCAATTTATAATTTAAAAAAAAAAACCCGAATTCCATTCTTGTAAGGTATTTCAGAAGATTTATGTGATTTATACTAAGATCTGGAATTTCAGAAGATTTCAACTTGGCCAGATAAAAGGATGTTTGCAATCCTTCAACCCAAAGATGACAGAGTATATTCTTAGCAACTGAAGATTTTGGAGCGGTATACCATCAGAAATGATGATACTTTAGTGATAATGAGACATAAATGCTGGGAATCCATCTGTGCCTGAAATTGAATATCAGAAATAATCAGCTGAATATGAATAAGAAAAGGACTTCTCCTTTGATGGTTGGAATGGAAGAATCGCTGAGTTCTAACTCTTTTTGAGAATATTTCTTGATATAGGAACTGCTATGCAGTGAATGGATGAGAGAATTCAGAACCAGTAATTGGATAGCATTTACTATATCCGATCAACAAAATGCTGATAAACAGTTTTGACACTTACAGGAAACACCTTGGTCTGTTATATCTGCCATTTTACATGAAGATGACATCACCTTTACTGTGACTTTGTCCATGATGAGTACCTGTAGGAAGCAAATTAAAGATGACAGTTATATTTTCATATCTTTCTGGACAAGTGATGATATCTTTTCCATCAAATTCCAGACAAACTTGGTGATAAGAAGATTGAACAATCTAATCCTTATCTTCAGTTCTTTTCTACAGTCAGTATATTTCAAAACTCCTTGTCGTCAAATTTTTAGTTTTACTAGTCCATGCAGACAAGCCCACTGTGTCTACTGAGGACATTCTCGTTAGAGTGTTCAACTTCAAATAACAGTGCACGATGCCAAGCATACCAGACTTCTAGCCATGGGAATTAGAGTTGTCACGCATTCTGTCAGTGGGCTGAAATGGTAATGCACGCATAGTAACATGGATTACTGTAACATATGATTTTTGAAGTAGTGGTTCAATTCTCAATGCTGCTTACAGTCATTGATCTTTTTCTTATTAACAAAGAGTTTATTCTACTTGAGCCATGAACATCTCACAAGCTCGTGAATCCATGTAAATCTATGTGCAAACACATATGTAGCTGGCCTCGCTAAGAGCTACGAGTGCAAGGAGGGAATCGAGTTGTCGACCTCGTAACTACTCACAGAGCATAGTCTTGAGCTAGCCCTTGAGAATTATTAGGTTCATTAATCATGTGCAAGAAACTAAAAAGAGAGGAATAATCTATCCCCAGCAGCATCCAGATGCACCTCATTTATTCTGCTAATGATTTGATTCTTCTCTGATTGAAGAAGTTCTTCAATTTGTTCAAAGCCATGGCGCCAAATGAACTATGAACAAGATGTCCTAACAAGTGGTGGACGTTTTGGCATCCCAGGTGCTGTATTACACATCCTTCCATGATTTTGAGTCCACTGCTTTCGCTGCCCCGAGCATATCATTCAATAGACCTAAAAAGTTTGAAACTTGAAGATCAGAAATTCGGATTATCCCATTTTTCAAATAAAATCATTTAACATACATGGCAATAACACAGACATTTCAAATTCAACTGGCTCAGCGTTGAACCATCCACTGGCATTTCTCCCTATAAATAATAATCCTAGTTCTCTGCATGAGCATTCAATCCAACCAACAGAGCTAAGCCTGACGATTTGCAGCTGCAGACATCATGATCATCTTTGTTTGTCAAAGTCATATAATCAGAAAATGAGAGAGCTTCAAACGTTAAATTCGTCATCCAACACTATACAGAATTCAGATCGTCGATCAGCTCATCAGAAAGAGTCCATGCACTGCTTAACGAAAAGAGAGCGTAAGAATTGAAGGGTATTGATGGATTAAGGTGGGAAAAGGGCAGAGGAACTCCCGGTCGCGGCTGATCTGGCCAAAGCTCCTGTACTCTGGGCCGTGAGAGGAGACCTCGAGGCGCCGATACAGAGGAGAGAGGGAGAGATACAGAGGAGAGAACGGAGAAGATGGGGGGTGGGGGGGGGGGGGGGGGGGGGGGGGGAGAGGTGGTCAAAAGAAAAAAAACAATTTTCTTTTTACGAGCTTTGAAGGGAAAGGGAAAATTTATGTGTGAGCTCTTGGTACGGAGAAGGTCTCTAGTGTATTAGATATATATATATATATAATAATATTAATGTGATATATTTATCTAATTAAAATTTGATGTAAAATTAAATCCTAGACGGTTACAGGAAAATTTATTAGTATATGGTTCTACGCGTGCAAGACCATTTCAAGAGAATGAAAAATATAAGAGACATGGCATCTAGTAATTTCAGAACCTCCTAGGAGCTAGAAAAAATTATATAAATCCAGGTTTTTTTATCAAGAAAGCTATTAATTATTTAAAAATTCTTTAACATATTTTGAACTATTTTTTTGTTCAGAAAATCACGAACTTTTCAAAAATTCTTCAATGTGTCACGAACTACTTTTTTGCCCAAAAAATTATGAATTATTCAATAATATATCACGTCGTTCATTTTGACTGTTAATTACTGATTTGTACCATTAATTTTACTGATTACACAAATAGAGTTTGGCATTGTATCACACATAACATCCATCTAGCCATAAAAATAGAGAAATCCTATTTGCACATTTATTTGCACGCTCATCCTCATGATAAAATAAAAAATTCGACAATATTTCGCAATTTGTTTGTGACCAAATGGATGTCATGTCAAATTTCATTTGCACAATCAATAAAATTAAAGGTCAAAATTAACGAGGTGGTAAATTAGAAAATTTTTGAATAGTTTGTGCTTTTCTTAACAAAAAAATGGTTCATGGTAGATTGGAGAATTCTTGGATAGTTTATGATTTTTTGGGGAAAAAAATAGTTTGTGATAGATTGAGGAATTTTTAAATAGTTCGTGCTTTTTTGGACAAATAATCCTATGACTCCATGCACCATACGGCCTGAATGACCTAGGAAATTACATAATTAATAGATAATTGGAACATCACTTGAATCAAGCACATTAACGTTAACAGCACGAGACTATTAATAGGGAACCGTATTGAACCAATAGATTGATTAATTAGAAGGAACCTCGCCATGTATATCATCCCGACCATGACCATTGCCAATTTGCGGTGTCTAAGTGTATTGTCCACCTCTGCTTGTGATGGATTAAGGAGCACTATCTGCATATAGTTGTTTAAATCAATACTCTTGATGGATGAGTCTTGTGGAGCTCCTTATAATTGATCGTGCCTCGTCCAATTCTATTGATCTGACAAAGGCGTCATTCTCTCAGGGCTAGCCCATGAGTGCGCGAGCAATGAGATTCTCCTGCTATAGAGGTGTGGTGACTTCTTTCAACTGATTAGCGAGAACCTTGATTCCTTGCAGGTGGCCGTTCGTGCTCTCGCTTGTTAGCTTGTCGAGAGAGGAGGGGCAAGTCGAATGTCGAGCAAAGGAGTACTAGAGTGGTCAACATACAGTGTTTGAAGAGCATAAAAAACAGCCTTGGTTGAGGGGAGATTGTGAACATCTTCAAGTCTTAGATAGGGTGGCAGGTATCCAAGACCGGATGCTATCATCTATGTAGCACCAAGTTGCCACTGATAGATCCCTGGAGGGAGGTGAAGGAGTTGAGCCATCCACGTAGCTCAAGAGACTGTATGAATGAAGAAGGTGGAGAAACAACAAAAGGACTTCCATTCGGAGTAATTTCGGTAGTTTATTTGCACGGTTATTGAATTTAATTTGTGATATTTGGTGGTTTGCTGCAATTACGATGGTTGGGGATGAACTATTGGTGATGGATTTGAAGGATTCATGGATTAAGGGACAGTGGGGATAGCACTGTCATGAGAAAGATGAGGTTACATGCTTTGATACCATGTCAAATTTATTATGAGCGAAATGTTTACGTGTCGTTAGTTAGGTTTGGATAAGATTGTTGGAATTGTCAAGCTTATATCAGAGTACTGTCAGTTGAGTTAGGATGAGACTGCTAGATTTTAACAATTTTATGTCAGAGAGCCAAGTCAAGGCGCTCGGATATTACATTAATATTAGCGGATTTGTAGGAGATTGGGCTTGTTTCTATCCAAAAATTCTCAACCTATTAGGAGCGGTACCAGGTTCGCTCATGAATCTTGGATTTATATCTAATGTGGCCGATGTAAATTATAACACACCCTCTCATATGCAATATGTTAAGGCCTACCTCACCTTGACATTGATACCATGTTCATGCGAGTGTGAGAATAATTGTTGGTACCGCTAGCACAGGCTACAAACATGTTTATTATGTCAATGATGTATTACAAGTTATTGGAAGAATTGTCGTATAGACAAGATAGATATAAGATATATCACAGATAATATGTCCCAATACATACAACTGCTACATGCCTCATTCTTGTGGGATAACTTATTTATTTCAATTACAGATGTTCATACATTCCCGGATAGTATCACTACACCCGCATATTGTTAATATGTATAGCATGATGTCTCCAGTAACCTGCAACTCTTCTTTTATAGATAACCCTTCTGTCGGCAACACTGAATTGCTCCATCAAATATGTCCTCAAAACCATACTTGAATTCGAACCCCAAATCCAAGAGCTTCTTCGATGAGAGTTCGGGCATTTCATGCCCTGTCATTTGCTTCAATCGACTGCATATTTGAAGAATGCAAACAACTTAAGTAAAAAAGGACGACGAGGGTAGTGATATTAAGAAAGATAAATATGATTGATGGTCGACTAGAATTCCAAGAGCTTCTTATTCATAGCAATTTATCGAATAATACACAGAACCTAACTGTTTATTATTAGGTGACATGAGCAAATCAAATATCGAAAAGGGTATTTGTGATGCGGATATAATATCTAAATCAGATCTAGAAAATTCTCAATTCTAAACTACCTTATCGATCAATACCGCAACAACAATACCTCTAACTATCATGTCATCAAATGGATGCCAAGTACTAATGTTTTTGGGAAAAAAATGTCTACAAAGCGTACACTTGGTAGAAAATGTTTTCCTAGTTTGATCTCCAATTGAAATGAGGAAAATGAAACGAGGTGGATGGGTGACTCATTTTTTCCCACAAAAAGGAAGCTTTTTTTTCCTTGGGAAAAATATAAATCTACTAGGGACATTGGAAGAATTAACTTAACAACTTACTCGGATGATGGTATGGGAAATTGATCGGGGTACTTTTCTGATAGGAACTTCGACATCTTCTCAGGGGTGATGATGTTCGAGGAGCAAACATACCTTCCTTTCGCGCTCGGGTGGTTGAAGAGGAAGATGTGTGCACTGGCCAAGTCATCCACGTGAATTAGGGGTAAGCGACGAGGGCAAGGATATTCATCTAGGTCACCTGCATTGCATCCATCCCACTTGCTAATTATATCCACACTATTTCCCCTAGTCAGGCTACGCCCTGGAAATATCAACTTAGACTATCGGATTTTTTCTTTTTTTATTGAAGTAACAGATGTGCACGTTTCATATCATATTACTTTATTAATATTTTTTCCTTTTTTAAGTAAATAAAAAAAAGAAAGAAGAAAAGAGTAATAGTAATTTAAATAACCTAAAAAAACTTCTTCTAAGGATTTTGGACAGAACAGATAGGGTTCTATAAAACTATTTCTATCATGGGATTAAAATGCATTGCACAACAATGGATAAAGATATCTTTCTCTTTGAATGATATCTTAATTCCACCAGCGGTTTCATTAGATATCTTACAACTAGAATCCCTCTTTTTTTCAATCCAGTTACTCCACCACCGCTAGAGCTTCTAACTATGATGAATGCGCTAACTATGGATACCATGCCGAAAATAGACCAATTTTATATCACCCTTCAATTCAAATTAGCAAGAGCAATGTCTCCTTTCATCATATGGATTCCAAACATTCATAATCTGGATGTGAATGAGTCGAATTACTTATCCCTCAGTCGTCGTTCCAAAAATTTGATAAATATTTATTTATAAGAGCTTATTATTTAAAGGAATGACAGAATAAGAAAGAGTCGAGTGAATATTCAGCAAAATAAAGGAATGTGATGAATGAAGCATTGAACGGTACAATTATTGTTTTGCAGAAGTTTTCGACAAGAGATTGTATCTAAAAGCTATATATCCAGATGCAAGAACCATCAAAGTGAAGCAAGTGTTTTGTGTAAAGCTGTCACGATATGACAATGCTTATATGATAATATCAATTAATAAGATTTAACTATTTTTACAAATATTTTTATAGTACATAAAAGACATAAATGATAATTCATAAGGGTTAGATTCTATTAATTGATATCTATCTTATAAGAACTATTAAGCGACAACAACATCACATACAAGATTTTCTGGTACAAATGAGTGGTCATGTTTAAATGTAATTGAACTTTTCCATGTTGAAACAAGGCTTTTGACACGTGTTGAAAAGATGAAACCAGAGATTGTCAAAAAAATGTCTACATTAAATGGGCGGGATGCGTCCACATTCTTCCAGAAAAAGTTATGAAATCAGATGTGCTAGAGGAAGAAAAAGAATATGAAATAGTAAGAAAAGTCTTACTATTGAAAATAAAATTTAAAATATTTTAATTTTAATTCAAGAATAATGTTATTATGTGTGTGGATGTGCTTACTCAGTACCAAACTGTGTTGCCTACATTGTTTTCATAGAGAACGTGACGAGTTCATCAAGAGAAGAAATTTCATACAGTATAATTACACTCGATTTATAATTAAAAAATTTTCAAATTACACTGTTATAGAAAAATTTCACATGATAATATTTCAAATTGCACTCGATTTATAATATTTAGAATATATTAATTCTATTTTATGTCAAATTTCTATATTACTTTGTTACTATATTTTCTTATTTTTTATTATATCTAAACTTATGAATAATTAATCTAATAATTGTAATCGTTAAGTCGCTTAATAAAAAATTAACTTTTACTCTGATGTATTTGATTTTCGTACAATCACATTTTCTCATCTTCTCCCTTTCTCCCACGAAACTACATAAAATTTGACACATGTCTCTTCATTCATGTTATTTTATTAGGCTCTACAGTGTTCTTGGAAGGAAAAATGGGGACAGCAAGTGACATGCTCATCATGGTTCATCCGAATAATTTCGTCCTATATTGGTTTTTTTTTATCTTTTTATTTTTACATTTAATTTATTATTATATAAAAAAGAGTTCGAAATAACTATCAGAAAAAATATATAATTAAAGCGGGCCATCTAAAGCCCTCTTTTTACAAGTTTTTATGTTTGAAAAAATTGACCAGAAAAACTCGGGACTGAATGCGCGCATAAAAAATAATTACCGGACGGGCCATTGATACCTCTATCTTTTATGCCATTATACTCAACATAAGCATGTTAATAAAGAGACAAGCACGTACCAAAGATCGTAGTCATCGAAATACGAACTGAGTCTGGGAACTTATCGCAGACAAACGGGCCAGCAACGAACGGGGGAACGATTGTCACGACATCCAATCCATTCGATTCTCCGAACTCAAGAGCCCCCTTCTCTGCTAGGGTCTTTGAGATCGCGTACGAGCCTCGTTTCATCCTCACCGCCCTGATGTACTCCACGTCACTCCAGCAGCTCTCGTCCATCGGATCAGCCCTAGCAGCGGCGGCGTTCACGGTGCAGAGGGCGTATGCGCTCGAGGTGTACACCACTCGCTTCACCGTCTCGGAATCGAGGCTCGCCCTCAGGATGCCAAGGGTTCCGTCGATGGCTCGCTGGGTCACAACAGGCTCAGGTTCCCGGTCCTCGAAGTCCACTGGGGTTGCCATGTGAAAGACGCCTTTGCAACCTTGGATGGCTTCTTTGAAGCTCTCTGGGTCAGTCAGATCGGCAGTAAAGATCTGGAGCCTTTCCGGTGCACCAGGCAGGTTTTTCAGGAATCCTAGGTTTCTGTCCTTGCCATCTATTGAGATTTAAAAAATAAAAACAATTGTCACCGATAAACATGTAAAAATCAAAACTTCTTTTAATAAGTCGGAGAATCACCGGAGACGGCCAAGAAAAGTCACAGTCACATGCTGCTTCACTAAATCGTCCCAACCGCACATCATTTATTGAACTAACAAGTATAATTCTCTATGAGAAGATGAACGATTATCATCATTTTCGGAAAAATCTGCGAGTACGTAGAGAATATATTGGCCTGCCGGAGAATTCAAAGCAGCAGTGTCAGCCGTAATTGCGTGGAGTGGACTTACCACGGGAGGGTCTGACGGTGGCTCGAACGGTGTAGCCGATCTGGAGGAGTCTCATGATCAGCCATGATGCCACGAATCCGGTAGCTCCGGTTACGCATACCGGTCCCGACGGGGAGCCTCCACCTTCCATACGTTCGTCCCTGTTCTTAGTCGATCTCTTGCTCTCTATCAACTCGGGTAGGTGGAAGAAAATTACGAGGCACTCTGCTTATGCTGCTGCGAGAGATAAGGGTAGAAAAGGGAAATTCCGGTGGTTCCAAGATAACCTTCCTTGCAAAATTGCAAATGTCCAATTAGCGAAAAATGGTTAGAAAATTTATATTATTACCTGTCATGAGAAAATAGTAAGTAAGTTGTAATAAAAAATTTATTATTAATATCTCAAGCAATTACTATTATTAGTACTAATTAGAATAATTCAAATATTCACAAGTCTGATTGATTAATTTAGGTTGAGCGAAAAAGGTTCACTAGAGATAAAATTTACATAAAGTGAATTCTCTCCATTCATAAGATTCGAATTTAAAAGATTAAAAATCTTTCTTAAGGAAAAGATTTATTATACTATCTCAACCAATCAACTTTAATAGTTATTCTGTATTAATAATGTCGACATTGCAATAATTATTGTTGATTGCAACGCAGCAACAATTTTTTTTTGACTTTTCTTCAACAAAAATAGAAAAAAAAAAACTGTGGAGGAAACACTGTCTTCGCCACTGATTTCTCTTCAACGGAGGTAAATTTGTGATTTATCCTTGTTGTAGCTTGTACTAGGTTGTCTAAAAAAAAAAGCTGAGGTGGCAAAGTGGTGTGGGTTTCAGCTTGACCAGAAAATGAATTAGAACTTGAGATTATGATATTTTAAGTAATATAAAATTAATTGTAAAATTTGGTGAGTATAAATAAAAGATTATACAGTTGGTTTAAAATTAATATAATTTGAGACTGATGCATGCTTTGGACGTAAACTTTTACTAACCACATTATAAGGTTTTAACCAATGTAATTTTATATTACAGTCAACTTACAACCAAACACTGTAAAGTAATATCACCTTATATTACAAAATAAAACTTGGGTAAAATTAATATTTTCAGAATGCTTACTTTTTACATTATTTACATTAGAAATCTTTGAGTAAACTATTATTTTCATTTATAATGTTTCAAACTGCCATTATTTTTGTCTCAATCCAATTTTATCATCAACATCATCTTAATATTTAAAAAATCGTATCACTTCAATCCCATGTCATCATTTTTGTTCTCAACGCTTTAAAAACCCTAACTATTTAGTCCCTTAGATCCATCGACTCGGTGTATTTCTTCTATGCTTGGGGTTCACTAGTTCCCACGCAAACTCCTCTCTGTTGTTTTGCGCTAATAACATTAGACTATCTTTCTACTTGTATATTAATCAAAAAAAGAAAATCTTTCTACTTGTATACCTTGATGACATTATTGTCATTGACACTCTTTCAGCACAGTATTGGCCATGTTGAATGGACACTTTGCATTGAAGGATCTTTGTCAGTTTTATTTCTTCTCTGGTATGGAGGAGTTTTTACCCAAACTAGCCTTCTTTTTCAAAATATTTCCCAATCTAATCTTTGCCAGAAAATATTTCCCATACTAGTCTTCTAAGTGCTTGTGTGGCATCAATATGTTGATGTGGCAAAAAAAGCGTTGATGTGGTAAAAAAGTGTCCACATGGTAAAAATTCTATTTAATTTTTTATATTTATTACAACTCACTATTTATGTGTCTTTTAACTAATTTGCAGTACATACCGCCAATTATATTTAAAGTCCAATGGACCACATATAATACAAGTATTTTCTTGTAACCAAATTTAAATAGTTCAAATTTTAATCGAATTTTCAGATTTTTACTAGCGCCAACAAAACTCATAATAATGCATTTTTTATTGTACAAAGATATTATCAAATTGAACTTAAACTTTTATCAAATCTTAAAACTTAATCGAATTTATAAAAATCCAACTATTATATTCTCAGTTATGAAAGTTACAAAATATGACTTAATTAATATATAATAAAGTGTGAATTGAAATATGATTTGATTAGATTTGTATTCATAATCTAATTTGTATAACTGATAATATAATAGATAGATTTTTGTAAATTCGATTTAAGTTTTAATATTTGAAAATAATTTAAGTTCAATTCAATAATATCCTATATAATAAAGTGTATTACTATGAGTTTTGTTGATTTCAGTGAAAATATAAAAATCCAATCAAAATTTGAACTATCTAAGTTTGGTTAAAAGAAAATATTAATATTATATGATATCTACCGGCCTCAAATATAATTTACGGTAGATCCTACAAATTAGTTGAAAGACACATAAAGAATTATTTGAAATGCATATAAAAAATTAAATATGATTTTTGCTATGAGAACACTTTTTTTGCCACATCAACATATTTTTGCCACATAAGCACTTAGAAGATTAATTTGAAAAATATTTTCTGGAGAAAACTAGATTGAAAAATATTTTGACAAATGAGACTATTTTGGAGAAAAACTTGGTATGGAGGCTCGTTTTGACACTTTTAACCCTCATCTCACTAGTCAAAATGAGAGAAATACATCGGAAGTTCTATATATTTATTATTTTTACAAATGAGTTCTAAATATTTTAAATTATTAAATTAAGTACTATATATTATCCGCGTTACAATATCGAATCTTTTTCGTCACGTATCATTATCTTAAACTGACGCAGTATCGACAAAGCATTAATGTACATCAATTTAAAGTAATGGTTGGTAATAAAAATAACTTGATATTGTAATACAAACAACATATAAAACTTAATTTATCTCTATAAAATATTTAGAATTCACTTATAAAAATTAATAAATATATAGGACTTTCAATATATTTTTCTCCGGTCAAAATACATTCATGATAACACTACAAGCCTATCAACTCTCCGGTAGCAGCTGGCTTAAGGTTGTCTCTTTTTTAGGATCATTATCTTTGTTGTAGTATTATTGTGATCTGACATTGATTTGATGCGCCACCCACCGGCTGTCATTCACTTGTAGGTTGTAAAGAAGGTATTACAATATTTGAAATGAACAACTACTCACGCGCTTTTTCTTATTAGACTTGGGCCACATCGATCGTTTTGATTATGATTAAAACATGAAATTCCATCCAAATCTTATAACATTACCTTTGTCAGGGTCACGTTGAATGCTGCCAAATGTGTTTATGCTTCTGCAACGTGAACCAGTTTTGTATTGTAGGACCATGAGAGGGTGATGACGAATTCTTCATTTCATGCAATTACCAATAAGCATTTTTTTTTTTTTAATGTTCATTCGACTCGCATTTGTACTTATTTTCTTCCCCTTTGTTTAATGCAATTTGAGTGGCTTTCTCTGCGAGGAAATGGATGCTGTAGCTGGTCTCCATTCCACTCAAGTGCTCTTTGTAGGCCCGCTTGACTCGCTTGATGAGGAAATCAAGGATCAATTGCAATATATATACTAGAAGTTGACTCGAATAACTACGCACAAAATTATCTATGGTGGGACAATCGATTTCATTGTTATTAAGTACTTTGTGGGACGAGTATGTGATGTCGGTGCCATCTGGTCTAAGTGAACTAGAAGTTAAACTTTTATTGCATACTGTATATGTCATCTCAATGAAATCGGGTAGAGAAGTATAAAAAAGGAGAGAGAGAGAAAAGATGTAAGAGAGAGTGGAGATAAATGTAAGGAGAGATGAGAGAAGAGAAGGGAAAAGTGGAGTGAGAAAAATAATGAATAAACAGTTATACTTATTCTTATCGAATTCACTATTTCATCTTTTTTTTATTATAAATTTAAGAATTATTAAAAATTCAATTGGTACATGCCATGGATAATACAAAATTAAAAGCTAGAATAAAAAAAGAAGTATTACTAGATTTCAACTGCTTGTAAATTTTAAGAAATTTAAATGTAATGTAGTAATTTTATTATTATTATTCTTTTGAAAATGTCCCTAACCTCTCTCCTCTTCCCTGCCCTTTTTTATTTTAAAAGTTGACCTTCATACTAAGTATTTTCTTGTCTAAGTATATTTTCGTTCTATATCATTAATATCCAAAAGTCTAATATGTCTTGATTAATTTAGTTTCAGTCAAGTGGGTTCACTTATCATGTCTATTTTACAGGAAAAAATGAATTTGAAATGAAACATAGAGGACTTCCGCTGTAATTTGAAATGCATGCATATCACCTCGACCACGACCACTAATAATTCATGGTGTTCGAGTATTTTTTTTTTCTGCCTCTGCCTGCTCTGTTGTATGATGAGCTACAGCTCCCCTGCCCAAAGCATCCTTTCCGGTTGTGATGATGGCGATTACGGCCACTGCGATATCCACGTCCGCTACGGCCATCGAATATGATATGTGCTTGATAAGCTATGATTATTTTAGGAGCACCGTCTGCATACAATTGTTTAAGTGGATACTCTTGATGGATGAATATTGTATGTGACTCCTCAAAAGTGATTGTGTCTCGTCCATTTTCAATTGTTGTGATGAAAGGATTGTACTCTCAAGAAATACCCATAAGCGTGTAAGCAATGAAATCCTCCTAGGATAGAGGCATAGTGAGTTCTTTCAATTGATTAGCGGGAACCCTGATTCCTCACTGGTAGTAATCCTTGCTATGATTTGTTAGCTTGTGGCGATGGATGGCCAGTCAAAAATCAAGCAAACAAGTAGGAGAGTAGAAAACATATCGTGCTTGAAGAGCATCAGAGACAGCCTTGGTTGAGGGGAGATTGTAAACCTCCTCAAGTAAAGCTCAGATAGGGTGGCAAATGTCCAAGATCGAATAATGTCGTCTGTGCTGCACCAAGTTGCATATGAGGGATCCATGGAGGGAAGGAATTGAGCCATCCACATAGTCAAAGAGAGGAGGAGGAAAAAAACTTCCATACTTAAGTAATTTCTATAGTTTAGTTGCACGGTTATTAGATTTGTGTATTATGGCTAGGAGATGAGGTGGATGAAGATGGGTTTGATGGGTGCATGGTTTGCTACAATTACAGTCTTGCCAGTGAATTTTTGTGAAGGATCCTTGGATTAGGTGATAATGGGCATGGCAGTGTTGTGAAAGAGATGAATGTACTTTGGTACCACTTCAAATTTATTGCGAGCGAACTGCCAGTGTGTCATCAGTTGGATCAAGATAAGACTTCTAGAATTGTTATACTTATGTCAGAGTGCCATCAGTTGGGTTAGGATGAGTTTTTGAGCTTTGTCGAGCATATGTCAATGAGCCGAGATCAAGCTAGGCATTCGGATATTATATTATTGTTAGTGGGCTTGTAAGAGGCTGAGCCCGATTCCTCCTAGAAACCTCAACTTAAGGAGAAAGTCTTATATATAACGGGTACATCACATGAAGGTACTAACATGCTATCACAAGCAATCAAATTAAACCATTTTTAGGGTTATTTTTTTCATTTTAGGGTTTACTTTTTTCCTTTAAGATTTTATTAAGAATACCTTAGAGATAATTGAATCTCATTGGCTCGTGACACCACTTCAGTATTGCCATGTAATGTATCCGTTATACACAAGACTCTCTCTAATTTAAGAGGCGATGTCGAGTTCTCATATAAACCAAGGATTTATACCTTATGTGGTCGATGTGAGTTTAATACCCTATCTCCCTCATAACAATTTAAGGAGCACCTCACCCTGACTCTATGTTCAAGCAATTGAGAGAATAATGGCCGGTACTGCTAATATAGGCAACCAACATATATATTTATATTGATGATGTATTATAGGTGATCAGAAGAATTGCCATATATACAAGATATCAAATATATCATAGATAATATGTCCTAATAGATACGATTGCTATGCTTACAAGATAGTTAGTTTATTTCAATTATAGATGTTCATGTTCCGAGACAGTATCACTATACATGGATATTAATACATTCAGCATGATGTCTTCGATAACTTGGAACTCCTTTTTTTTTTTTTTTTTTCTTTTTCTTTTTATAGATATCCCTTCTGTCTGCAACATTGAATTGCTCCATCAAATATGTCCTCAAACCCATACCTAAATTCGAACCCCAAATCCAAGAGCTTCTTCGATGAGAGTTCGGGCATTTCATGCCCTGTCATTTGCTTCAATCGCCTGCATATTTGAAGAATGCAAGCAACTTAAGTTAAAAAAGAGAATGTGAGTAGAAATATTAGAAAGATACATACGATCGATATTCAACTAGGGTCATAAGAGTTTATTATTATGTGCAACTTATCGGATAGATAGAGCTCGATTGTTTATCAGGTGAAATGAGCAAATCAAACCCCGAAAAGAGTATTTGTTATGCGGAGACAAGCAACCTGATCGATCAATAACGAATAACAATATCTCTAACTTTCAGATCAGGAGATGCATGGCAAGTATTAAAGTTTTCAAAATATGTCTACAAAACATATATATGGTGGAAAACGTTTTCCTAATTTGCTCTTCAGCAGATATAAGGAAAATCAAACCTGGTGGATGGCTCATTTTTCCCCAGGGATTTGGAGGAAACTATAATTAACGACTTACTCGGATACTGGTACGGGAAACTGATCGGGGTGCTTGTCTAATAGGAACTTTGACATCTTCTCTGGTGTGAGGACCTCTGACGAGCAAACGTACCTTCCTTTTGCGCTTGGGTGGTGGAAGAGGAAGATGTGCGCGTTGGCCAAGTCGTCCACGTGAATTAGGGGTACGCGACGAGGGCAAGGAAATTCGTCTAGGTCACCTGCATTGCAACCATCCCACACACTAAGTATATCCATACTATTATCTTATTAGACTAAGAGTGTTTTTGAATGAACGAAAGTGACATGCTCACCATGCTTCATCTCGACAGTCCCCCCAGCCAAATCCATTTCGTCCTATCCATACTAAGTATAAGATTGTCTAAAAATTTCTTCTATCAATATGTGTATATTCAATGCCAAACCATGTGACATCCATTTTTGGCATAGTGAACGCACGTGTCAGTAAAGAGAGGAAATTTTATACATGTGATTACAGTCAATTTATAATTTAAAAAAAAAATCCCGAATTCCATTCTTAAAAAAATTCCACATGCTGTTGGAGGTCAAATCTCATTATATTAGAAAGTAATATTTTGAATATCAAAACAAGTATAAACATTTAAATATTAGAATAAATCAATTTTTTATATCAAAGGTCTTATCCTACAAATAATTAATCTAAGAGTTATCTTTTTTTTTTTTATGGAATAAATTAAGTTAAGAAATGGGCTAAGAGTTATCATTTTACTCCCGTGCATTCGACCTCCTGCCACTGTAATTCCTCCACTTCTCTCTGTGCATGCAACTATGTAAATTTTGACACATGTCTCTCCATTGCTACTATCTTATTAGACTAAGAGTGTTTTTGAATGAACGAAAGTGACATGCTCACCATGCTTCAGCTCGTCAGTCCCCCCAGCCAAATCCATTTCGTCCTATTGGTTTTCTCTTTAACAAGCAATCGTGCTATCGGTTGGCTGGCTGTTCGTATCCTGTTTGACATCTCCTAGTCTTTAACCAAAAATAGACAACATATGCCCTCGTTGGCACAACACTGTTTCGACTTTTCAGACATGATGCAGAGTTTTCCTCTTCAGAAGGGATCTATTCTATAAATTTTATTTAGGGGTGAAAAAATCGATCAAACCATTCGCTCCCCTATCCCTTATGCCATGGTACTCCCAATATGCATGCTAATAAAGATACGAGGAGAACGTACCAAAGATCATAGCCATTGAAACACGAACCGAATCCGGGAACTTATCACAGACAAATGGGCCAGCAACGAATGGGGGAACGATCGTCACAACATCCAACCCATTCGATTCTCCGAACTTGAGAGCCGCCTTCTCGGTCAGGGTCTTCGAGATTGCGTACGAGCCTCTTGTCATCCCCGCCTCCCTGATGTACTCCACGTCGCTCCAGCAGCTCTCGTCCATCGGACTGGTACCGGCGGCAGCGTTCACGGCGATGCAGAGGGCGGAAGCGCTTGAAGTGTATACCACTCGCTTCACTGTCTCGGACTCGAGGCTAGCCCTCAGGATGCCGAGGGTTCCGTCGATGGCTCGCTGGGTCACGACTGGCTCGGGTTCCCGGTCCTCGAAGTCCACTGGGGTTGCCACGTGAAAGACGCCTATGCAACCTTGGATGGCTTCTTTGAAGCTCTCTGGGTCAGTCAGATCGGCAGTAAAGATCTGGAGCCTTTCCGGTGCAGAGGGCAGGTTTTTCAGGAATCCTAGGTTTCTGTCCTTGCCATCTATTGAGATTTAAAAAATAAAAACAATTATCACCGATAAACATGTAAAAATCAAAACTTATAGATCGGAGAATCAGCGACGACGGCTAAGACAATTCACAGTCACATGCTGCTTCACTAAATTGTCCCAACCGCACATCATTTATTGAATCAACAAGTATAATTCTCGATGAGAAGACGAACGATTATCATCATTTTCGGAAAAGTCTGCCAGCGCGTCATGATTATTGGCCTGCCGGAGAATTCGAAGCGGCAGTGTCGGCCGTAATTGCGTGGAGTGGACTTACCCCGGGAGGGTCTGACGGTGGCTCGAACGGTGTAGCCGAGCTGGAGGAGTCTCAAGATCAGCCACGATGCCACGAATCCGGTGGCTCCGGTTACGCATACCGGTCCCGTCGGGGAGGTTCCACCTTCCATATGTTCGTCCCTATTCTTAGTCGATCTCTCGCTCTCGATCAACTCGGGTAGGTGGAAGGAAATTATGAGGCAGTGGGGAGGCTGCCGCGAGAGATAAGGGTAGAAAAGGGGCAAATCCGGTGGGTCCCACCTAAACTTCATTGTAAAATTGCAGTTGTCAAATTGGCGAGAAATTTACAAATTAGTAGCACAGAAATGCCTTTTTCCTTTTACTCCTTTGGTTATCCAAATTTTTCGATCTGAATCACTAGTATTCAGAAATTTAATAGGTTCTGACTAATTTAATTTGAGTTGAAAGGGCCCTTTATAGGATAAAATTCTCTTAAGGTAAATTTTTTTATCCATAAGAGTTGAATCCGAGACTTGACTTAAAACAAAAACGCACCTTAGCATTTTAACCGATAATGTTATCCTAATTTACTGTGTTAATAATGTCCACAATTGCAATAATTATTGTCGACAGCGAGCCTCCACCTTCCATATGTTCGTCCCTACTCTTAGTCGATCTCTCGCTCTCGATTAGTGTTGTTAAATGGGCCGGTTCGGCCCGGAACCGGACCGGAACCTGCCCGTGTGAACCGTGAACCGGACCGGCCCGGTCACGAACCGTAACCGGCCCGCCCCCTACGGGTTGAGGCACGGTTACGGGTTGGGTCGACAAAATCGACCAGTTGAACCGGAACCGGACCGGACCGTTACAGACCCGGAACCGTAACCGGCCCGGACCGGCCCGGAACCGTGACCTTGAACCGTAAAAAAAAAAAAAAAAAAGCTTGCAAAAGGCCAATGGTCAAACTGCCAGTGGGCCCCACACTCTCCACCCACCCCAAACCCCAACCCTCACAGTGGGCCCCATGCCCCCAACCCACAGCAAACATTTTTTTAAAATATTATTTAATTTATATTATATTTTAAAATATTATAAATACCTAACATATCTACCAATTGGTAATTTTTTAAATTGAAATATTTGTTGTTTTAATATTATTTAAAAATAAATAATTCGAGTTTATTTAAAAATGTTAAAAACCTAACATACCTTAATAAAATTAGTTATATGATATTAAATGTAAAAATGTAAACAAAATATAATTAATTTAATTGGTTAAGATTCTTGACTTTCAAGTAGAAGATTTCGGTTCAAATCTTAATAATGAAATCTTTTATTTTATTTTAAAATCGTAAAATCATAAAAAATTCAAAAATTCAAAAAAATTTAAAAAATAGCCGGTTCAGCCCGGACCGGACCGTAACCGGCCCGTATGTGGGACGGTTCCGGGCCGGGTCACTCAGGCCCGAACCGTCGACCTGGACCGGACCGGACCGTTTGCTTCCCGGTCCGGGTCGGGCCCGTCCAAGCCGGTTCATGAACCGGCGCGACCCGGACCGGAACCGGCCCGAACCGGCCCGGCTAACAACACTACTCTCGATCAACTGGGGTAGGTGGAAGAAAATTGCGAGGCACTCTGCTTAGGCTGTCGTGAGAGATAAGGGTAGAAAAGGGAAAGTCTGTGGGGTCCAGCATAAACTTCATTGCAAAATTGCAAATGTCGAAATAGGGGAGAATGGTTAGAAGATTTATTTTACTATCTGCAGTGAGAAAATACTAAATAAATTATTAAAAAAAGAGAATTATTATTAATATCTCGAGCAATTGTTATTATTTGAACTAATTAGAATAATTCATATATTCACGAGTCTGACCGATTAATTTAGTTTGAGTTAAAAGGGTCCACTAGAGGTAAAACTCACAAAAGATGAATTCTCTCTATTCACAATATTCGAACACGAAAGATTAAAACCTTACTTAAAGGAAAGATTCATTACACTATCTCAACCAATGAATTTGAGTAATTATCCTAATTTGCTGTACTAATAATGTCGACAATTGCAATAATTATTGTTGATTGCAACGCACCAACAATTTTTTTTTTTGTACTTTTCTTCAACAAAAATAGAAAAAAAAACTGTGGAGGAAACACAGTCCTCGCGACTGATTTCTCTTCAAGGAGGTAAATTTGTGATTTATCATTGTTGTAACTTGTAGTAGGTTGTTTAAAAAAAATAGCTGAGGTGGCAAAGTGGTGTAGGACTCAGGTCGACCAGAAAATGAATTAGAACTTGAGATTATGATTTTTTAAATAATATAAAGTTAATTATAAAATTTGGTGGGTATAAGTAAAAGATTATAAAATTGGTTTAAAATTGATATAATTTGAGAATGATGCATGTTTTAGATGTAAAATTTTTATTAATCATATTATAAGGTTTTAACCAATGTAATTTTATATTATAATAAACTTACCATCAAACACTGTAAAGTAATATCCTGTTGTATTATAAAATAAAACTAGGGTAAATTTAAGATTTTTAGATCGCGTACTTTTTACGTTATTTACCTCAGAAATCTTTGAGTAAACTATTACTTTCATTTATGATGTTTCAAACTGCCATTATTTTTATCTCAATCCAATCAAAATCATCTTAATATTTAAAAAATCCTAGCACTTTAATCCCATGCCATCATTTTTGTTCTCAATGCTTTAAAAACCCTAACTATTTAGTCCCCTAAAATGATGTTTGATTGATTGAAACATTTGGGATGAAAATAATGGTAAGAGGCTAAATTATTACAATCTTTTAAATATTAAGGATGAGATTGATGACAAAATTGGACTAGTAATAAAAATAATGACGGTAAGAGATATTGGGATGAAAATAATAACTTACTCAAAATCTTTTCTCGTAAAGAGTTGCCATATAACATGTATGTTATACCTCGACGACCTATATTTTCTAAAAAATATAATATAATTTATGTTTCGACTAGGGACTGCAAAAGTATTAGATCCGTCGAATCGGTGTATTTCTTCTATGCTTGGGGTTCACTAGTTCACAAGCAAACTCCTCTCCGTTTGTTTTACGCTAATAACATATTAGACTATCTTTCTACTTGTATATATTTATTAAAAAAAAAGAAAATCTTTCTACTTGTATAAATTTATCAAAAAAAGAAAATATTTATACTTGTACATATTTATCAAAAAAATAAAATATTTCTACTTGTGTATGTGGATGACATTATTCTCATTGACGCTCTTTTAACGCAAAATTGGCCATGCTAAATGGACAATTTGCATTGAAAGATCTTTGTAAGCTTTATTTCTTCTCTGGTATGGAGGCTTGCTTTGACACTTTTAACCCTCATCTCACTAGTCAAAATGAGAGAGATATCGGGAGTTTTATATGTTTATTAATTCTTATAAGTGAGTTCTAAATATTTCAAAATATTAAATTAAATCCTATATATTATCTGCTTTACAATATCGAATCATTTCCGTCACCTATTACTACCTTAAACCGACATGGCATCGATGTAGTATTGACGCATGTCAGTTTAAAGTAACATTGGTAATAAAAAGGACTCGATGTTGTAACGTGAATAACATATAAGACTTGATTTATTACTATAAAATATTTAAAATTTACTTATAAGAATTGACAATCGTATAGGACTCCTGATATATTTTTCTCCGGTTAAAATACATTCAGATAACATTGCAAGCCCATCAACTCTCCTCCAGCAGCTGGCTTAAGGTTGTCTCTTTTTGAGGATCCTTATCTTTGTTGAAGTATTATTCCCATCTGACATTGATTTGATGTGCCACCGACCCGCTGTCATTCACCGGTAGGTTGTGAAGAAGACATTGCAGCATTTGAAAGGAACAACTCATGCTCTTTTTCTTATTAGACTTGGGCGATCGTTTTGACTATGATTAAAACATGAAATTCCATCCAGACCTTATAACATTACCTTTCTCAGTGTCACATTGAATGCTGCCAAATGTGTGTATGCTTCTGCAACGTGAATCGGTTTTGTATTGTAGGACCATGAGAGGTGATGAAGAATTCTCCATTTCTTGCAATTCCCAATAAGCATTTTATATGTTCATTTGACTCGTATTTGTACTTATTTTCTTCCCCCTTTGTTTAATGCAATTTGTGTGGCTTTCTCTATGAGGAAATGGATGTTGTAGCTGGTCTCCTTTCCTCTCAAGTGTTATTTCTAAGCCTGCTTTACTCACTTGATAAGGAAATCAAGGATCAATTGTAATATATATACTAGAACTTGACTCGAGCTAGGTGCAAAATTGTCCATTATAGAATTGATCATATGAAGTGTTAGTTCTCGATTTTTAAATGTAATATAAAATTGAAACACCAAGAAAGGAAAATGAGTTAACATAAATGGCATTTAAGCAGTGGGACAATTGATTTATATTGCTATCAAGTACTTTGTGGGAAGAGTATGTGATGTCGGTGCCATTTGGTCTAAGTGAACCATAAGTTAAACCTGTATTACACACGGTATATGTTATCTCAATAAAATTGGGTAGAGTATATGTTATCTCAATGAAATCAGGTGAAGAGTGTAAAAAAAAAGGAGAGAGAGAAAAGATGTGAGAGAGAGTGAATGTGAGGAGAGAAGAGAGGAGAGGTGGGAAAGGTGGAGTGAGAACAATGGTGAATAAGTCGTTATACTTAGCGGATTCATTATTTCATCCCTTTTTAATTATAAATTTAAGAATTATTAAAAATTTAGTTGTTAAACTAATGGATAATAAAAAATTAAAAATGAGGATAAAAAATAAGTATTTACTTAAAATAGTAATAAATAATAATTAAATTTCCATTTCAGCTACTTGTAAATTTAAAGAAATATAAATGTGATCCGGCAATACTTTATTATTATTATTTTGAAAATGTCCCTAACCTCTCTCATCTTCCCTACCCTTTTTTATTTTAAAAGTTGACCAAATTCTTCATACTAAATATTTTCTTGTCAAGTATATTTTCGTTATATACCACTAGTATCTAAAAGTCTAATATGCCATAACTAATTCAGTTAGAGTCAGGTGAACTCGCTTATCATGTCTATTTTGCAAAAAAAAAAAGAGTTTAGAATGAAACATAGAGGAATTCCGCTGTAATTTTCCCAAAAATAAAGAAAATAAAAGAGTACATAATTTCCATGCTGATAATTGAGTTCAGAATCTCTTGGTTATGATCTTATCCTCTGAAACAATATTTTATTACTGAGCACTCAATCAACTAATGTTCACTAATGTAATTATTAAAAATTTGAACGTGCAGACTCTTACAAGAGGGAACGGGACAAAACTTGGCAAATACAAGTAAATTAAATCAAAACAATAATAATCATCAGTAAGAGATCATGGTGTCCACAAAAAAAGGAGGGATTTCATTGGCTGATTCTCGTAAACGAGATTTTCTATGCCATTCCCTTTTTTCCTTTTATTTTCTTTTAAAATATAGGTACCTACTTTCTGTAGAATAACAACAATAAAAGATTCAATTAACGACTGTACTAGCAAGATGTGTCGAAGCAAATCTTTGGACATATAGTATGCATTGAGATAGGGCAATACATAAGCAACCAGGACTTAAACCAATATGGTACTGAGGAAGTGTTATATTTGATGGACTACAACGTGTCCCGACCATTCTTTATGGGTTCACCTGCCCGATCCAGATCCCAACGGGTCTGATACTGTGTAAGCAATTGAGAGAATAATAGTTGGTAGTGCCAGTTGTATATTTATATTGATGATATATAACAAGCAATTGGAAGGATTTGCCGTGTATATATAAGATGTTAGATATATTACAGTTGGTATGTCCCTGCTGCAGGCTACGATTGATGATGGGCTGCTCAGGCGCGCTAAGGTTGGTTGGTCACAATTTGTCAAACGCATATAGGAAAATTCAGTTAGTTAAATGCAAAGGATCGAGCATGTAAAATATGATTGAGCCTTAATGGAGGTGATGAAATAGGAATTGTCACATGACGCAATTGTAATAGGCAATGAGGATTCGTCACCAAGTGTGACTTTAAAAGAACCTAAACAATATGAAGAAGTTTGAAGCATACTCAACGAGTTAAACATGTGGTAAGACGATCCCAAAGTGCATAAAAGTTTCGGGTCTCCAAGAGACATGGCGGCTTGTGATCACATG
Organism: Lagerstroemia speciosa; assembly: GCA_037672795.1. NCBI lineage: Eukaryota > Viridiplantae > Streptophyta > Magnoliopsida > Myrtales > Lythraceae > Lagerstroemia > Lagerstroemia speciosa. The sequence goes on along the minus strand of CM075289.1, from coordinate 4,626,581 downwards.
GGGAATTGGATAATTTACAGATAATTGTTGCATGACTAGAATCAAGCACAATATTATTAACAGCAGGATATCAATTAGTAGGGAAATTTATTGAACTACTGGATTGGTTCGAAGGAACCTTGCATGCATGTATATCTCTCGCTCTCGATCACTAGTATTTAGAAATATAATGAATTCTGACTAATTTAGTTTGAATTGGAAGGACCCTTTGCGGGGTAAAACTCTTTTAATGTAAATTTTCTTTATTATTAAGAGTTGAATCCAAGACTTGACTTAAAACCAAAAGACACATTATCATTTTAACCGATAATGTTATCCTAATTTATTGTGCTAATAATGTCGACAATTGCAATAATTATTGTTGATTGCAACGCACCAACAATTTTTTTTTACTTTTGTTCCACAAAAATAAACTGCGGAGGAAACACCGCCGTCTTTGGGATCGATCCCACGACTGATTTTTCTTCAACGGAGGTAAATTTGTGATTTATCATTGTTGTAACTTGTATTAGGGTGTTTAAAAAAAATTGCTCATGTGGCAAATCGGTTCTGTGGGACTCGGTTGACAACAGTTAAATGTGTACCCGCAAACGTAGAAAAAGTCATATATATTTGTTTCGTGTATTATTAGATTGCATATAAAGTTAAAATTACATAAAAAGGTTGAGCAATTAAAATTTCTTGAAAAATGTATTGAAATTTGAATTGTAGTATTTGAAATAACATAAAGTCGATTGTAAAATTTATGTGTGTAAGTATAAGATTATAAAAATTCGTTATAAAATTGTTGTTATTTGAGAATGGTGAATGCTCTGGATGAAAAGTCTTTACTAACTATATTGTATAGTTTTAACTAATGTAATTTGAGATTATAGTAAGCTTTACTATCAAAGGTTATACTCTTCAATGTAAAGTATAATGCAATCTGATATTACACCATACTTTACAATGAAGCAAACATATATATGTTAGACGAAATGAAACTTTTGTCTTGTTATATTACGAAATGAAACTTGGGTAAAATTGAGATTTTTAGTAACTTTTTACATTATTCATCTTAGAAATATTTGAATAAGCTGTTATTTTTATTTATAATATTTCAAATAGTAGTTATTTTTGTCCCACTCTAATTTTGTCACCAACATCATCTTAATGTTTAAAAAGTTCAAACTCTTTAGTCATTTATCATCATTGATCATCATTTTGGTTCCCGAACAGAGAACAAGAACAAATCAATTAGGCGAAGAAGGAATCGGAGTTCGGATCAAACATGAATCGTGATGGAGGGATTAGGAGAAGAAGGAAGTTTGATGGAGTGATTAGGGCACGGTGAAGGAACGAGATGAAGAACGAGCCACAATGAAGAATGAGATGAAGAACGGCAGAGTTAAGAGTTTTCTCTAAATTAATTTTTCATACGGTGTTAAGGTAATTAACGGGGTTCGAAACGAAGTAACGGTTGGATAACATAAGGATATAATTGTTAGGCTTTTCGCAACATTAGGGACTATTTTGTTGGCGATTTACGACTGGGGGCGAAATTGATGGTCGAATGACATATTGAGGATGAAATTGATAATTTACTCTAAAAATAGCATGCCACGTTAGCAAAGTCTGTGAATTTTGATGAATTTTATGACATCGCAATAAACGGGACAAATATTTTATAAACTGTGTCTTCCTAGATCAGGCGAAAAAGTTCGTGCTAAAAGTAAAAATTTGGATAAAGTACATGCGTAATTAGGTTATTGACCCTTTAGAAATTAAAAAAATACAAAGTTTCATAACTCATTAATTGATCCACCTCTATCTACCGCGAGAGTGCTCCGTATAACGGGTATATCGCACGATAATGCTTACTCGTAATCACGAATTAATAAAATTTAGTAATTTTGGGATTTATTTTTTTATAAAATCCTTAAAAAACTCAAAAATAACTAGACTTTAATCATTTATAATATCATGTAAGTACTGTCATATGTAATATTCGATACATTAAAAAAAAATTTCTCCTACCTACCTCAGCTATGTGGAGACACTATTTTATATATCTTCTAGAAAGCATCTCAACAACATATATAATCTAAAATTATTTTTTTATTTTTAAATTTTTAGTTGCATCTACTTTGTTATTATATATATATATATACACACGTGTATATCTTATCTTAATTCCACAAATCATCTGAATATAATTACACGACAATTAAAAAGTTTCCAAATGCAAGCAATAAAATTTTTTAGATATTGACAAATATCAGAGTATTGGCTCCATTATACACGACCTTACTGGACTTGTCAATGAGCAATGAACATGCCTCAACTGCTTCGATGTCTAAATGGCAGACAATCTAATGTTGTCAACTACGGTCTGACTAGGGTAGATGAGTGAGACGGGATGATTTGTAAAAATCTCCTGTTTGATTGGCTTGATCTCCTTTGATTATTATTGTTGAGACCAGAAGTTACATTCGGAGTGGACCACAGAACCAAATCTCAAGAGAGTGGTACAAAGATCCCATTTGGCACATAGAATGGGCAAGCCAATTTTTGTTTCTAGACAACCGTCTAATATCCCTGGAATCAAAAGAGGGAACAACAGCATGTAAATCCTGATGTATACTATGTGATCTGATCCATATTAACGAGTCGAGTTGAGTCCAATAATATTCGACTTGAGAAATTTTGAGTCTAAACAAATCTTTTATTTTGTATAATAATAATTTATTTTAAAAAATAAAAAATAAAAAATATCAATGCACTCATAGAACAACTACTGTCATAATCCTATTGGTTCGAAACTTACTTCCATACAATTTCATGAGTATCGGATTTGAGTTTTGAATCCATTCTATTCATTTGAATCATAACATCTACTAAAAGCATAGTTTTTCCGTCTATCCTTGGAGAATATCGGTTTCTTGAACTGTACTAAACTATCAATGGAGTGATGTCGATGAGCTCATAGCAAAGTGATGGTTCCACAAGGTGTTTGATATGATTGTGGTTTAAATAAATACGCAGTGCAGAGTGGTCAGGTCACTGTAAGTGTTGATTCAATGTTTTGCTCATAAAAAATAACGTATTGCAAAATGAAAATTCTAAAAAAAATAAGGATAGATTGACACGATAGCTTTAGGAGCGTAGTAGGTGCAGGAATTACATATATAATTAAACTATTTTTTTGGTCGAAAATCATTAACTTTGATTGGTGTTTGGATTTAAAATGAAAGGCCCACCTTTCGCTATGCATATAAACATTTTGAGTCGAGTCGTTGCTCATCATAATAGAAAGCTTTCTTTGGATGAGTAGCCGGTCGTAAAAGAGGAATAGACTTCATTCCGCGGCGGGAACGAGGTCAGTTAAGGAATGGAAGGCGAACGTGGAAAGGGAACGGTATGTGTCACGGGAGGGACGGGATACATAGCATCGTGGTTGATTATGAGACTCCTTCAACGAGGCTACTCCGTTCGAGCCACTGTTAGACCCTCCCCAGGTGAGTTCGGTATTGGAAGTAGGTCTTTCTTTTTTCTACTACGATGAATTTTCTCCATTTTAGTTACTGTTTATTTCAAGTCAAATTATTATATTAAAAAAGAAGACTTATAAAATAAATTTTTCATATTTATAAAAATTCGAATTTGATTCTTTACTTAAATCATTCCCCTGTCTTACATTTGTAAGTGTTCCCCCCACCCCGCCAAACTCTCCAATCTCTCTATTTAGTCTTTCGACGCGTTGGACACCGACTCACCGCTCTCTCTCTCTCTACTGAAACCACTCCGTCTTCTCCATCCTCTCCAGTGGCGAGGCTGCCGATTTTCGTCCCTAGAGTCATCTTCATTTGGAGTTCCGACCTCCGACCTCAGCAATTTCTCTCTGGCATCTCTGCCCTCTCCGGCGTGGCTGATTTCTCTTTCTTCCATCACCGACTACTAAGCTATGTCACCTCATCCTTCTTTCTTGTCATGAGGAAGCCGACGTTCATTGCTAGAGTCGACTTCATCACTGGAGTCGCCGGGGGGGTGGGGGGGAACACACGAGAGACTAGAGGGAGGGATGAAGGAGATATCGGCGGAGAGTGGTATTGTCTTTTTCTCGATATGAAGGAGAAGGGGGTCATCTCCCCGTTTGCAAAATGGGTGGTACGACTCTGACAAATTACGATGTTTCTAATCTAGTATGACCTATAAGTAGGAGAAAATTGGGTGCCCACAACGTCATCCTGTTGGCTGTGAAGAATAATGCGGTAATAGTGAAGGTGCTCAGCATCATCCACTTGATGGGAGAGTCATCGTTGTGATCACGTAATATAAGCACTATCATATAGTGATATCGTTATATAAAAGACTTTCTCCTAATTGAGCATGTTTATCAAGTAAAATTCCGTGAGATGTGTCACTACAAGAATACGGGGCTATTGTTATGAAGCGTGAGAGAAGTTATCAGAGATTTTCCATCTATAAAAGTCCCTTACATATAGCTTCCACTTGGAGCAACCCTATATCAATTGAAGATGAGTTCAGGGACCAAAGTAGGTGAATACGTGGACCAATTCAATCAAATCTGAATAGGTCGTGCAATCTTGAGTGTCAAGATGGAGGATGAGATCCAACATCTATGGTTGTTATGCTCTGTATTGTTTTTTTTTTTTACCAGAAAAGAACAACTTTATTAATGTTTAGCCTGTATCAAAGTTTACATCTGCATAATCCTTAGAAAAATCATCACACAATACATCAGCAACCAAAAAAGAAAACAAGGAAGACGGAATATCACCAACCCAATTGGTCAAAATCATCCCCTTTTATACCATTGCAAAACGCAATCTGCACATCGATTAGCCAATCTACTTACCAAACTGATGTGCAATGAATGGAAAAGAGCACCCTTCTTGAAGGCTTCTTTCACTAGAGGAAAAATCTGCCAAGGGTCCACCTTAGTTTTATCAGTAAAAGCCTTAAAAACCACTTCATAATCTGTTTCAACAATCACTCGCTACCATCCCCTTTGAACTGAAGATACTGTTATCCTCTGTATTAGAGTCATGAGAGTGTTGCGCCAATCCATGTTAAATGATCAGAGGCATGGAACAATCACTATCGATTGTCATGGAGCCCTCTACAGTATCGCCAAAGTACCAAACCTAGGCATCCAACGGCCGCTAATCACACACGGGGGGAGAGAGAGAGTAGAGAGAGAGATAATTAAGAAACATATAAACCCTTCAATTCAACGGGGCTCAACCCTTTCCAGTATAATATTGGGAATGCTTTATAAAATCTTTCAGATTGTCGCCATCTCTGTAGGCTACATAACATCATGCAAAAGGAGTAGTTGCATTTAGGGACAGCAATCTCAATCCAGACCCGTTGCTTTGTCTCGATTCTTAGTAGGTTCGACACTACGTGTGCGTGGATCAAGGCAGGTCTATGTCTGTCTCCTGATCCGACCCGACCACCCCAACCCACCCTAACCCATCCATATTGCGTAACATTATCTTATAATTATATATTTTAAAAACTAATTTTACTTAGTTTATAAATATTTTTATCTTAATAAATTAGGTAATAATCATTCTATTTTATTAAAATTATATAAATTCTTAACTTATTTAAATTTATTTAACTATACTATTATAATTATATAAATTATTTATATCATATTTTACATTATACATATTAATTATTATTTTCCCTTTAAATGGGTCGGCCCTTGCTCCACCCCCTTCGCCCCGTCCCGTTGCGATCCCTAGTTGCATTATGTTTTTTCAATGTCCGGAAGAGCGGTAACTCTTGAGAGAGTGTCCTTTGCCATTTTCAAGGATTGATTCCTCATAATGACCTTTTACCTTCCATCGGTACAAAATGGATAATTTCCGAGTCTCCTAATGGAACAAATTTATGCTTTCATTTTAAAGAAATTAATAAAAGCTCACCTTAATGAAATTAAATTGAATGAGGAACTACATCTATTCCAGGAGCCGTTTTTTTTTTTTTTGGGTCAATGGGTATCCGAGTATGAGATTCGACTCGTCTCCATGGACCCACGAATACCCTGCAAACCCATGAGTCCGAGCAAGTTCACGCTCTTGTGTGTGTAAGTGGCCTCCAAAGGTTTTGCACCCAACAGTGATTTGAAACCCCAATCTTAACGAGTATTACTAAGTTAGGCGAACATCTCACCACCCAGGGTGGTTTTGGGAGATTTGGAAGAACTTTTTTATTTAGTTTTACCGACATTTCAATTATTGTTGCGATCATCTTGACATCATTATCATTATCATTAAAAGAGAAAGACACCGGGAATCTCATATGTTTCTGAATTCTTACAAATGAATTTTAAATATATCAAAGTGAAATCAAATCCTTATGTTACCTGTAATACAACATCGAGTCGTTTCATTCACCTACTATTACTTCAAATTTATGTGGTACTGACTTGACATTAACACACATCAGCATGGAGTAGTGGTAGGTAATGAAAAATACTCGATATTGTAATATGTGCAATATTTCGAACTCACTTGTAATAATCGACAAACACATATGACTTCCAGTGTCTTTTTTAGTTATTATTATTATGAAATATTGCCTCTAACAAATTGGACTACATGCCAACTTTCTATCTTTCTAAATCTCGAAAGAGGGCAAGAAGAAAGATTTGAGCTTCTTAGAAAGTCTGCCCAGGGCGAAGGAAAATCTCCGGATTTTCACAGCGGATCTCGACGAACCCGAGAGCTTCACCGAAGCCATCGAAGGATGCGCTGGGGTGTTCCATTTGGCCTCGCCCATGGACGGGGATCCGGACCAATCTGAAATGAACCGACAAACCATCGACGCGACTCTCGGCATCTTAAGGACAAGCCTGAAATCGAAAACTGTGAAGCGAGTAATATACACCTCGAGCGTGGCGGCCCTTGTCGGGGGTTCCAGTGGGACTGAGCTTCTGGATGAGAGCAACTGGACTGCTATAGAGCACAGTGTGGTTGCCATGAAGTGGGATGGACTGTATACGACAGCGAAGACAATTGCGGAGAAGAAAGCACTGGAGTTCGGAGAAGCTAATGAATTGGATATAGTGACAGTTGTTCCTCCTTGGGTCGTTGGCCCATTCATCTGCAATAAGCTCCCTATATCTGTTGAGATCGCCTTGAACATGGTTTTCGGTACGTAGTTCTATTTACTTGTTCTCAGAAACATGCAGCGGAATTGCATTTGTAACTGCGAGGAAGGAAAAAGTTGACCAAAAAAAGCCTAGAAAAAAGGTTGGTTGGGAAATGAATTTGATATCGGATATTTAATAAGATGAATAGTGTGATATATAGTATAAGGAAATTGAGATATACTGCCACCTAGACTTTTACGTGGATAAGGTCCAAGTGTGGAGCTTGTGAACAGTAAATTCGATATTTGGAAAAAAAAATGGTGTAGCTTATTGTTAGTTGTAATACCTGAGTGTGAAACCTATGGGATTAAACTTGAGACCTAAAAAAAAATACTATGGTCGGCCATGATCAATGAATCAAGTTTGGAAGAGAAAGATGGTCCCATGATCAATTGGCCGCCCTCCCCAAGGGCACGTAGTAAGTATAGGCTATGCAACCATGTGAGGATGGGCTCTAATGATTGAATCCCACATCGAATAGGTGATAAATAGGCTCATGATATATAAGAAGAATTGTGTACAGCTGCCAATAAGTTTAAACTTCATATGAATATAGATCAAATATCTTACGAATCATATGGAAATCATACAAAAACTAAAAATGGATACAACACCTAAGATGGTCCACAGTGGAAGATTACCTGCAACCTTAACTAGGTAAATGGAAGGCAAGATTCATGGTATATTCTGTTCAGTATGCTTTTTGACTGGTTGGTTGTTAGATGATTTAATTAACTGGCAATTGTAATGCAGGAAATGAGGAACACTATACTTATCTGCACCACATGCCTGTAGTGCATGTGGATGACTTGGCCAGTGCATACATCTTCCTCTTTGAGAGCCCGAAAGCAAAGGGCAGGTACATTTGCTCGTCGGACTTCCTCAATCCTGGGAAGATGGTCGAGTTTCTCTCCAGAAAGTACCCCGACCAGTTCTCCATACCATCGATGGAGTAAGTTTATATTCGAAGTCTGATCTCCCTGCGTTCTTTAGGATATTATTGAAGATACCATGACGAATAAGTTACAGATTTTACTACAAGACCGTGAACATAAAACATTAGAAATTGATTTTTTTTTTTTGTTGGATGACTGCGTACTGAGTTACATACATGCTGAGGAGGATGTCTTATGGATATGCAGCAAAGTGAACGAATTTAAGATGTATGCTCACTTTCCCGGTCTGTCGTCGAAGAAGCTCCTGGATTCCGGTTTCGAATTCAAGTACGGATTGGACAAAATCATTGACGACTCGATTCGGTGCTGCAGAGACAAAGGATATCTATGAGCAATTCATCATATCTATGGATACCAGTAGTGCTCAGTACTGTGTTATCTGGAATATGTTCTCTTTTACTGCTTTTGCTATGTTGTTTCATCGGTTTCTGTTTGAATGTTGAAATAGGTAATAAAACAATCCCTATCACCAAATTTCATTTTGTACCCTTCATCTTTTCATTTCTTACAATAAAATTCATCAAACATAAAGTAAAACTAAATGATAAGAGAGGAACGGCCATTGGTGCAGTGACACGAGATTCCACCTCACAATTTAGAGGTTAGAATTCAATTTGTACCGTGGGAGTTATGTGTCTCTTTTATTTCTCTTTATCTTCTATTTTTATATTAACATATAGTCGAGCCAGGTCAGTCCAATAAGATAGTAAAGCTCACTCAACATGTATTTTTTTTTATCTCTATTCATAATACTCGAGTATAAGAACTTACTTAAGGGAAAATGATGTATTATCATTTCAGCCAACTCACGTTTATACTATTTTAATATTTATTTTGTTATTCATGTGCTCATGTATTTTTTCTCTCTTTTTGTTTCCCTGTAAAAATATATTGTTCAAATTAAGAATAAATTGATAAATCAATATCACTGTTGTACGTGGAACAAGGAAAAATGATAAATACTCAAGGGGATGTGTGATCAATCACAAGTGGAAAAATGTAGTAGGTAAGTCTATCAATTCATGCATTTATTTATATCTATATTATATATGAAACAACTTATATACTTACCTAACATCCACATTAACATAACATAGACTTCATTAACATTATAGGTTGTACAGAAATAATGCACATAATATTGCTTTTTACCATTTTACTTGAAAATTATTTCATTTTTAATGATATTAGACTTACTTGAATATTGAGATATTCATAAAGACAGGCATCTCACAGTGATTATGATTAATTTTGATTTATTATTCTTACGTTTAATAAACTATTATATTAAAAATAGGACCCAAAAAATTACTCAAAAAACTAAAGACTGTGATGGTTGGTTTTTCTTCATTTTAAATAGTTCTTGGGTGGTTTTTGAAGCTTGAAAAATACCGCCCAAAAAGGTCGAGTCCCCACCATTTTTAAGAAAAACTCACCCGAGCAGAACATTTTTTCTCCGAACGGCCTACCGTCGGTGAGCTTATATTGCATAGAAGTAGAAGTAGGTGCGGGAATTGTGCAGAAAAAGAACTTGTATAACATCTAATAAATGCCAATTCGACCACACATACCAACACCATACACTATACAGTGTGACCAATAAATAAATTACAAAATTTTGGACCTCATCAATTTTGGACCACTTCAGAATCCGTTTTTACCACGTGAAAGCGAGTGTTGAGAGTTTAATCACGCATATGCTTGTTTAGAAAGTTAACTGGGGTTTGTAAGAGATTTATTTATCGCCATCTAATATTATAATTTTTAGGCGAATATGTATTCAACCTCTTATAGGTCCGGATGGAAATTTTATAGTAGAAGGTCCCATATTCCATGTGATCACCAATACCAACTTCGCAATAGTCCCCAGTAGACAATCGGCGAGCCATACGAACCAGCAGCTTATGAAAGAGGCACGAGGGATGTCAATAGAAAAGCGCATCCGCTTTTTCCATGCTAGACAAGAAGACCGTCCCTGAATCTGCTCCCATACACTGCCAGATGAGAACTGCAATATTGAGATGGTATCGAGACGAAGGTGTCCTGATCTCGAACATTCAACTTGGCATTGAGGTTTCGTATAGTGAAAGCCTGTGAATTAGCACTTCGAGGCCAATGTCCTTCACCTAATCGAAAGACAAGGCTGGTTCGTGCAGTAGCAAGAATATAGGGAAAACATTGGAAACTCCGAGTACAAAAAGTATACAAGGGACCAATGGGACAACCAATTATCGTACCAGATCATTAGACAGCAAGTGTCAAGGCCAATGTAAAGTATTACAGAGTAACCATGAGAGAGAGTAGAAAGCAAACATGAGAAAAATATATGTAAAATAAAAGAGAGAAAGTGAGAGTAAAAAAAAGATTAGGTAAAATAAAAACATGCTTTTGCACATAACCAAAAATGTTTTTTATTGAATAATAGGTAATATGTAGATTCATGCAGAAGACCTGGGTTCCGCTCTCATCAGTCATTTATCTTTCTCTCTTATCTCCTTCCAGGTTCATTGTCCTATTTTACAATCGGAAGAAACAGTGCTATGATTTTCACTCAAGTTAATATGTAAAAAAGTTACTAAAATACAAATGCAGTTGAAAGACTGATATTTTCTCCACTGAGGTAGATATGATTAAAAAGGCAAAATATATGAAGTAATGGGCTTTGTTTTTTTACAAAATATGTGGCAGGTAGCGTTGTTGACAGATTTCCTCGAGTTAATGTGTGTTCGTAGCTTTTTACATGGTTAGTTGCCGTCATTTACAACAGTGGACATATGCCGTTTTAGTTTCTTACTAGTCAGTACATAATAAATTTCTGTCGGAGCATTAAAAAGACCGGAATCGACATTTCATTCTCAATTTCATTTCTCTGGTTCAATTTACATAAAACAAAAGTGGAATGACTATTCACCAATTCTTCGAAATCTCATTCCATCCAACCAAAGGATTGTGATCATTCCTATGTAAATTTTCAACTAAAAAATATTAGTTTATGGCTTTACCCTTAACTTTTCGCTCAAATTATAAAATTAGCAAACCCCTGGGACTCGGGTTGTGCAGGGAATCGGGTAAACCTGGACGAATAGGCAGATAGGGTAGGTTTATGAAGTTTATCAATGTCATTTTCTTCCTCTTTGGGGAGCGGAATAACTTTTGTCCACTTAGAGAAATAGTTAGTGGCAGCGAGGATATGCTCATATCTGTCAAATAACTTCCATGTAAGCGGTTTAATGAAATCTAAACCACATTCATCAAAGAACCACAAGACAATTGTAGGATGCAACGGTTCTCATGATCGCTGATTAAACTTAATGTGGACCTGGCATGCTTGACCTCCAATATATTTATAAACTCAAACCTATCATCCGGAAACTTGAAATGGTTCAACAAAAACATGAAATTTGAAAGGATATTCTAATTTTTAATCTTACCTATAGAACATTAAGAATGTAACACATAGCCTTCGTATAGGCAGAACTACGAATCCCTTAAAATATGATTTTCTTATATCATGCAATCAAAATGACACCACCCACTCTATCATAAAATTTGGAATAACTTACTCAAAATATAAAAATAAATATTCTATATCCTGATATCATAATATTGACTAATGAGCCCTTCCATTTTGATTCCCTTATCTCCATGGCCATGTTTATATAGCACAAATTAAATGAGAAAGTCTTGTTTTTCTTGGTGATATCAATCAATAAAATTTAATTATTCTAAAAGTATTTTTATCTTTCAAATCTTATTAAAAAATCTCAAAAATACTTGAATTTTTTTGCTGTGCTAACATAAGTACTGTCACATGTTGGAGGAAGTATTATATGTAACAGATATACCACTTAACAGTATCAAAGCAGTGTAACAAATTAATAAAATTCAGTAATTTCTAGGTTTTTTTTAAGATTTTATAAAAAGAATTGAAATAGTTGAATTTTATTGGTTCGTGATATCACGTAAATACTGTCATATTATATATCTATTATACACGAGTCTCTCTTCGCGTGTGACACTGTTATGAATAAGATTTGCTCAAATTAAATTGACTTACTGATTATGCATGCACTTAATTTCTGCTCATCTATTTATCTGTTACTTTTTCAATGACCTGCAGCTGTTTCAGGAACATCACAGCTCATTAACGAATATGATAGTTCGATACCCCATTGAGAATCGTGTGCAAGAACCATTGTACACATTTCTATATCATTGTACTTATAATATAAAAATGGTATCCGGATCTGCCACGGTACATGCCAAAACCTATCCCTGTCATGAAATATCCACCTAACTCATAAAAAAATTGGGCCCATGTGTCCGATATGGGATTCATTCTCAACATCCATCCTCACGTGATAACGTGTTCACATTAACATATATTCTTAAACACTGGCCCTCAACAACTGACCTTAAACCGAGAATTTTTCTTCCATATCCAAGTGAGGGGAATAATTAACTACGAGCATGGCAATTTTTGGTCCGTTTTCGGGATAAGCAGGCCACGAGTTCCACACTCAGACATCGTGTAGTGTAAACTTACATATTTGGCTATGATACTATGTGAAATATCTATCTGGCTCATAAGAGGTTAGATTCATATCCAACCTAAAAGTTTAAGTTGACATAATGGTGGTACCCACTATCTTCTAAATCATGATCGTTTCTATTTGTTAACGGATATGGGATTCATTTTCAACACTTGAAAAGATCGAATCCAATGTCTACGATCTCGAAGACAAACCGGAATACATTTAAGAGAAGTTCATAATTTATATTTCGTCCGAGAGGGTTTCGCTCAAATTGAATAAAACAAGTACGCAAATTTGTGTGTTATGCTCACTACTTCCGGGAAGTTGCAGCATTGTTCGTGGTGCGTTGTCGGAAACATGTGGAAATCTAGTTGGCGACATGATCCACCAATGCCTCGCTCTGCAACGTGCACAATTACATATCGTTATGCGCTGGGTTCAAGTTTTATAAATTAAGAAAGATCGATCTGACATTAAAAAATGCGAATAAAAATTTTGAGAATAGTGAAAATTGGGTGCCATCGTGTGTATCAATTTAGATTTTTGATAGACATCTGGTAAGTCTTTTCATAAAATTTTAATGTAATATGAAAGCCAAGCTTTTAATATTATGCCCAATTCTTAACAAAAAAAAAATATTATGCCCAATTCATATTCTCACATAAATCTAGTCCCGTTTAACACCCATACTACGCATCTCTTCATGCGCCCGAGTTTGCATTCAGCCTCATCTAGCTTGGCATCTGTCATCCATGATTAGCACAATCTAGTAAGTTGGTTCGAATATTAATTAACTAAAACTCATTAAATTTTTAAATATAAGCTAATTTACCCAAAAAATTATATATAATTTATAAACAGTAAAATCGATATGCCTATCTATCTATTATTATTCTTAAATGCTTGGTTCCTCTCAACTTTTACCTTATAGCGCTTTGTCTTTTATTCAAACTACTTTGTCGAAGTCTTCCATGTTGAGCGAAGTGGCAGTATTCCTTGATCTCTAAATACTAGTGGTTTGATATTGCCACCTTTTTCTTTACATTTAATTTTAAGATCCACTATGACTGTACCCAAAGACTTGTATACCGTGCTTTTAGTTGGACACTTGCATGCATTCTCTTTTACAACTCTTATCAGTCGACACATTCTTCAAGTTTTCTTAACTTATTCCATTTTGATTCGTTATTTCAGAGCTATTTTTTCTGTCAATCATTTTTGCTTACCACGAAACAGTTAATTTGTCCATGCTTCGTTGGGCTAATATTCTCAATCGATGCCATCGAGAAACATTGGACACTAACTCCCAAGATAATTTCAGCAAAACCAATAAGACTTATTATATACTTTAACATGCTTTGGAACATACAGTGACTGGCTTTTCTTTTTTCACATAGATGAGCAAGACCGACTATTACCCAGTTTCAACAACAAAAAAAATTTAGTTGCTAAAAAAAGAACCATCCTATGAAAATCAATGCCGCTGTAGGTTGGTTGATGTGGTTCAATACCTGTTCACATTAAATAAGATTTCGGATTCAAATCTTATTTTTAGAGAAAATCAAAGGTCGTAAAGCTTGTATCTCGTACTTAGCACATCAATTCAGCTAAATCTGAATTATTTTGCATTTATTAAATTTTAAGAAATTAAGTAAGGTGTATGGGAAAATCTATATTAAATAGTACAGCCCGAGCAGATTTTTTTCGTATGGTTGTTTTCTTTGTTTGTATTAACATAGCATATTCAGCCGATTAATTAATCCAGTTGTCATTGTCAGGAGATTCCCAACAATGGGAAGCTTCCTCATAGGACTCCCTTAGCTAATTGTTTAATCTCCAACTAGAGCACCACGGCCCCATATATATATAATTACATGGATCTCCCTGTCAAGCCCCAACAAAGCTTTCAGCCAGCGACATAGTCTTAACTGTTCGATCGGTTGAGTTCGTGATCTCACATTAAGATGCCCGGACAATCAATGGCTTGTTGGTCGGTGGAGAACGCCACAAAAGCTTACCTCCGGGCCCTGAAAATGGTATGCACTCGAGATATTTCCCGAACTCAACAAATGCTATGACTTTGAGCCTTCTTCATATAGTTTTATCTAACCATATGAAGCCTTTCTACATTGTAGATTACCATTTAATGAATGTGTTATTTTCATTTTAATTTTTATCTAATCGATTTTTTGGGGTATTTTTATAGGGCGAAAGGGGGAAAGAGCCTGATGTATCGGAGTTCATATCTGCACTTGCAGCAGGTAACAATGCGCAGCTAATGGTGATGGCATCTTCCGGAGCCATCGAGGCCACATCCATGGTACTTGCTTTAGTCGCAGCTGCCCATCAAACCAAAGGTCGGGTCGTGATGATCTTGACTTCGTTCGATGAACTGCAAGTTTACGAGAATTCTCTCAGGCCCCATGCCCGGTCCATCGAGTTCTTGATCGGAGACCCCGCAGCCCTTCTGTCGGACGAGCTTAGGGGCGCCAATCTCGTGCTCGTTGACTGCAAGAGCGACCATCAAAGGCGGGTTTTCAAGGCTGCGAGCCGGAGTTGCAGCAGAACCCTGATACTGGGCTACAATGCCATGCACGAGGGAGGTGACTGGAGCAGCGGGAGCAGGCCAATGGATGCTCAGTTTCTGCCCATCGGGGAGGGACTGCTGGTGACGCGAGCAGCCATGAATAATAAAGGTTGTCATAGGATCGGTGCCGGGACGAAGAAGAGCTCCTGGGTCGTGCACGTGGACGAGGTGACGGGAGAAGAGCACGTCTTCAGGATCGTTTCCCCACGAACGAGAGAGATGATCAGGGCTTAGCGAGCCATCCCTGGAGATTTTTTGTGGGTGAATTGGGTCCTGAGTTTTGCCTGTAGTTTGTACATGGACTAATGACAAAAGACTACATCTCCTGTTTTTTTTTTCTTTCCGTTCTTAACTGTTAGTATCCATAAAACCAATAGGTCCTGACTAATCTAGTTCGAGCCGGGAAGGCTCACTAGGGGGTAAAACTCTCCCAAGGTAAATTTTCTCTATTTATAAAACTCGAATATGAAATCTTATTTAAGGGGAAGAAGTGTCTTACTATATCAACCGGTCCACTTTGCTTCCTATGGTTCTTTTTTGAATGAATTAGATTGCAACCAAGAGAGTATTCTGTGTAGTGGTTAGCACGTGACCCATGTCACAAGCACAAGCTAATAAATAATTAATACATCAGTATAGTATTTGTAATATATCATATATTCATAATATTTGTTTCTAATGATGTATTAAATATTTATTGACATGATATATATGTCATAAAGTATATGTATGTGTGTATATGTTATATGTAAGACTGTAGTAAATGTGAGTCTTGAATCACGAAAAAGCGCTCACTTCCTCCTTTGCGGAAGTCGTGCAAGTATTAATCTTCCATTTTTCAAAGTGTTAAATTGTACATTAGATGTATTACCTTAATCCTAGAATTCAATGTAATATAATATTATATAAACTAAAATATTATAATGTATTTATTAGAATCTTTAATTCTATATCAAATTCTTGAATTATAACCTATTTTACGAATGTTTTATCTTTATTTTTCAATTTTTATAAATCAACCTTTTTTTTTGTTTCAAACATAATATTCTTACATTTCGACCTATAATCCAAGATCGTTTTACTGTGATTGAAACTATTTTCTATAATATTAATATTCATTATAATCTAATGGGCCATTCAAGTTCTTTGCTCGTGCTCCTAGAATTGGAGAAAACTATTAAAATTAGGGGGCATGGCAAAACAACACATTTGATGCAAATTGGGATATGAAAATTCCATTTATTTCTAGTTTGACAATTGGTCTGCTTTGGGTTTACTTCACTCTTTCTGCACCAATGGCCTAAAGACATTCCCATCTATTACTATGTATGCAGCAGTCTCAAAGGTTTTTAAAGATAATGTATGGAATTGACCCAGAAGTATTGTTATTGATGCTACTCGCTCCACCCCAAAGATACAGAGCTTAGTAATATTTGCCCTTGAAGATACATATCTTTGGAACTCCAAATCTAATATTAAAGTTGTTGACATCTAGGAGACTATCAAGATTAAGATGGCCAAAGTTCCATGGAGTAGACTTGTATAGTTCTCAGGGCATATCCCTAGAGCCTCTTTTATCAATTGGTTGGCAATTCTCAACAGACTCTTTACGAAGTCCAGAGTGCAAAAGTGGAAAGCCTTGTCATCACTACAATGTGAATTTTGTTGATTGAAAATTGAAACACGATCCCATCTTTTCTTCTCCTGTCAGATTAGGAAGCATATGGGCTAACATATTATCTTAGCTGCACTACACCACCTTCTGGGAGACTGGAATTTTGATACTGATTGGGCTATGAGTCATCAAGGTGGGTTCAGCTGGTTCTTCCCTCTTTAAACTCACATTTGTTGCTACATTTACACTATATGGAAGGAATGCAACTAGAGAATCCACTAGCACAGATCTATACTACCCAATCTAATTGTGAATTTCATTTTGAAAAAAAATTAAGAATTAGAAGTGTCTCTATCCCTCTATTAAATTCCATGTTGATTGGATCATGAATACTTAGTTGGTTCATTATGATATCCATGTAGTGCACTCATTTTGTGTATAACCTTTACATTTTGTGAATTTTAATTGAATGCAAACACAATTAGCTAAAAAAATAACACTCAAACTTCATGCCCCAGTTAATTAGGTAAAGTAGATTAGTCGAATATCAGTTTATTATAAGTAACTTTACGTATGCAACTAGATATCATTGTAAAGAAATTGAATTTGATATATGATCATCATCTCTGATTTCAAATCCATAAGTTTTGAGTTCAATTAAGATTATTAGAACTACTGATATACGTTTATTCCTTCTTCCTCTTATTCCATTCTTGCATACGAGCCTCTTTTTAACTAGAAAAGTTTTACGATGTAACATTAAAAACAAAGGTAAGTCCTCGATATATGATATAGAATATTTTAAGAAACCATTGTTACAGGAAAGAAACTTATACGATCTCCTCTCATACTGACATGGTAAGGAAGAACTAATTAATTACTTTAATTAATACTAATGAAGGCAACTGCTCAGATAATTAATACCAAATTGCTTATTTATCACAGTTTGATTGATATTTCCACCGGGTTAAGTAGGATCATGGAAGAAATCCTCCTTCAATTGCGCCTCTTCTCTACAATCTGCTCCCTCCAGTGGCCCTTCTCGGCCTTTGATTTTTTTTTTTTTCCGATGGCCTGGTCATCTAGTTCTAAACAGGATCGATGCCCAAGTGCGAATGCAAGAGCGCCTCCCGCCCCTCCTGCCGGTCAAACTAGGTCCTGGCGTGGCCTATTCTCGAGGGACAAAAACCATAACCTAGAGTTCTTTGCTCCCGGAGAAAAGAATGGTTGCAAGGTAGTCGACTTGCCAGTACAATTACTAGAGGAAAGTAAAAAAGGAGTGTGAAGTAGATCGGTTGCTTGGTTTATTGGAGATCCCCTTATTTCGGATTTCTTGCTGGAACTTCGAAGAAGTTTTCGGACAGAAATGGTGAAATTTCGATGTCCAAAAAAGGAAATTGGTCTGTATTCAAGTTTGTAACAAGAATATGCTAAACTAGGCTTTGGAGGCAGGGGCCCTGGTACATTAAGTAAGAAGCTAATGGTTCTTCAGAGATGAGCCCTCAGCTTTCAGGTTCATACCTTGATCCTAAGAAGATCCCTTCAAGGATAATCCTCCATAACATTCCTATGCACCAATGTAATAGAACTTGCATCAATTACATAGCTAGTGCTCCTCGATAAGCCCAGATAATAGGACAACGAATCAAGCTCATCTAGACTCTGTTCGAGGTGTCTATTGAGGTCAACCTTGATGATGAGCTGCCAAAGGTTGTGAAGGTAAATCCATGATCCAATGAGGGTATAGAAGTTTACATCACTGTCCCGTGGATCCCTCCTGAATGTGCTGTACACAAACAGTTTGGCCATTCTTGCTCGTTGACTTCTCCTGAAAATGAGCAAATCTCTTCATAACCTTTCCTCATAGCCCTCCATACTTGGTGGAAACATTTTTTGGGATTTTTCAAGAACATTTGACAGTACAAATTTTTGCACGTGTCATGCACTCATAGGCTCAGTGAATTGCTGGCTCATGTAAGACGGATGGAAATGAGAAATCTCTTAAAACTTTTGTTTATGTAGTAACTAGCTTTTAACAAGACAAGCTAATTCTGGACAGAGTATATCTTACAAATACAAAAATCCAGGTCCCACTAAACCTCTTTGCACAGCAGAGACAACAATTACAACAACTGTTATCAAGGATATTGCACAAACTTGTATTGAGACATCAGTGACCATAAACATATCAGAACCTTGGCTCACTAAAATCTTAAGAAAAACGAGGAAAAGACACAAATACTAACCCCTAGAACAATACCAAGTACTTGTACCTAAGCCGCTCAGCTCTTTCACAATGTCGTCCATGGACGGCCTGAGGCCCGGAGAATCATGGGTACACACCAGAGCAAGCCTGCCGAGTCTCTCCACCTCGGATTCCGGGAAATCTCCATCCAGGTTCGGGTCAATGAGCTCCTTGAATTTTCCTGCCTCTGCACTCCTCCGGAGTTTCAGACTGATCATGGTTTTCCCTGAGAGGATCTGAAAAACAAGCACTCCGAATGCATAGATGTCGCTTTTGTCTGTGAACTGGCCGGTGGTAGCGTACTCCGGGGCAAGGTATCCCATGGCAGCAGCGGATTTGAGCTTCGAGAAGAGAATGTCATCCACGAGGAGCCTGCAGAGGCCTGAGTCTGCGAGCAGGGGATTGTTCCAGTGGTCAAGCAGGATCTTCTCTGCAGAGATGTTCAGATGTACCATTGCAGGTTTCTTGCCTTTGCTTCTGTGGAGATAGCAAATACCTGATGTATAACCCGATTGCAGAGGTCAGCGAGGAAGTGAAAGACCTGTACACAGTTCTGAAGAATCGTGCTAGTACTAGTGAAGGACATGAACAATCAAACTAGCAAGTATGGCATGCCAATCTATTTGAAAGCCTAAAATCACACACAGAACTCTGGTCTTTATACCCTTATTGCAGCATTTTCATAGTTTCTGGGTAATTAACTTTTGTTGAGTGCAATGCACAATCCTAAACAAGCTAAAGGATGCTCCAAACAAATGCTTTCTAGTTTATACACCCACTCTCTATGACAACTCGTAAAACTAAAACATTTAAAAGGAGAAGTACATAAATGATGTGGGTTGATTTAGGCTGTCGCCACACCATTCCTTAAACAAGTCTTATAAATGAGAAATCCAATGGTTTAAGAGAGTTTTACCACATAGTGTGTGTTGGCTCAGCCTGAACCTAGAAGTCGATCCCCATGTGTTTTTGGATATGTAATCCAGTCCTAATTCTAGAGAGCAGGAACACTAAGCAATGCTACCACCACACCCAACAGGCTCTTTCAACTAACCGTTACCTTGATTCCTGGTATTTAAATGTGTGTGTGTGTGAGAGAGAGAGAGAGAGAGACAGATGATGGTAGTCTAACCTTCAGCAATACCCTTGATGACAGAAATCCTTGTGGACCATTCAAGAACCTTCCCACTACCATGCTCCACATCGAGGTACTGCAGTAAGTTCCCATTGGGAACAAACTCGTAAATGAGGAAGCACTCACCCCTCCCCTTCGAGCAGCAAAAACCTCTTAACCTCACAAGATTCTCGTGCTTCAGTGCAGTCAACAGCTTCAAACCCTTTATGAATTCATTCTCATCAGACTTGCAGCTTGTCTTTGCAATGCACTTGATAGCAACTGAGGACCCCTCTCTCAGAATTCCCCTGTAAACAGCCGAGGAGTGGCTCTTACCCAATAGGTTAACATCTGAGAAGCACTGGGTGGCCCGCTCCACGTCCTCTAGGTTGAACATGAAACTCTCAAAGACCTCCTGGGAGAAGGCAGTTCCGCTCCAGCTCCTGCCCTTACCCAGTGGGTCCCACCAATTGGAGTACTCCAAGCTGATCAGCGTGCTCCTACTGCGAACCTCCTCGACGTGGTCAATGCTTGGCCTGTTGATAAACAACAGGTTGAAAATGTCAAGAAAATACATGTATAGGTGTAATCTCAGGAAGCAGAAATGTCCTTATTTCTGTCCTTTTTTTCCCACCGCCACCTTTCCGCCAATTTCTCCTTTCAGTTACTTGTTTATTTTGCATGTAGAAGTTTCTACAGCAATTCATCTGCTATTCTAAATTACCTGCTTTCTGAAGCTTCTTCAAAGGCACTTTTTCCAATTTTCTGTTTCTTTCGACGGTACCATTTTAAAGCAAATAGTCCAGCAAAAACAGACATGACCGTCACTAGAATTCCTCCAAAAACATGGACAGTGTTGGGGCTCCTTGACGTGTTACTGCAGTTCGTTTTCTGGCAGTCAGGCTTAGTTAGATTCACTGACTGAGGGACATCTTTCTTCCAGAGAGTGTCAGGACCGAGCGGCTCAGGCTTGATTGGATCATAATCAGCAGGACAGGCTGCCAAGTTCGGAAACCCAAGCCCACACAGGCCCGGATTGTTTCCATACTGGAAGCCACCTTTGAGCCTCTTTAGTCCTACAAGTGCAAACATAGAAGAAATAAGCAGAGTTAAAGGAAGAGCTTATCAACTGAATACAGAACTTCTCTTTTAGAAGCTCAACAGAGCATTTGTGATATCCATGGAAAAAAGCCCTAATATTAACTAACAGAAAAAAAAAGTTACCTGAAGGAACATTGCCTGTGAAAGAATTGTTCCGAAGATCAAGGACTTGAAGCATCTGGGCGCTAGCTATTCTAACAGGTATGGGGCCGAAGAGGTTGTTAAAGCTAAGGTCCAACCTTATTAACAACCCAAGCTCACCCAAACTAGCGGGAATGGTGCCAATCAGGTGATTGTATTGCAGAGCAAGAACACTCAGTTTCTTCAGAGACCCGAGCTGCGTAGGGACGCCGCCCGATAACTTGTTGTAACAAAGCTGCAGAACTGTAGCAAAAAGCACAAGGCTAAAGTTCCTATTGAGAATCATTACATCCTTTGACTAACTTTTACGGGCCAACAGATTCTTATTGCATGACATAAACCGAAGGGTGTATCATTAGCAAATATCTACTGAGCGCTCACTCACAAAAACCCGAGATTGATCATGGATCAAGATCCAGAGACAAAGAGGTACGGATTCAATTCTCAATTCTTACAACTGGAACACTATCCGTACTATTATTCCTTCTCCGACATCCTTATCCTTTTCTAGACTTAGACTCCAATACTCCTTTATAATAATGTAAACAAGAAAGACAACTGTGAGAACAATATTCATTTTTGACGGTAATAGACTTGCTCAATTGAATCCATAAGAGAACCACATTTTTTTGCCGAGAATAGACTTACTCAAATGTGATAGCAAATATCCATTCTCAAAAGTTGGAACTTGGTTCTGAACTATTAATAATTAAGTCGACCCAGAAAATGTCATCAAATTCAAAACTTCTTGCCACAACAAGTGACTAAAAAGTCCTCAGCTTCAACCTATCAAAAGCCAATCTCCTAGCTGACCAACAAATTCATAGAACATTTGTGACACCCCAATTCCCCATAAGTTGTGTAAGGATGAAATATTGGAATATATGCAAAGCCCAAGACCGCCCCAACCGCAAGCACTTTTAGTTGATGGGCCGTGGTATTACATATGATATCAGAGCCGACTCCGGCCCACAGCTATGGGGAATTACCCCACGTCGGGTATAGTAGTTATACGGCCCTAGCTCGAGAGCCCAAGTTTAAGGGGAAGTTTGTGACAGCCCAATCTCACATTAGTTATGTGCGGAGGAAATTTGAATATATGTGCGAGGCCCAATAATCCTAAGAGCATCAACAACTACCACATTGGGTGATGGGCGCATAGTGTTACAACATTACTAAACTGAGCAGCGTTGCTTTATGCATGAAATTGCATCCACATCTCCGCAACCCCCAAACTGAATAGTGCACCTTTTTTGGTTACAAGGAAGAGGAAGAAGACGAAGAAACACAAGATAGAACCCGAAAAGACATACCTTGAAGATTAGACATGCCCCCAATCTCAGTAGGAATGCCTCCAGTGAGATTATTTACATTGAGATACAAGTCAGTCAGCTTACTCAGGTTTCCTATTTCCCTAGGAATCTCTCCACCCAGAGCATTGAAGTGAAGGTAGAGGCCAGTCAAGTCTTTCAGTCCAGCCAGAGCTGAAGGAATCCTCCCACCGAGGCCCTTCCCCTGAAGGGAGATATTAGCCACGTGGCCTTGCTCATTGCAAGCTATTCCCTCGAAGGAACCAGCGCAGGGGTCTGAGGAGGGAGCGTCAGTCCATGAGGTGAGGACTTGGTTCAGTGGGTCAAGAGAGGCCTTGATGGCCATGAGAGTGGTGAGCTCTGAGGAGGCCGTGGAGAGGGAGACGGAGGGGAGCAGAGGTAGGATGGATAGGAGCAAGAGGAAAAGCATGTCTGTTTTGTATGGGGTTTCTTTTTCTTGCAGGGGTGGAAGTTTTTGCTTTCTTATGTTTGAATGTGGACAGTGTTTTGAAGCTGAGGAAGAAGAAGAAGAAGCATGTTTAATTCGGAAAGAACTGTGAAAGAATCGATCAGAAACAAAAGAATCTCTGGAGATTCCTTTCTGGGTGCATGTCAGCTGGCAAATTAGAAGAAATGGTCTGCTCTTTGTGAATTTTCAGACACAATCTACAGAAATTGAGGATGCCCGGGTTGTTTGTTTTGACAAATGAGAGAAATGCAGACGAGTGACAAGAAAGCATTTACCAGGGCAACTTCAAGTGCGTTTCCCAGAAATACGGGAAGGTGATTGGGAGATGAAAGGAAAGGAGGTTTGCTTTTGACAAAGAGTCAAATGCCTGTTTGGTTAAATAGAAAGCCACGAGGAAAGTGGAGGAGAGAGTGTCGGGAAGGAGAAATTGAGATTATATGTTTAGTATGTAATACATAACAAGTTGATTGTATAAATCACAGTTCAGACTTTCACACGTGTAAAGTTAACTCTCGAAAACTGTCAAAACTTTATATGTGTCAAAATATTAAAGATATTTACACAACGGATTCGTTATATATTATAAATTAAATTTTTACTCATATGTTCACCACCACACTGAAAGGAACTCCAGAGACTCTGACAGGGAGGGCCAGGGAAGGGAAGGGAAATGTGAATAAGCATTGTCATTTAATATCACGAGACGCTAATGTGTGGGAGAATCCTTCTGATCACTTAAAAAGTGTAAATTGCCTGCTGGTATTTCCAGCTCGTGATCTCCCCTTTTTTCTCCCGTGGTGCCGTGGGGGCTCCGAAGTGAGCGATGGGATGGGACTGAGAGGTAGTAGAGAAAATGGGACCGTGAGAGAGATTCTGAAACCAAATGGGGTAAGGGCCGGAAGATTGTCTCTATTTGGAGGACAAACATTATGCAAGAGTTATTGATAGGATGCAACTCAAATTGATTTTCTTTTTGTTTTTTTTTTAACAAATGAGGTACATAAGATCAAGGAATAGAAAATAAAAAGGAACAAAGGGGTAAGAGTAGTTTCTTCTATGACACTTGAACACAGTAAAAAATACTCTTGATTTCAAGTAGATGGCAGTACCACTGTATTAATCCATCTCTCTCTCTAACTCCAATTGATCTATTAAGACCACAGGCCAAACATACCCTAGCTTTTATGTTTACAGGTCATCAACATCTAAGCTTTCCTCAATACATCTCTTTATATCAAAAAATTCAATGAAAGAGTACATTAAAGAGTAAAAATCTCTCTCAATCAGTCGATATAAGAATTAACTCTCAACGCGAGTCTAATCCATCTCCATTTTAACTAACAGTTCTTCCTGAGAGACTGGGTCTCCAGTCATCTCGCACGATTGGTGCTAAGGGCATGGCTCTGGACACATATCTCTTGGTGGTCACAAATATGGTCAGGTTACTGGTAGGTTTAGCTCGTCTCTTCATATACACTCACCATCGCGGGGCTTCATGGGTGTTCGAGTAGTGCAGGGCTGGGGCCCAGATCGTAGTCGTATGGGAATCACGACTCTCTGCTAAACGGACCGGTGGGGAGTTTTGATTGTGACATTTTTTTTAGGGTCGCCACCTCTTTTGTTCCGATATGTCCAAGTGCTACAGTTTATGGTAGTGACGGAGACAAATTGGGGATTTAAAAAAACCCTCTCTCTCTAAAAACCTCCCAAAACTCCCCCCGACAGAAACCTCTCCACCGACGCGTTCGGCTCTGACCTGGCGCGTCTGGTCCTTTTCCCTCAAGCCTAGGCGTGCGGGCTCCACCCACTGCTCATCTATGGCTGTAGATACCTCCACCGCCGACGTTGGTGGCTTTTGCTTGGATAGCCTGTTCGTCCCTTCCTCGTCTCGGTCGGCCGGTACTGTCTCTTTCCCCCTCTTTTGCGGATTTTCCTTTTCCTTTCCAGCGCTGCGGATCCTCGCTCTCTGGCACGGCCTTCGAGCGCCCCTCTTGAAGACGGTCTGAGCGAACAAGCCGAGATCTACTCGGATCCTCTAAGATTCGACCAGATCTGGCGCTCCAAGGCCAGATCTGCTCAGATCTTCCAAGATCTGACCGAATCTCACACTCTCCTACCTTAGCGCTTCGGCCACCGAAGGAGATCTGACCCGACTGAGAAGGTTGCAGAATTCTGATGTCGCATGAGCCCTTGGCGCGCGAGTACGGCTCGAGATCCCTCCTGTTTTGCTCTAATGGTGAGTAACATCTCCATTAGAAGACTGAAATCTGGGTAGAATAATGGTGTGAGGACCCTCCTTCCTGATTTTAATCGGGGTCTACACAGATTGGCAGGGGGTTTTGGTCAGATTCTCGGTGGCTGCTGCAAATGTATTTGGGCTTAGTTTGATGTATTTTCATTTGTGGTTTGCCTAGGAGGATCCCTCCGATGTATTTGACCATGTAATTTTCTGTTTCTCTGAGTATTTTCCCTGTACTCTTTTTTAGTAATGAATGAAATTCTCATTACTTGCGAGCAAAAAAAAAAAAAAGACGGAGACAAATTGGGACATATCACTCGAGAGGTGTACGCCTTGGAATTTATTGAAACGTTTTTGCACCTCTAATTAACCGTTTTTTGAAATAATCTTTTTTATTATAATCACGTGTCACGTGACTTATTCTAATTGGCCAGCAGCCCTCGATTATTTCTCCTCTTCTCTTATAAATAGAGGTCAGTCACCGACTTGTGGTACTTTTGAAAAATCTTACACTCTACATCTTTGCATTACTCTTTTTGCACTTACT
Source organism: Lagerstroemia speciosa (assembly GCA_037672795.1). Classification (NCBI taxonomy): domain Eukaryota; kingdom Viridiplantae; phylum Streptophyta; class Magnoliopsida; order Myrtales; family Lythraceae; genus Lagerstroemia; species Lagerstroemia speciosa. The sequence goes on along the minus strand of CM075289.1, from coordinate 4,600,554 downwards.
GACTTAAGTACCAGATTGCCACATTGGATCGTCATCCCGGATTTGGCTTTCTCTTGTGTTGCGGGAACTAGAGAAATTGTTCAAAGGCCTAGTACCAACTAATGGAGATACACTAAGGACTACTAGCTCATTTCATCAGCAACTTGGAGACCTTGCTGAGACATCCATATATTTAACTCGTTATACCCCTCATATCAATCACAAAGAAATCTTGTGAAATTAACTAGGCCTACAAGAGGTCGAGCATATATCCAATTCAAAAGTTTAAACTGATAGATGGTGATACCAATTCGCTTCTAAATCAGGGTCATCACATAATAACGTATTCATACTTGAAACGTGTTTTCAACAACTAATCTCGAATCTAACATATTTCTTCCAGTCTTAGACAAAGGAGACAACTTACCACGAGACGGGCTTTCTTTTCTGCTTTTGAGCTAAAAACTTATCTCGAATTGAGCATTTTTTTCCGGTCTCAGACTATAATCCCACGAGTTCCATACTTGAGTTCAACAACTAATTACAAGCCATACATTTTTCTTCTAGTTTTGGGCTTATGGACCACGGGGTTCCACACTCGAGCCTAGCGTAACTTATACAATAACTTGCTTTGATGTCATGTTAAATATTCAACCGACCGTACGAGAGATTAAGCCCATATCCAACTCAAAAGCTTAATCTTATAGATGGTGGTACAAAATTCTCTTATAAACAAGATTTCAATATTTTATTTGTCTGATATAGGATTGACTCCTCACAATATGAAGTTTGTATTGAGAAAAATTAAACATATAATCTATTCGTATCAAATTAAGAGCTTTCTCAGATGATATATTGTAAATTGTATTTGTATTGGAGCAAATCGGACAAGACTGCTAGTGAGTTGGTTTGTCGCATAAATTGTATTTTCACTGCTGGTATTCAGAAGAATAACGTGCTCTAATTTATCCAGATCAAACCGAGTGGGTCAATTAGGGATAGAACTCTTTCGAAGTGAATTATATCTATTCAGAAAATTCGAAACCGAAATCTTACTTAAGAAAAAGGTGCGACTGTCCATTTCAATCAATCCATTTTAGTCCTTTATAACAATTTTATTTAAAGAGAGACTCAAATTGATTTTCTTTTTCTTTTTTTTTTTTACAAATGAGGTACATAGGACCAAGGAATAGAAAATAAAAAGGAACAAAAGGGTAAGAGTAGTTTCTTCTGTGAAACTTGAACTCAGTAAAAAAATACTCTTGATTTCAAGTAGATGACAGTACCACTGTATCAATCCATCTCTCTCTCTAACTCCAATTAATCTATTAAGACCACAGGCCAAACATACCCTAGCTTTTATGTTTACAGGTCATCAACATCTAATTTTTCCTCAATACACCTCTTTATATCAAAAAATTCAATGAAAGAGTATATTAAAGAGTAAAAATTTCTCTCAATCAATCTATATAAGAATTAACTCTCAACACGAGTCTAATCCATCTCCATTTTAACTATCAGTTCTTCATGAGAGACCGGGTCTCCAGTCATCTAGCACGATTGGTGCTAAGAGCCTGGCTCTGGACACATATCTCTTGGTGGTCACAAATATGGTCAGGTTACCGGTAGGTTTAGCTCGTCTCTTCATGCACTCACCATCGTGGGGCTTCATGGTTGTTTGAGTAGAGCAGGGCTGGGGCCCACATCGTAGTCGTATGGGAATTACGACTCTCTGCTAAACGGACCGGTGGGGAGTTTTGATTGTGACATTTTTTCTAGGGTCGCCACCTCTTTTGTTCCGATATATCCAAGTGCTGTAGTTTATGGTAGTGACGGAGGCAAATTGGGACATATCACTCGAGAGGTGGACGCCTTTGAATTTATTGATACGTTTTGCGCATTACTGATAAAGAATAAACTAATTACAAGCGTAAAATAATTTTTACGCCTCTAATTAACCGTTTTTTGGAATAATCTTTTTTATTATAATCACGTGCCACGTGGCACGTTCTTATTGGCCAATAGCCCTTGATTATTTCTTCTCTTCCCTTATAAATAGAGTTCAGTCACCAACTTGTGGTACTTTCGAAAAATCTTACACTCTACATCTTTGCATTATTCTTGTACACTTACTAACTTAAGTACCAAATTGCCACATCGGATCGCCATCCCTGATTAGACTTTCTCTTGTGTTGCGGGAATTAGGGAAATTGTTCAAAAGCCTACTACCAACTAATGGAGATACACTAAGGACTACTAGCTCATTTCATCAGCAACTTGGAGACCTTGCTCAGACATTCGTATACTTAACTCGTTATACCTCTCATATCAATCACGAAGAAATCTTGTGAAATTAACTGGGCCTGCAAGAGGTCGAGCCTATATCCAATCCAAAAGTTTAAACCGATAGATGGTGATACCAATTCTCTTCTAAATCAGGGTCATCACATAACAACGTCTTCATACTTGAAATGTGTTTTCAACAACTAATCTCGAATCTAACATATTTCTTCCAGTCTTAGACAAAGGAGACAACTTACCACGAGACGGGCTTTCTTTTCTGCTTTTGAGCTAAAAACTTATCTCGAATTGAGCATTTTTTTCCGGTCTCAGACTATAATCCCACGAGTTCCATACTCGAGTTCAACAACTAATTACAAGCCAGACATTTTTCTTCTAGTTTTGGGCTTATGGACCACGAGTTCCACACTCGAGCCTAGCGTAACTTATACAATAACTTGCTCCGATACCATGTTAAATATTCAACCGAGCATACAAGATGTTAAGCCCATATCCAACTCAAAAGTTTAATCTTATAGGTGATGGTACCAAATTCTCTTATAAACAAGATTTCAATATATTATTTATCCAATATGAAATTAACTCCTCACAAGTTTGTATTGAGAAAAATTAAACATATAATCTATTCGTATCAAATTAAGAGCTTTCTCAGGTGATATTTTGTAAATTGTATTTGTATTGGAGCAAATCGGACAAGATTGCTAGTGAGTTGGTTTGTCGCATAAATTGTATTTTCACTGCTGGTATTCAGAAGAATAATGTGTTATGACTTATTCAGATCAAACCGAGTGGGTCAATTAGGGGTAAAACTCTCTCGAAGTGAATTATCTCTATTTATAAGACTCGAAACCGAGATCTTACTTAAGAGAAAGGTGCGACCTTCCATCTCAATCAATTCATCTTAATCCTTTCTAATAATTTCATTTAGAGAGAGGCTCAAATCTAAAATTTTGATTTTATTAAACCATATGAATCATACCTAATTTCTTTTTTTTTTGATAAGTACACGACCAGAAGTGTCATCACGCACCTGCCTAGCTAGTTTAGTTGATGATACTGATGACAACCTGGTAAAACACGGAGAGGCGTCACGCAGACCTCAGATTGATACAGACAGGTGAACTGTGCACTCTCGTGCTTATTATAAGCAATAATTAAGATTGTCGGATGTGGAGGCTTTCAATTTTTTTAAGGTTATTCTTTGGATTTTCTGATAACATATTTTACTTATTATTCTTAATATTTGGAGACAGCAAATTCAATCAGGTTGGAGAGCACGACCGACAGACGACAACAGACCCGCTCCCATATACACGAACTAGCGTTTGTTTCAATGTTAAAATGGAGAAAAAAATATCAGTTAAATTTTTATAGAATGATTAATAGATTTTTATCATAAAAGCATGTGAAATTTGTATAATAAAATTAATTTCATATTTTTATGAATATATTAATATTATCTTTTGATTCACTATTATCTAAATAAATTTCAGTACAATTAAATATTTCCCATAGTTTGATAATATATGACTAAACAATACCTGACAATTTAATTTTATTAGCCAAAATATCATAGTCACTTTTGAGAAACTCTTAGATGATGTTACCCGCTGCAATATATCCATATGTTTATATCTATCTTTTACTATTATATGGAATGATAAAAGGTAATTAGTCTCACTGGTAAAATACCAAAAATGCCCTCAATAAATAAACCTATAAAAATAATAAATGGAAAAAAAAGTAAAAATTTCTTTTAAAACAATTAATTATACTAACTACTCTCTAATTTTATTTTTTGTAATATATTTTGATTTTTTTATTTATCATACATTTTATAAAAATTAGAAATTCCACGAAAAATTAATTTACATTTGTAAAATATACAAAATTATGTAAAATAAAAACTGCAATTTGATAATTCACTACATATTTTACAGTTCAATGCGTAGTACTGTTCCGTATCTAATATATATGTGTAGTTTGCATATACAAAAAATGGAGCAAACTAATAGCAAACCCTTATTCTTTGACTTTTGTTTAATTAGTGAAAGCTTTCACGGTTAAAAATGTGTGGTCCGATATATGCCGTAATGGAACGAGAATTTTGAGATCATTATAATATTTAAAAGTTTTATTTCTCTAGAAAGAATTTTTTTAGAGAATAGAATCATGTCATATGTGCTCCCAATAAATAGTGCCTCTTCGACCAACTTTCCATGTTACAAACTCCTCTTCACGACGAGACAACCTTGTCTGTTTCTAAACCTACTCTTTATTTTATTTATTTATTTATTTATCACAAAGAAGGCATTAACATGTACAATTACATCAATAATGTGGCACATGAAAAAGCTGTAAATTAAATATAAAAACACACAGACACACACAATAATTCAGTTCAGAATGATAACTCAAAACCATTTCAATCTCAGCCTAATGCGAAAAGGCCACACTACATAGCATATTATGAATTGAATATCGCTAAAACTTACGAAATATTATATAAATTATATATATGTGTGTTTTGATAACGGGAAATTCATTTTTTTTATTTCATGAAAATTCCACAAGTTCATGAATCCAAATAAGTTCATGTGCAAAGTACATGCATGGGTGATCACACTAGCGATTACACGCTCAAGGAAGAATCAAATTTTCAATCTCATGAATTGTTACATGAGTCATATACAGTTCTCGTCCATCTCACTTAACCCTTGAGACTTAATTTTTGCCCATTTTAAAACCGTAAATTTCCGCTTCTTTTAAGTTCCTTTAGATTTTACGTTATAATTAATACGATTTGTTTGATCCATCCCAATTTTTCTTCTCAATTTTTGAGAGAGGACGAAAAGGGCACCCCGTTTTCATGTTAGTCCTGTTTTGCCACTTTCTCAAATGGACATATTTTTCGATCTTCGTGTCGTATCCGACAATCCAGTTGAAGAGCAAAACGTGTAACTTCCCTTTTAAAAATAATCCCAAATTTTTCTGACCTTTGAAATTTTATCCACCGCCCTGCCTGTCAATTCTTGGCCCCTCTCAGTCTTTTTTTCACTCCTCTCCGTGAAACTCTAAATCTCCCCCATTTTTCTTCCTCTCTCTGCTCTCAGCAACTCCAAGAGATGAGGCCGGGGAAGAATGACAAGAGTTTTAGTGTCCTCCCACCGACAAAAAACCTCGAACTGTATAGGTTAGGGGAGCATTGGATGATCCAACACCGACTCTCTATATTCCTTTAGCCATAAATCACCTTTCTATATATTAGATAATATACACACGAAATAATGTCACGGAGCCAGGCTGATGCAGCTCACTGTGTTAGGCCCTACTTTTTTCATATTAATATTCTAAAACATCAAGTCTCTTCCATGACATATCAATCATAGGTGTTTCTATTGAGGAAAAAAAACATCATAGGTGTTTTTAGCTGGATAGGTATGGTAATGGGTCAGGCAGATAGATATTTAAACAGCAAATTCTCTCGCATGAGAATTTTTTAAGTGATTCTATCTCATTATGTAACGTAAAATAATATTAATTAAAATATGACATATAAGTAAATTAGTATTAATCATCCAAGTAGTTAAATTATTTTAATTAATCCTTTCTTATTATATTATTGTGAGACATGATCATCTAAGATTTTTTTCCTATCCCGTACCCTTGATTGACCAACCTGTCCCATGGCATGTCACGGGTCGACTCGCCCTGCATAGTTTCGACCAGACTTATAGAAATAATTAATAAATATTCTATTAGATATAATTTAAAATATGATATAATTCACATATTCATAATAACGTAGCTAAATAGTCAAAAATAATAATAACATAGTTAAACAAAGTTAGTCTAACTAAAATTTACATAATTTTAGAATAATAGAATAAATATCATCCACTTTAGTAATGTAAAAACTCTCACAAATCAAATATAAATCAATTTTAACAAAATATAAGATTACATAAGTCAGACCCAACAAAAACCGAGGCAGTTGAAAGAGAAACTCGTACTCCTGCTCAAGTTAGACCCGACAGAAACCGGGTTGGGGAGAGTCAGTCTCACGGGTAAGGGTGAAATTGTCATCCCCATTTCTAATGTCTCTTGAAGTGAACCCCGCCTAATATTTATGGGAGTACGAACCCTATTGTTATCTTATACATATGAAACTATTTTATTTAATATGAAAACATTCATCTTAATAAATTTGATAATATTTTTTATTTTATTAAAATTATAAAAATTTTAATACTATTAACTATATTTAACTATATTATTATGAATAATTGAATTTTTGTTATATTTTAAATTGTATTTAATATAGTATTTTTTTAAGTATTTTTGTAAATCCAGTCGGGACTCAAATCGATCCAGCAAGCGCGTGGGGTAGTCGGGTCTTCAAATATTCGTTCCATTGTCATGCCGGGGGAGAGGGACGAATGTTTTAAGTATAAAATTATGATATAAAATAATTTAAATAAAAAGTTAATAATTCATAATTATTTTCCACAACTACTTAATAAATTTGGTTCAGAGAATTTCCCACACATATAAAACAAGGATATTAATCAAAGTATATTGACTGAGATAATTCAACATCCCTTCCTCTTAAGCAAATGTCTTGATTTCGAGTTTTTGTGAACAAAGAAATTTAACTTTGTGAGAGTTTTACCCATTAATGAACAGATCTAACTCAAATTGAATTAATAAAGACCCGTTGAATTTTTTCATGTGAATGGTGCAGACAAAAAAAATACAAGGATATACCATTGTATCATCTCTATCAAACAATAATGTGGTATTTATCTCTTTTCTTAATTCCAAAATTACCTTTCAGCCTAGTTTAGTTAATGTTCTAACTCCCTGGCCCTTACAGTTTTTCCAATTATTTTGAAATAATTATTTTACTATCCATCTCTATTTTTTTCTTAATGACGATTTTTATTCTACCTATCCACCTCACTTTTTCTCCTCGATGGTTTTTAATTCATAATTGTATATGTTTCTGGTCGGATAGCAACGACCATATATTCATGCAAAAGAGATCATTTTACTTCCACGCTGTGTGTTACGCATAATAACATTTTTATCTTTTTCAATTATACGAGATGACATTCACCATGCATAGTAGGAGCCATTTGCAACCGTATATCAAATCATCAGACATGGGACCCCTGAGGGATAGAGACATTGGGTGGACACAATTCTCTCGTACGACTCAATTTCTCTTCTCCATGTGAACCGTGTTAATTTCTTTCCTTTCTTTCTTCACGCTCTCTCTAATTTTTTCTTTTCTCGTGCATTGTCAGAATATTAATGGTCGACAGAACTAGTCAATGTCTTGATCGATATGGACGAATGGAAAAACCATCGGCGTGCTTAGAGCAAGAGCAAACATCGATCAAACTACTTGTGTATATTTCTGTTGAAATTAGAATACCATGTCGACCAGATTGAAAAAGAAACTCGGATTTATAGTAGAATTGGGTACCACCACCTATTAGCTTAGGCTTTTGGGTATAAACGGGCTCAAGACTTTTATAGGCACAAGTATAAAATTTAATATGGTATCAGAGCGGGTCGATCCTGGACTCTCACCACGCCAGGCCCGAGTGTGGAATTTGTGGCTCGTTAAGCCTCAGACCGGAAGAAAAATGCCAAGCTCAAGGTCAGTTTATTGAGTTTGGAAAAAGTTCGATTCATTTGTTAACCCGAGGAAGGAAGAGAATGCCCGCCTCGTGGTAGTTTCTCCCCCCTTACCCGAGACCGGAAGAAAAATACCCTGCTTGAGGTTAGTTATTGAGGGGCCTGTATTCAATGGCACGTGTCAAGTGTAAACACGTCCTCACGTGAGGGCGGTGTTGAGATTAGAATACTACATCGACCAGATTGAAAAAGAAATTTGGGTTTATAAGAGAATTGGGTACCACCACCTATCAGTTTAGGTTTTTAGTGGAAAGGAACTCAAGACTCTTATAGGTCTAAGTATAAAATTTAATAATTTCATAGGAATATAATGCCTCATATGTTAGATATATATTTTAAAATTAATTTTATTTAATTTATGATAATATTTTTTTCAATAAATTCAATTACATTTATTTATTTTGATAAATGACAGTGTCTCACCTATTGTATTTACAGGATGTGAAATTATACTCTCGGTATTGAGCAACAGCTTTCTTGTCCATGAAAAAAATGCACCCACCATAAGGGAAATACAGCGCAGCGACAAATCCCGATACAATGAGGGGGGCTTTTTCCAATACTATCTGCACCAGCATGAGACTAATAAGTTATACATTTGATTTTCATCGGTGGAACTCCTCCTTTATTTCATCTCCATTCTATCCTCTTTTAAACGTACGTGTCTAATTTATACACTGTAAAAATACCAATATAAATTCAAGAAATTCTAAATTTCTCATCAATACAATTTCTTGCTAGGATTTATCTTCACTTTCCTTTGTCTTGCTAATCCCATTGGGCCGTTTCTTGCATTCCAAAGAAAAAACTATAACAAAAAATATTAGTAGGTATCCTTCTTAATCGAGACTCAAGTTCTCTTTCAAGTCAGCATGCACATATGAATTTATCATGTATTATGTTTTTGTAGATGCCCATATGAGGCCGTGAAAATTAGTCGGCGGGAGCCCGGATACCTGGCAATGACATAAAAAAATTCAAAGAAATGTACAGCTAATCATATATACATGAAATATACATATAAATAATGTTCATCTTTTACATCAGGAGGCCAGCAATTGACATGGTTGACGGATGGTCGGAGTATAACACTTCGCTTATCGAAGTATTGAATTTAAGTTAATCATTAGATTAGTCGAGACCCAGAGTCTAAGTTCAGCATATTAAGCTAGCAATCTCATTTATATGGTATGAAAGGTGGGAGCTGTAAATTTGAGAATATGAAGGCTGCGAGCGAGACTCACGAGTTTGAATTGATTAAAAATCACTGGAAGGGAAACGGTTGAGAATTAAATCTCACATTTAAAATATAATAATAAAAGAACTTGATTATATAAGAAGAATCAGTATCATTCTCAATTTAGAATAAAAAAATTTCAAGTTTGATTCTCACCGATAAGATTTCCCGTACACATTTATTGCTTATTCCATCTGATACCTAAAATTTGACTCTTAGCCACTTTTTTCCCACAGTCATCTCCTACCTAAATTTGGACCCAAGCCCCTGTTTGTAATAATCTAGAAGAGTAAACAGAACTAGGAAATGTGTCAAAATATACCCATTTGTATAGAAGAAAATTCCGATTCAAAGACAAATATCAAAATTCATCACAACATTGTATCAGTGTTGCTAATCTTAACTCAGTGAATAATTCTCTACTTTGGCTCATATTCGAGAGAAAGTGTATAATGGGTATATCGTGTGACAGTATTTATATGGTATCATAAATCAATAAAATTCAGTCACTTATATATATATTTTAGGATTTTATAAAAAAATTTAAAATAATTGAATCTTACGTAAATACTGTTACATGATGTACCCGTAATGTAAAACACTCTCTCCATATTCGGAGAAGTCAATTATTCTCCTCTTCACTTATCTTCGTTACACCTATGTTGTTTGTTAAGTTCAATTACTGTTGGTAAATAGTGATTTTTTTATCACAACAAGCTGGTATCAACTATTTACCTTCTACCCGCCTTCTAAACTTTTGCCTGTACTGACTTGCTGATGTATTGGGGGTCTCGTATCCCAGATCTGTGTGTACTGCATCTCCGGATGCCGACTATGGCTAGTGACTTTTAAATATAATATCCTTTTAAACCAAAAAAAAAAAAAAGTTCAAGGATGAAAAGTCCGATGAACAATGAATTTCAATTTGTTGCAAATGCGCATAACCGACGTTCTTATTCTGAATGGTATTGAAGCAGCGCTCAAAAGCAAAACTCCCCTCTACGTCTGATAATGAACAGAAGATGGCAGGGAGGAAGGCTCTTTCGACCGTTCACTTGTGCCTCACAAACGAATTTATGGAGGAGATTCTCAATGAACAGACGACTGGTAACTTGTGAGGGAAATTAGAGGTAGTTTATTTTTCCACATCTATTGCTAGTCGGACTATATATGTTGAAACAAAACTATGTTTGCTGTGTAATTAATATTTATTTACTAATAACAATAATGGAAAATAATATTAAAATTAAAAAAAAAAAAAGGAGAGAGACAAGGGAAGGGAAGGAACCAACGGTGAAAGTTACCGTTGGAAATAGTTTTGGGGGTGAAATTAAAATTGAATTGAAGAAATATGAGCCTTCAACCGTGACTTTTCAATATCCATATATGTGTGTGATTGTAAGAAGAAGAATTATGATTAATTCATATACAGACACACTTATAATTTCTATTTTCTCTTATATATACTCTTCTGTTTCTTTATTTTGATTTCTTTTCTTTCGGGTTGTGGTTTTAGTATGATTTTCCTCGTGGGCATTGTATTCTGGATTGGATATTTCCACTGAAACATGCGTATTATTGTGGGAAAATATCTAACATCAAGAGAGTTTCCTCGGAATGCCTTATCAACAATTCCGATTCCGAAGTTTTCAATTCCTTTATATTTTTTAAAGTTTCTTACCAATATTATCTCCGTAATTGCTATATTAGAGTGTAATATATTTTATCTACTTTTATTTTAATGAATTCTCACATTTCGAACGAATTTTTCATACAACAATGCACCCTCCAAATTGTTGAATTGCGTGTTGTGAGCGGACCATGGTGAAATTGGCGATTTAGAGGAGATTGTCAGAGATGATCCGAGCTTATGTCAGAGATTTTTATATTCAAATACTCATATATTATATTATTATTGGCGAGTTTTACAAGAGACCTGACTCATTTTCACTCAAAATCAAAGCTATCAAGTGGTGTATCCGATTATCTTATAAATTATTATTTTTTTATTTAACCGATGACAATATATAATACAAATGATTTACATCCCTTCGATCAAGTTTCACATAAGTGAGTTTATAATACTCATTAATGACATGAAGATTGTCGATGCAAATGTACCGTTAATATATACAAGTTTGAATAACAACGTGCGGTTATTGATAGGACATTGACGTTTTGACGTGTAATTTTCATGTTGACGTGACACTAATCTATCTAAAAATAAGTTAAGGGTTATAAACAAATGGGTTGGGTCTTTAGAATGAAGACACACATTGTATTCAAATTTCCGGCTGTTGTTAACGCGAGGATTCATGCCCTCGTACTACTCCACATTCAAAATCATGAATTTACAAAATAGCGAATTTCAACTTGGTATCCTCAACCCGCATTAATACGAACCATCATTTTCCGAACGGCGTCGGTCAAACATGTGTCGTTCTCTTCTGTTCTCTCCATTATAATGTCAATGGTTTTTTGGTTACATCTCCGTTTGACACCAACTCAATCCCAACAACATAGGCCATGTATTGGACTTGAATTTGATTCTCCTCCGACAACTAACTAATTAATTGTATGAATAAGACAAAGATTCTTGTCTTTCCAAACTTCAGTAAACATACAACATGCGATTAAAAATAAAAAAGGATCCACTTATCGTATTTTTGTTTCTCTTTGTCCAGCTTTTGGTAATTCCAAGGACTTCAACATAATTAGGCTTGCTAAAGAAATGCCTCATTTAAGTGAAAATCTACTGATTCTCCAACCATATGCTAAATCGAAAAATAAAAAAAATAAAAACAATACCAGTACACTGAATCTTAAACTTCCCCTAATACTTTTCTTAGATTCGGGAACAAGAGAGGATTCCCAACTTTACGTATAAGGGCGTGAAAATACTTACATGATGTTACAAATTAATAAAATTATGATATTTTTAAGGTTATTTTCCTTTTTTTTCCAATGAACGGCGAGGAAATTCGTAGATTTTTACTATCCCAAATTATTGGGATTTTGGAGAATATATATTATATCTTTTTTAGTAGAATTTCATCAAATCAAATATATATTTCAAGATATAAGATATATATATTTTACATATATTTCCCGATTTTATGTAATTCTCTTATAAGAAATACAAATAGGGAATAAGGATGCTAGAGTCAATATGAGAGTGATGAGAGGGATTAAGAGAGTGCCTATTATGATTAGAGTTGATATTTTGTACTCCATCTTGATATAGTGAAAATACCGGCTAAGTCTCTTTATCCTGTGGAGTAGGGACTTGATTACCTGAACCATGTATATGAGTGCGTGATCTTCTCTCTCGCTTGCTTCAGCTACTATTTTCATTGTTTCGAGGGTTGATCGATACTCGAACATCCATCCAAATCACAACATATTACAATAAAAATTTTAAATTAACTGAATTTTATTGATTTATAATATAATATCAGTACTTACACGCGATGTGATATAAATAGAAGATTCTGCCCCACTTGGTCACGGATGGACATAACAAGAACACAATAATGGACATTCCCGATTTACTTTCCTAGAACTCACGTGAAAGCGTCTCTGCCTTTTCTCCACTGCCTTTTTCAAAACTTTCTCCTCTTTCAATTATTCTTAATGCGCTATTCACACCCTTCATTCAGATATCACGTTACTGATGCTGATAGATTTTACACTTGAAAAAAAAAAGGTAGGTGGTGCTTTTGCTTACTGTGTCATGATTTTTTTCGATTATAAAGAAGATTTATGGACTTGTTAGGATATAGATGAAGGAGAATAATAGAGCAGAAAGGAGTCTCACTCCGACAATAATCAAATTTAAAATATTTTAATCTCTAGTTAAGAATAATAATATATACCATATTACATCCCTTGTTCTTTTTATCTATGAATATGACATATAATGTACTCATAAAAAAGAATATGATATACTATGACACGCATGTTATAGATATATATATATATATATATATTTGTAAATCATATTTTTGCAAGGCCTTCTGCTGATTCACGAGGTAACAGCCGACCAGCCAGTTAACAGCCGACTTTATCATATTCTAGCTGATACCATTGAGCAAAGTCTCTAGAAGAGTGTCGGTGTTGAAGAAAATTCCAGCTTCCTTAGCCGTGTGAAAACAACTGAACAGTACACCAATATAAGCCACAATTGTGTTTGTGAATCAGGTTAACGATCCGGTGATTATTCCGCATCCCAGGCTTCAAGTCGATCGGCAAACCCATCTTTTGTTTCTTTATCATTCTTACAAATGTTGCTTCTAGTCATTGGTGATGCATCGCCATAGCATGTAATCTTTGAGAAAACTCATCCTGGCTTGGAGCCACCGGTTATAATTGTGCCCATCAAGAAAGACCTAGGTGGGCTGGGAAATATCATTGACCGGTGTTCTAGTAATAGACACGATGAAAAAAGTAGTAAAAAAGAATGGCAGGAACAGCGCCGGGGAAAAAAATATCGAGGAGTTGTGCACCGGGAGCAGCCAGAAATCAGAAAGGGCGGACGTGGACAGGTGCAGTGCATCGGTGTCCGCCAGAAGGGTGTACACGAGGGGATCACAAGATCGGTGCACCGGGAGCAGCCACCTAACAGAGAGGTGTACGTACCAGGTCGGGTCACACTAATGGGTTGATAGAACGGGTCAGCCGAGTTGGTCGGATCGCGTAGGTGTTGACGTGGCTGCTACATTGGCAGATGATGTGGCGCATGGAGACGCGTGGACGGACGTGCTAGATTTTATAAATACTAGCACACAACACCTTCAATTTTTTCCCAATGTAATCTTGTCATTAATATCATCCTCAATTTTTAAAAAATTATATCAATTTTATCCCTTCGTCATTCCCGTATCACGCAACGTCTAACACTGTCGAGCCTGTCCAGTGATTACGAAAATAAATAAAAGGAATATCATGGAATAAAACGAGGTTGTCATGGGTTCATTTATTCTAAAACGATATCGATCGAAGATATCATTTCAAAACAGCTTCATCACTCGTAGGTCCCAGTTTTCACACTTTCTTGTTCTAACGTCCAACTTCTTGTGGCTGTAAAATTCGGATGCCAAGAACAGCACTCTCAAATAGCTGTCCTTTTATCCTTTCACTCTTCCGCTCTGTAGCCGTCCGATAACGGTCAATTTTCAAATTCATTTTCTTTCCGCCGTGGGCTGGCACAGGGCTCTTCCCAAAAACGCAAGGACATGAAGGGTGAGATTCTCTTGCCATCCCTTCGCTCCGTGGGGGATGACATTAAGACCTCCAGAGTTTCCAAGAGTCTTCAGAGGCGGGGAGAATAGGCGGAGAAGTCCCCCTTCATCTTCCAACTCCTGACGAGTCCGCTTACTCATCTAGAACAGGGGGGAACTGCGGTCTTTCCTGACTAGGTTTTATGCTGGCCTTCAGTGGGAGAAAGTTTCGTGTGAAATGAACATATTACATGACAGTATTTACGTGATATCACGAGTTAATAGGGTTGTTTTCTCTCGATGACTATGACTTCATTTCATTTCCACGATTCATGTACAAAAAGTACCTGACAAGAGTTCCTCGAGGTTGAACGTTGGAGCTAGCCTACTTGTGGCAATCTTGCCTTGGATATTGGGGATGGAAATTAACCTAATCCTAACCATTTACCACTTTTTTTCTTTAATTATAAAAGGACTCGTATTTCTAGATTGAAAAATTTGAATGTTCCTCTCAACCCAGATACAATAAAATGTAATAAGTAAAAACAATTATTTTTATGGCTATTTTTTTTTTACTTTTTAGAGTTTTATAAAAAAAATTAAAAAAATTAAATTTTATTAATTTATAATATTACGTAAATATATACCAATTGAGACTCTCTCCTTCGGTCGCCCCTTCTGTCGATTCAATTTCATTTTTTTTGGGCCAAAAAAGACTTCATCTCTGTTTGTGTATAAAAATTTATCTGGCCGAAGAAAGGACTCGGTGGGCTCAAGACCATAAAATATAAAATAATGAGAAAAAATACTTTTGATCCTTAATCTTTTACGTTTTTATTAGTTTTATCCTAAATTTTTATTTTGTATTATTCACATTCTCAACATTTTGAATTTTTGCCACTTTAGTCCTACCATTATTTTTTCCATCTAAAAAAGACATATTTCATCCAAAAAAGAATATTGCTTTCAAAAATCATTTTTCAACAAAAATATTTTTCAGAAAAGCGTATTTCATCCCTGACTAAGGGAATATTGGTTACCAGCATGTGCTCCTTCTAAAATTAGAACATATTTTTCTCAGAATGAGTCACGATTTTATAATGATAATGACCGTTAATCAATTTTGAATCGAGAATGTATCTTAATTTCGAAAGAGATATATAACCATCAGTGAAATCCTTCTGATACTTTTCATTTTCATTTATTTTTTTCCTTTTTTATTTTTGAAAAATATTTTTTGTTGAAAAATAATTTGTGAATGCAATACACTTTTTTTTTCTGGAACATGTTTTTTTTTATGGAAAAAATAACGGTAAGACTAAAGTGACAAAAAATAAAAAATTTGAGGACGTGAATGATAAAAACTAAAGGCTTAGGATGAACATGGTAAAATTACGAAAGATTGAGAATTAAAAGTGTCAATTACCCTAAAATAATGGACATAATATCCAAGTCTATGAACCAATCCCTCCACTCACTCTTCGGTACGAGAAAGTCTTCAGTGAAACGGTTATACCACGTAAGTGATACTGATATTCAATTAGAATTTAACATTTATATATTTGTCTAATTAAAACTCATCATTTATTAGGTTTTTTTAATTTTTTTAATTTATATATTATTTTCAATTAGTGATCACCATTTATTTAAGTTTTTTTATATTTCTTAAAGATTTTTTAGAATTTAATAACTATAGTTGTGTAATTATTGCTTACAAGTCAAGTTTCGATTGAACGAATATATCAAATCATCATCATCTATATAATATAATCGTTCGACTGAATATTTTCTCGAGATAGCTAACACCACAATCATTCTGCCAATTCTGTCACTCAATAGACATGTTTTTTAATATATTTATCCTTGATCTCCCTACCCTTCCCGCCACACCGCCATCGTCGCACTCCTACCGATGCCCATGCTTAATTCCTCCTTTGCCTTGTTACTCACTTCCTCTAGTAAATCTTCATCAATCCACCTTCCTCAATAGTTCATTTTCTAACGCTCCATGAAACTCCAATTTCGACATTCGCATTCGACTCGGTGGAAAGCTTTTCACATGTCTGTAATTTCATCAGTCCATTCCTCTATTTCATCCTTCCAACTCGGTGGAAAGCTTCTCATAGGTCTGTAATTCATCATTTCGTTCCTCTATTTCATCCTTCCATCGTCTTTTCAACCTTCCACCACGGCCACTAGAAGAGCCAATGTCCTCAACTTGGTGCTGCCTTTGATTCGGTCATGTCCCTCTCTGTCAAGTTTGTCCCTCACTCCCAATTCAAAGATCCTCTTCTTCAAGGCACTTGATTTCTAGCTATTCGTCAGAGGTTAACGGTCCTCGGCCAAAGAGGAAACGCCCTCTCAAAGGTCTCCAACAGATCGGTGATTGCACAAGCTGTAGGAAACTTTGATCAGCTCACATGTGGACCCACTGAGCCAAACTAGAACACGATCCTCTCCAGATTGGATCATTATTACCTCTCTTTAATGTATTTTATCCTTATTATGTAGATGACTTCGTACGATTAAATTGGAGGTTAGCTAATAAATTATGCTGTACTTAGTCCTAATAATTATTACTTGTCCAAAAGATAAAGCATTTGCCAGTTTTCTTACTGAAATATTATAAGAGATATATCACTATATAACTTTTAATTTTATTTGAAATTAGAAATGAAATATATAAACACCTCATTTTCCCCCAGAACAGGTATGAATTTCGATAGTCATTTTCCATATCTTCTTTTTTTCACTTAAAATGGAACAAAAGCAAGTTGGGAATTGTTAATAGAGAAAATTTACAAGGTAATATATGTTGGATGAGGCCGCAATCAATCTTGCCTGCTCTGTTCATGTGTACAGAATTTAACGGAGAGGAACTATCGATTTTTCAAGAGCAGGTTTGGTCGACTGTTACTTTGGTTTGACAAATTGTGCGTGTACTTCGGGAGAAATTGCTGTCTTCGCCAAGAGATCAGTACCGTCTTCAAGCAAGGATGCTGACCCTTACTTGTACGTTCATATCACACATACAATAGTAGCATATATTTTACTGCAGTTGAATGAAAATTACAACAATTTTTTTAAATCTTAGTTAAAAGAATTTACCTCAGGAGGACTTTACCCTTAGTGGGTCCACCTACTCGAATTATATCATTTAAGGTCTGTTGGGCTCATGAATACTAATAACTCAGACCGAAAAGATAGAGTTATTCGTGAGAATGACAGGAATATATGAGAATTTTAGGAATATTTATGACCATATTAGTAAGCCCATTATGATAGATTAGAAACTAATATTTTTTTTCTTTTTTGTTCGATAAAGGAGAATTCATTACGACTATTTATTAGGTTACATAGATGCCAATAACTGATAATGAAGTATTAACTGTCTAGATGTACTTAATTCACTACTATCATTGTAGTTTTTTGCAATAATTGTTCGATATCATAGTAAAGGATGTAATTTTAGTGTAGTGACACAAGATTTCGACTGACAACCCAGAGGTTTTGAGTTCAATCATTGCCATGGGACTAATGATGCAAGCCATATATCATTTCTCAACAGCAACATTCTTACACCAACAAACTTTACTTTTGAAGATAATGTATTAAAGTTTGTATTATCAGTGTAACTTTTCGTATTCATCCTGATTGCAAATGTGTTTCCTAGATTAGTTTTTGATGTTGTCACTATGAATAAATATAATTGCCCTGTCTTATCTCATTTATTTTTCACGGACAATTCATTACTTTTGTTGAAAGTTACTGAGAGAAATCTGCTTATATAAAATAGATCATTGAGATTTATTGTAGAGCTACTAGCTAGGTAGTTAACCTTCATAAGTCTTCATTGTTTTTAGTAAAAATTCCATAGAGGAAACTAGAAGTAGAGTTTGATAGGTACTTGGCATCTCATGATTACTTGATGGAAAATATATGGGGATGTCAGCTAAATAAAGAAAGTAAAATGCATTGTCTTAGTTGGCAGAAGCTCACTAAAATTAAAGAAGAATGTGGCATGTGACTCAAGGAGCTGTTGGGTTTTAATGAAGCAATGCTAATGAAGATGGCCTAAAAAATCTATTAGGGGCCTAATTCTTTGCTTAGCAGAATTTGAAAGGAACGAATTTCCCAAGAGGGGATTTTATGGAGGCAAGGACCAAGAGCAACATAGATGTGGAGTAGCTTTCTAGCGGGAAAGGAGAACTTTTTTTTATATAAGTAACAAGAATTCATTTATGATTTAATGAACAAAGTACATGAGAGGGTATACAAAGCACATTACAGATATAAGAATTGTTAATGAAGCTCGAGACTAGTATAGATGTAGAGAGAAAGACTTCCATGCCTTTCCGTTGGACTCCTCATAGTATTGAAGTCACTTGCAATACACCATGGAATGACCCATATGCTTCTCACATTCTCAAGTTCAGTCCAAAAATCATTACGAATTCTCTCATCATTTGGGCAATAAACTGCAGATATACACCATATAAAACCATCACTGATACCCTTAAATTTAAAAGAGATGGAGAAAGTGCTGCACAACTCATCTATTTTCTCGAAGAGCCTATTGTCCCAAATAAGTAGACCACCTCTTGATCTTCTTGATGAGGACAGTAAGCACAGTCCAAGTGTGAGTCATACCATAAACTTCTTACCACCCTCAGAGATATCTTCTCCATTTTAGTTTCTTGCAGAGCTAGAATTTGAGGATGGTGTTGCATCAAGAAATTCCTTAGAATGGCCCGTTTCTTTTTACAATTCAAACCATGAACATTCCAAGAGATTATCTTCAGAATAATTGAGCAACTCGAGCAGCCCCTGACGATTTCCTGGTGGATACTTTATATGGAAACATCTGAGGTCTTTTGTCATAATTAATAGAGGTTCCGAGCCTCTTAAGTTCACGAGCAGTTCTTGAGCCCTCTGAAATTGGTTCAACAACACAAGCAGGCGTTTGGCTCTTCTTTATTGCTTCAAAAAGCTCGATGACCTCATCTTCATGACCATTGAAAGAGAGACCTAACGATTTTGTAAAATGCCCTATCTTGCTCAAAATCCAGCTTGAGATTTTCACAGGAGGATATGATTGCAAAAATTGATTATTTTCAACCTCACCCAAATTGAAATACATAGGAGTGACACTAACAATAACATTCTTATCACTATGGAGAGACTTACATAGAGCCAAAGCTACCTTAGCAGGATTTGGAGAAGGAATGCAAGCATCCTAAATGTCCTCTAAAATCATGGGTCATGTCATCCTCAAAACTAAGTGAACATGAAGAGTTATGAAGATCATCAAAGTTTGATGTGCTATAGAGTTGGAAAATTGTATAA
Source organism: Lagerstroemia speciosa (assembly GCA_037672795.1). Lineage (NCBI taxonomy): Eukaryota > Viridiplantae > Streptophyta > Magnoliopsida > Myrtales > Lythraceae > Lagerstroemia > Lagerstroemia speciosa. The sequence continues at coordinate 4,580,766 of CM075289.1, read as the reverse complement.
GAGTCAAGTCAGATATCTTTCGTAAGAATCATCGCTCCATTTACTGCCATGCATGAAGCTGAAGCTTCATTTTATGCATCCACTTCTATCATATGCATTTTCTCCATAGATTCATCGAAATATTCCTCTGAAATAGTACATGAGCCTTAAATATGCCACAATTCTTTCAAAGCAATGGTCCATTCTTTTTCATGAGCCGCCAAGATAATTGCCCCATTGAGTTCCTGACCATCTAAGATATCCAGCTCTAAGAATCGTTTGGGTCTAGGGAGCGAGTTGGCCTCTTTAGATCCATTAGCGAAAAAGACAAATGTCTTCGAGACAACTTCCTAATGCTGAGATACACCCCTTACATATTTGCGAGGCCTCAGATCTCTTTTTTTTTCTGCAGTGTTTTCCATGTGTTATCAACAGCTGTTCTCATGGGAATTTCTATCACAAAACAAGGAGGCTTTCTATTTCTTCTATGAAAATGCCTTTGCATGAGCTAACGGTTCATCTGCCTCTAACCAAGAAAAAGGCGTTCGTTCATTTGCCTCTTACCAAATTCGTCTGAATAGCAATTATCTTTGAGTAATGAGGTATAAGAAACCGTTGAGCTTTGTTGATGAAGACCTTGGATGTTTTTGACACAAGTGGAGGGGTAGAAATATGTTGGTGATGAACTTCCAGAGGGATTCTAAATATCTTTAGCAAACAAAACACCTCTCAACAACTGAGTAAAAGCTTCCCAACCCCAGGCTCTCACCCCTTCTGGGATGAAAACAAAATCGAGAGCTGCATAATTTCTCATAGAGTTATGATGAACTTCTAATAGATATGCACGGTCATTATCCCTGATCTTTTTGACAAGATTTTTTGGGGAGGAGGCCGCCATAAAACCTTCCATGTACCTCCAAAGTCATTGTAATCCTTCATATCCAATGATGATGGACTTCGAATATGAAGTGCTTCTCTCGATTATCTTGTTGCACAAATGAGTAGAGAACTTATCTAGATGTATTTCGAAAGTTTTACACTCAATCTGAAAAATCTTCCTAATCATCCTGTAATACTAATGCTTTGTGAAAGATGACTGCAAAATAGTGGCCGACAAGATGGACAATCAGCAGAGCTTGGGGTCTTCGTGATCTCCATGGACGAAAGCTCGAACTAAGGTGAAAAGTGGCGCAGGGAAGCGACAGAGAGAGAGAGAGAGAGAGAGAGAGAGAGAGAGGGAATCCAAATGGAGTCTTCTTTCCACATCTAGAAGGATGTGGAGAGTAGGTGATGGGCAAAACATCCACATTTGGAAGGATGCCTGGGTGCCTAGACTTCCAACTAGAAGGCCTAGAGTGTTTTGCCTAGCTAAGAATAGTATTAATCTGAAAGTGTGTAGCTTGATTGATAAAGATCTATGGTGCTGAAAGTACTCAAAAAGCATATAAGTGAAGAGGATCTTGGAGTGATTGAAGGGATTCCTTTGTTAAAGAATAATGAAGCTAATAGACTTGTTTGGCCTTATGAAAAAAAAGGGATGTTAATTTATGTGTATATGAGAAAAGATGGTTCAAAGAAAGAAAGTAAGAAGGGAAGCTATTCACATTTTGTTAAGAAGGAGGTTTTGAAGTATAGATGGAAGATTGATTGTTTATCAAAAATCAAGAATTTCATTTAGAGGGTGGTTTCTGATGTTATTGCTATTAAAAGTAACTTGATGACACAGACATCAAGTGTCATCATCACATAATAAAAACAATTTGAAGCAAATAATTGAATACTACATTGAAGCTAAGTTTCATCACTTCTTTGCATGACTGAACAACTATATGTAGAAGAGAAGCATCATCGCAGCAACTAAAGAGCTTCTTTGTTATGATCCATGCTCGCTTATCACTATATTATAATTTGTTTAATGACCAAAAAAAAAAAACAAGAAGATCGTAATGTTCCTACATTCATCTCTTGCCTAAAGGAGGAAGAAATCCTTGGTGATGGAAGTTAAGATTCCTTTATGTTCAATGTCAACATGGCAAAGTTTATGCTTGTAATGAACGTGCTAGAAAATTGCTTCTGGCACTTGATCTCTTCCCGCACGCAACTCATATGCAACTAATCCTCATAACTTTCAGATTAGACAGCATCAGTATCAATTTCAGTATACACAGAAGGGGAAAGGAATTATATTCCTTCTAAAAGTGATTAAAGATTAGAATGCTGGATTTTCTTTTATTTGATAAATAGAATAGGAGATGGAGCGAGAGAGAGACAGAGAGAGATGGGGCAAAGAGCGAAGGAAGGAAAAATAAGATTGAGAGCATTAATTGACATCATTTCTTTTTTTTTATTAGTAAAAAGATAGGTAATAAAAGTAGCGATTTAGCCACTCCTGCTATGTAATGTTTGGACTTCCGTATTCAATTATAAACACATCAGATAAACTAAATAACAAGTACTAGCACGAGCTCCATCAACGTAGCACTACCAAAGGTCTAATCTAGTTTAAGAAATTGGTATCTACCAAGTCACAGACTCAAGAGTCTCTTCTGATAATATTACTCATAACAAGATTTGAACATGTGATATCAATATCACCAAATCGCATGAGAGCAAGAATTAACTACTAGACCACCTCTCCTAATGGTAAAATTCAGCCTTACATCTTTTCTTTTTTTCCTTTTGATAAAAAGGAGATAAAACTATACTTGACTAGCCAAAGGAACATGTAGGTCATCGAGGCACTGAGCCCTACAATTATAGGATAATAGACTCTAATACAGTCTTTGCATAGAACGTTATGCAACTCTATTGAGGGCTCATTAAAAAAAGTACAGCTTGAGTTAATACTCAATAGTTAGAAGCTCCCTTGCTTCCTTTACCAGGAAATTTGCTACTGATTTACTTCCCTTAATATGTGGTTTGCTCGACACTCCCTAAAGTCCCAAAACATGCTCCTCCATTCCCACATTATGGGTTTTAGAAATAAATTCTCAGATGAGTTGTGCCAAAATAAATCAAAAAGTACCTTGATATCCCACTCAACGTGCAAGAACCGGATGCATAACCTTCGTGCAGTTTGTAGTCTCTCTTGCAGGGTCTAGCACTCCACTAGTAGGCTATTTGCCAGTCCCACATGCGTAATAAAAACCCAATCTAGCCTCCATTGGAGTCTAGTAATAGGCAACCCACTCTCGCCCTTCCAGTTGTACTATCTACTGATTTATCATTATTGAGTTTTAGCTACATCGAAGATGGAGACATCCATCTTGGTAAGGACCAGATGCGTAGCCACCTTTTGTCCTCTGAATCGATTTGGGCAAACTCCATGGCTCTTCGAATGCATACCCATGCTAGATCACTACCTAATTTCTTCTCTTCAGGATCCAAGCATTGCGTTGCTTCTAGAGCCCCATAAAGCTTGAGGCAATAAAATGCTCCAGGGCATGTTCGAGACATGAATCTCATGCGCCTAACAATTGGCCCTAATCCATTCCTTGATTAAATTCGAGAATGACACTCTTTTGGATATTGGGATACCAAAATCATTTCAAAAGTATATTGTTAGTGGGTTGCAAAATATGCTTAATGGATTCTATCTGGTTACCACATATGCTGGACGATTCGGGAATGCTTGTCCCCCTTCGTGCTAAGATTTCCACAATCAATATCTTCCTGTGACAACAAAGTCAAAAGAAAAATTGGATGAGTGGCTAAGTTTTTAATTTTCCAGAGCCATTCCCATTTTTTGGAGGGATCCCATCTACATACAAGTTCTTATACCGAATTCATGTTGAAAAGACCTAAAGTGAAAAATTCCAGGCTCGGATGTCTCCACCTCTGTCATCTCTCGTATCTCGAGAGGTAGTTTGACGGACATCCGGGACAGATCCTCTTAAGACATCACATACCAGTAACAAAGCATCGTCGTGGTCCAGAAATAAGGTTTCATAAAATACATGCACTCGACCACTCATGCCCCCAAAGGTTCATACTCTAGCCTTCCCCAATAACTAGGCATCTTTTTCTTTGGCTAGCCAGACAACCCAAAGTTTTGGAGGCTTTTTAAATTGTTTTTAAAATTTTTGTAACGGTTGTTAGTAAAAAGAGGTCTGCCATTATTCGTTGACCGATATTGATGATGAGGTTCATATTGCCAAATGTCACGTTTTCATTGGGCTAAGATACCAGCTAGGAGGACTGACCTTGCATTGTTGCTCCATGGAAGACTTCCTGCAAAAAAATATCCCCCATAACTTTTTTCGATAATTAAAATATTATATTAAGCTAGAAATTAACTACACTTGGGGCCCTAGTGTTAGACAATTCACTTCGCAAACAGAGCGCAGGGCCTCCCCAACAAAATGCAACCCACAAACTTTAACATCTATTTTAGAAAAGAAATTAACTGGAGTGTTCGATTTTCTAGGGATCCAAGGGCAATCCCAAAACTCAAAGTTCCTTAGGTATCTTCTTATCTCCAAAAAGAGGCTTTTAATTTCCCAGTGTGCTAGGTCCCTTTCGTTCACTGCTTCGACCAAGGTCCTAGCATCAGTGTAGAAAATAACTTTCTTCCATCCTTTTTTGCAAGCGATTTGAATTGATACCAGCAGGCTTCAGCTTCGGCTTGCAGAGGACTGAAGGTACGTTTCTGTTCGTGCCAGGCACAGAGTTTGAGTGATTGGTCGTTCATTGCAATTCCGAACAATCCTGCTATTAAGTCCTTCCACAAAGCATCCGAGCACACACAGATGGTACCTTCTGGGCCTGTCAAGGTATGCTTGCTTTCCTCTTCGCTTGAGCCCATAGTGCCGTCCGTCCTTCTGAATTTTTAGTGCTCTCGAAATAGATCGTGGATTCTTGAAATAAATTTTGTCAAATTAGGTTCGATAGAATTATGCATTGCACGATTGCGTAAATCCCACCCATATAGCACAATACAATGGCATTAAAGAGAGCAAACTCATTTGGATCAATGAGGTTCAAAATGAATTCTTTCGGTGGGCAGATCAAAAAACTAGCTAGGTCCATAACTGATCGTTAATTCCACTTCCCTGTCTCTCTCGCACTCAGCTTCTACGCGGTGGTAAGTTTCGCAATCCCTCTTTAATGAAACCACACCTTCGCACGAAAATTTTGAGTTCTTTCTCAAATCATTGTTATGGCGGACGGATCTGCTTCAATTTGATTTTCTGAAGCGCCCCTCAGAGGTTTGTTTGATGGAATTCCTGTTCTCCGTTTCTTGTTGATGTTCCGCAGGTTCCTGAGACGGCAGTTACCAGGCCAAACAACCTTGAGCGGTCCGATACCTTTCCCTGCCTAAGCTGAACTGTTGCCGGCACTCTTCATCCTTGATTGGGTGATTGTATTTTCAAATCGCTGGAGAAAGGATAAGATTGGAAGGGTGAGATAAAGGGTTCCTTGGCAATCATGGGAGTGTTATGCAGTGGATGGCGCCGTTTTCTCATCTGTGTCCCTCTTCTGTTCATTGTCCCCAATTTATTTTCTGGTGATGGTCCTTTCTCTTTCGTGTTCCCGATTTACTTTGATCTTTGTGTTGCATGAGGAGCGCACGCAAGAATGTAGAAGGATTGAGAATGACCGGGTATCTTTGTCTCAGTGAAGCAATTCCAACAAGACCCACCCAAGCAAGACCTGCCCAAGAAGTCAGGAAACAAGTTTGATCACCTTGTACTTGGCCCTGCAGCTGGTCAAGGCTTGCCTAACCGTTTACAATGCGAAGGTTCCTTTCTCTTATACCTCCATTGAAGATGCATCAGCTTGCTTATTCTATAACATTTTCAGTCATCATAATTGTCATGTCTTCTTGGAAATCAGACATTGATTTTCATTTATTGAAATAGCGAATCAGGGAAGAGAAGGAGAAGAAGAAGCAGAATATGCACTTAAGATGAAAGCACTGATTTTCCACGATCTGCATGATTTTGCAGGCACTAAATCTCTCAACAAGACTCAATCTTCAACCAACCGCAGGGTCAATGCCGTGGAACCCATAGTCTTTGTTACTGTTTTTTCCGTCTATAACTTCTCTGCTGATGCATCGAGGGTCACTGTTGGGAATATCTCATACAGTAAAGTGGAGAGATCGATGGCCATCTTAAATGTCTTCATCAATTTTATTCAGGTAAGTTTTAATTGAATCCAGAAGTCTATTGAAGGACATCTTTTTGCAGTATTTGTGTGAACTATCTTCTTTGAGATGCAGTGATATAAAGGCATCTTTTTGCAGTATTTCTCTGAACTATTTTCTTTGAGATGCAATGAGATGAGAGCGGACTAGAAAAGAGCTTCTTGCCTAGGGAAGTTATCTGAATTCAGAGAATGGTCTCTTAACTCTTTGCTTTTCTAACTCTAAGCAACTTATGAGGGCACTGACAATAGTTAATCAGTGGGAAGTTCAATATTAATGTTTTGGTCTTCAACTGTTAAATTTTGTTGAGTCTGATTGTATTTGCAAGTCCATATTTCATCAAGGTTTTGGGTTGATTTTTGCCACTATTAGTTCAATTTACAGGTAGGAAACCTGTGAGTTGTGACGCATTGTCCATATGCCTTTGCACTTTATAGACTGTATTTGTCAAATTCCTCTTGGAACGGCTTTACTTCAGTAGGATCAGTGTATAATAGCAACTGTGATGTTGGTATTTCATATTTGTTGAAAATGGTCTTTTCGATCAGGACCTTGCTAGACTTAAGAAGCATTGTTTGAGTTCCTTTAATTGCAATTTTTGCAGGAGACAATGCCACAGAGTGATGTGATTATTCTTACTGATCCTGCATCCGACCTATACGTGAACAGGAGAGCTGTTTCTGTGTATCCAATTCCAGGTGAATATTCACGAGAGAAGTTGATGCTTCAAAGAATCAGGTCTTACATTGTAAGAGAAATGTGCTTTAAGAATGTATACGTTTCTTATTCTATGTGAAAAATAGAGCATTTATGTTTGCATTAAAAACTTTCTGTTCATTCTAAATTATCATTAAGAAAATTCTCCATTTGACTTCTTTTTGTATAAAGCAGTCTTTCCAATAAAATGTCTTGCATCAAAATTCCCAGCGTTGACGTCTTTGTACAAAGCAATTTTTTCCACTAAAGAATCTCTTCACAACTTACAGAAAGTTTCTTAAGTTGTACCTGCTGTTTCTTTTATTCTTCAGGCTTTTCTTGACAAAAGGCTCAAGGAGTACAATCAGAAGGATGTGCGTCATTACATTTTCACTGATTCAGACATAGCAGTTGTCAATGATCTACGCCAGATGTTTCTGGACTATCCTGATTTTCACCTGGCCCTTACCTTTCGGAACAACAAGCAACAACCTGTTAATTCAGGTTTCATTGCAGTCCGGGGTACTTATGATGGGATTACAAGGTATATGTATCAATGATTCATACACTTGTTTGTTCTTTTCATCTATGTCATAGCCCATAGGTGAATAGTGGAGCTCGGCTTTAGCTTCAAATTATCTTACAGCATGGGACAAGATTTGAGCTGTTGTTCTGCTTTTCTGGAAATCTTTGGATTAATAGATCCCTTCTTTGGCTAGGGAATGTGGCAAAAATAGGCTGCAAACTGAGCAGTAGTCTGATCTGGATTGGAGCAGATACAAGGCCCAAAAAGAAAAAATTGAGATGGATTTATTTAGAGTTTCAATTGGTCCAACAGGATACTGTAAAATGAAATATCTAAGTAACTACATCAGAAACCCTTAACTTCATAAATTGTTTTATGGAAAAGACAGTTATAAACAAGCTTGGCTAGTTCCTTAGGGAAACGATGCACCATCTGGTTATGGGATCAATAGAAATCTTTGTTAAAAATTGTCAGGCAGTCAGTCCACTGCAGGATCTTTCTGACTTGCTTCTCCTGTCAAATTTTTTTAAAACTGTATTGCAAATACTTAAATTGTTAAGCTATCGGCATGTTGGTCCATAGGACTGATGAACCTCGGACAATCATCCGCATCTCATGCATATGAAATCTCATCAGTGCTTAAGCTTCTGCTAAAATTCTTTTCTCACTCCTATAATAAGCTTCCTCCTCCTCCTCCTCCTCCTCCTCCTCCTCATGTTCTCTCTTGTCACTTAAAATTTCTTACAAGACAAGGTTAGTCTTTGATATCATTATGTTTATCTCTCAAAGATGATTAATAAAGGAGATTGTGACCTGAAACTGAATATAGGGCAGCAGCTTTCTTGCGGAGAGTATTAGGAGTTTACACTTCCAAGTACATGAGTGCTTCCCGAATGCTTGGAGATCAGTTGGCTCTTGCATGGGTTGTGGCTTCTGAGCCTTCTTTTGATGCAAAGAGATACAACAGACACGAACCTTTCATGCAAGATATCACTGGTGCTTCTGTTCTCTTTTTGCCATGTGCAATCTATAATTGGACCCCACCTGAGGGGGCGGGTCAGTTCCATGGCATGCCTCTGGATGTCAAGGTATTGTCTGAATAGATATATTTTTGTTATGCTTTAATTGCTTATGTCCACCTCCTAAACTTGATCAGACTGTGCACTGGCCAAGTAGGTTTTCCTGGATATCCAGTGGCTTAATGCGTTCATCTAGATTCCAAAAACCTGGAAGAAGGATTATTTGGCAACATAAAATCATTTAATCTTAAGGTGAAGAGGAAACAGTACAATACCTAGGCCTCCGCAGGATAGAGCTGAACCTGCCCATTTAGAGCAAAAAACCAACAATACAGTACCCTCTACTTGTGCAGGTTCTCTGATAAGCAGATTGCCCTGGGATCTTGACTCATGGTCTAAATGGATGGTAGTTTAATGGTTTTGAGAGCTTATCTAGTCAGAACCTCTCAGGATTTCCTATGGCAAATTTACAAGATCACGGGATAACTTTTATCTCATATCTTTCTTCTTTTTCTACTGGCGACAGGTCGTGCACTTCAAAGGTTCAAGAAAACGCTTAATGCTTGAATCCTGGAACTTCTATAACTCAACCTCAGATATTTCTGATATATTGTGCCTAATATTACGCAGTGGAAGAACAAAGTACGATTTCTGATCTATAAGGGCTTTGATTTGTTTCGGGACTCGTATTTCACTTTTTTCATTTGGGGAACATTTCGTGAGAAATGTTTGCGGAAAAGAGAGCTCAGTCAATTGTATTTAGCTTTAGCAATGCAGTGAAAGGAACAGCAACAGTGTTTGGTCCATTAGCTTTAACGGTTGTTTTGTGTGACTGGGGGACATACTAAAGCAGCTACCATTCCTTGTTTGTTCTGTTTTTGGAGTTGTAGCAATTCAACATAGTGCTCTGCCCTATCGGCATTTCTTGTTAATCCATACCCGAAGAGGAGAGTTTGATATTTCCTAATGAGACTTAGTAAATTAGCAAATTACTAGAAGTCTGTCTTTTAATATAATGCAGTGTTAGGAGTACTGAGTAATAGTCAAGAAGATTGAAAATCTGCTGAAGTATAATTAACTGGTCAAACTAACTACAGTTGCTCATTTTGTCTCTAGCATGGGTTTGCAGAAACTGGTTCAGGGTAGCAAGCCCGAACTAGAACTGGTTTAGGGGAAAAATCTGATTGATTTAAACAGGTTTGCCGGTTCTTTGCCTGTTCTTATTCTATTCTCTGTGAATCTTTTTCTGTGGCACCGAGTGTTTGTGCCCTTAGCATGTTTGTGTTCTGCTTGAATGGCATTGTTGAGCTACAGCAGGAAGGAAAATAATATGTTACTTCCGGGCGCCCGGTGGTTGGAAGTCTTGTCTGGCAAAAGCTGCATTTACAGAAAGAAAGGTTTGATTTTGATCCTTTCAAAACTTGCTTAGGGACTGTTGAAATCTCAAGGTACTCACTGCCCGGGACGATAATTTAGTCTATAAAGCGATGCTTCGGGGATGAGAGCTTTCATTGCTTATTACGACTTTTGAAGTTATGAACTCTGCTTTTGAAGTTTTCTGTTAAATTTCTGTGCAGTTCTTCAGCAGGATCGGCTGATTAACTGGGAATGCAACATATATATGTCAAGGAATGTTTTCCCAAAAGATCTGGGTTTCATATACATATCTGGGCATACAGTTACATGGTGGTCTATCCAGCCAACTGGCTACTACAGAATATGTGGGATCTGTGCTTCGTCTGGAGGCCTAACTCTGACTAATCCAAGTTCGAGCCGGACAGATTTACTAAGAGATCTCCTATTCATGAAATTTTTACACTCACAAGAGTCAAACCCGAGATCTTATTTAAATACAAGAGATGACGAACCATCTTAATCAATTCATGGTCAGTTTTTTTTTTTTTTTACTAATCCAGGTTCGAGCGAGATCGGTCCATTTCAATGATGAATTTTTTACAGTCACAAGAATCGAATCTGAAAGTTTATTTAAAAGGGAGAGATATCGAATTATTTTAACTAATTCCTTATGGTTGGCTATTTGTTTGATAAGTTAGGAGAGGAAAAAAATGACAGCTCATCTTAATTAACCTATTTCTTTCAGAATTCTCAAGAAAACTCTCTTCTTGTTCGTTACAAAGGAAAAATGAAGGGTTTGGGTTCACTCAAAGATCCTGATCTGCTTTCACAATTCTTATGATGCTGGGTTAAGATGCTGCCTAGGAAAATACAGCAGCTAAGCTGTCTCACTTTCATCTTCTCGTTTCTCGAGTGCCATTGACTTATACCGCTTCGAACACATAACAAAAATGCCCAAGTTGAGCGCCATGATCGCCGCCGACAAGAAGAAGAACCGGTCGAGATGGCCGTCGTTGAGGTTTGGTGGCACCCACCCAGGCTCCCCGTTCCTCGAGGTCATGTCCATCACCAGCGACAGGATCATGCTGCAGACATAACATCCTATGGCCGAGGAAGACATCGACAGTGCGATCCCGATGCTCCTCAGTGCGTCGGGAGTCTGCGACGAGAAGAACTCCATCTGGGCCACGTACACGAACGCCTCCGAAACACCGACAAGAACGTACTGAGGAGTCTGCCAGAATATGCTCAGCGAGCTCTTCTCCTCCCCAGTGTCGGAGGCAAAGGCCAGCCTCTGCCGCTCCACGAGCCCGGCAAGGATCATGGCCGCCACGGCGATCCCCAGCCCAATACCGATCCTCTTGAGCTCGCTCGGCTGCTTTGGCTTCCTCTTGGTGAGTTTCACGAAAGCGGGAACGATGAGCTTGTCATACAGTACGATGAAGGCCGAGGTGCTGACGATGTCGAAGGCAGTCATGCTCGCCGGGGGTACGTGAAAGTTTGAGAATGCCCTCGTGTCCATGGCCGCTCCCTGCTCGACGAACAGGGAGAGCATCTGGATGAACACCATGGATGATAGGATCGTACAGAGCCAGATTGGTAGCAGCCTCAGGATGCACTTCACCTCTTCGACCTGTGTGATCGTGCAGAGGTGCCACGGGTTCCCCATCTGCCCTCCTTCGGCAAGGATGTTCTTCTTGTCCGCTTCTGCGACGATGGCCGCTCGATCGAGAAACCTGTTTTAGAAGGAAGATCGTCAGCAAAGGAACTGCAAATTTCATTCGGTTCTTCGTCTCCGGAGCTCGTTTTCTCGGGGTGAAAATGGTTGTCGGGGTGAGAACTTTTTTTTCCGGTAATAATACCGAGAACCATTTAGAGAATGGGAAATCAACCTGATCAATTTTTTCAGCATCGTCTTTTAATATGATAATAATAGTAAGTATAAAATTAATAAAATAAAATTTACTTCAGTAAATGAGAATTACTTTGATGTCTTGATGTATTAATAAATTAAATAATATAAACATAGACTAAGTTTTAAGTTTTAAGAATATCAGTTTTATTTCTGTAATTTAATAAAAGGGGTAAATTATTAAATATAAATATTTTTTTTTGTATATTTTCAATTGTTCTCAGATTTTACTGGATTTTTCGAGTCAGGATCTGAACCTATTTTACTAATTTTTTATAAGCTATTTTACCAATTTTTATAAACCTTAAAAATCACCCGAATTTTATACAGGCATAAAAATTAGGTTTTTCGGATCGATTTCCGTCTATATTTCTTTTTCAGTTTTCCACCATTTTTCATAAAACATATGCACGAGAACAGAACTCGTACTTACTTGAAGCCACTAGTGTGGCAGATCTTCCTGGAACCCTTCACGTCTCCTTCCTCCACAAGCGTCTCGTAAAGTCCTTCCCCGTCCACCGGAACTTCGAGCTTAATCTTCCAGACGGAGGCAACGATCACCTGACTGAACCTCGAGAACGGGTTCCCCATCGGCTTGAAATGCCGGTACCTCATCGTCCGACACAACAGCAGCACGTACCCTGCGACAGAAAAACCGGCACACAGCCAGAACACGGGCACCCAGTGTCCCAGGCTCTCGATATAGACAAGCACGGTCTCGGAAACCAGGCATCCCAGGTTGAGTGCGACGTAGAAGTAACCGTAGAACGAGGATTTGGACTGCTTCTCTTCGGGGTCCTCCCCGTCGAACTGGTCGGCCCCGAGGCCGGCCAGCGCTGGTTCTGGCGCCCCATTTCCGATGGCGACGAGGTATATAGATACGTAAAACAGTGCCACCTCGAGGGGACTGTGAGGGTCACACGGCTCCCCAATCTTGCCGCAGCCACGAGGCTCGAGGAGGAACGATTGCGTGCAGAGGGTTGTGGATATTAATCCCTGTGAAAACGGTCAATCATAGCTATTTGTTTTAAGAGATTAATCTTATTAGGAAACAAGATAGCGTAATTTATGGGACCATAGTTTTTAGAACTGGGCCGAACATCAAGGGAATAATGGAGATGGAACAAGGATGACTTACAACGGCCAAGACAACCTCAAAGATGGCACAGGTTGTGAACCTGCCGAGGTAGGAGTCGCTGAGGAAGGCCCCAATCAAGGAGCTCAGGTACATGGTCCCGAGCCAGCGGCTGAACGTGTTGGCCGCCTCGGCATTGGTCTGCCTCAGCACTGACTTTGAGAACAACACCAAGTTCACCTCAACCCCGGCAAAAGCCATGGTTGTGAGCCCTTGATTCACTGGTACACGACACACACATAAGTAAAATCGACTGCTAGATGCTGCCAACGACCACGCATGTTACAAGTCTTATGTTAAAAAAGGAGGACCCCGAATGTTCCTAGTACTACTTTAAAATTCAGATGGGATACGGGCAAACTCCCGATGCGAAATACCGAGGGTCAAAATCATGTTTTGCTACATCTGAATCGTGAAAGGGCGGCATTCGATTGAGAATACCTAGTATCATCATAGCACAACCCCACCCGCCGGTTTGGCCCTTGATGGCCGGTCGACCGTGCCAGTCGAGAGAGCCATCTCTGGTCTTTGCAGCAACACTCTCCTCTCTGTTCTCCGACGCATCGACTGGAGCCACCTACACATCACAGAGGTTATTGCATATCACATTATTTGATAATCATCGTAAGAACTTCTCGATACAGACAAATACGGATCTAGAAGATCCAACTAAGGGGCGAAACTGAAGGAACTGCTTAAAAGAACGGATTTCATTATAGAGAAATAATATAAGATTTGATAGGTTTTTTCGAGTTCAAGACCCCGTTAATCAATAGATAATTTAACACGTTTATTTGCACAGGTCTGCATATTATCGTGTGGTCGGGAGCATACACGGTTCCATAGGAAAGTCCACAATCTGTGGTATCCGTGGTACTAATTCTCCAGTACCTGAAGCAAGAGCTCCAGCTGAGATTCACGGCCATCTGCCCGAACACAACCAGTTTCCTCGGTTTGCGTGGCCGCTCATTCTTTCGAGATTGGGTTCGAATTCTTCGGTTGCCGGACGGCGGACGGAACAGCAGATATTTAGACGGAGACCCTGTTGTTGGAAAATGTTATGAATTTTATGAGGATGAAGAATGCCGGCGGCGACATCTCCTGAATGTGTTTCAGGTTGAGGAGCGGGCCGAGTTCTCTCAATCTCTTCTCCAAAAGTTTTAAGTGAATTCCGCTAAATATGGTGTTCGAGTCGGCGAGTGTCACTTTCTAAATTACCGTACAAAATTACAAATGTTTAATAAAAATTAATTTGAGTAAAAAAATTGACTCCGCTACATTGTATTATCCAGCATTCATCGATTATCTGTTCAATCATTTTCGGCACGAGCCATGTTATCCTCAGGTGTTCTTTCCCTGAAAGGATGATAATTTGACCCGAATATGTGAAATCCAACCCGTGCACAGGTCAGGGCAGGTCTGGGTCAGCCATCAGACCTGACACGACCCACTATGCTATAGTGCATTATACTATTATATTTTAAAGTTAATTTTATTTTATTCATGAGTACCTTTATTTTAATAAATTGGACAAGAATAGCTCCATTTAATTTATTGAAATGGTGTAAATTTTAATTATTTTAAATTTATTTAATTATAATATTACAAATATGTAAATTTTTATCATATGATAATCACACTGGAAGTCCTATATGTTTGTCGATTTTTGCAAGCGAGTCCCAAATGTTTCAAAGTGTTAAATCAAATCGTATATATTATCCGCATTATAACATCGAGTTTTTTTCGTTATGTATTGTTACTTTAAGAGACGTATATCAGTGTCACATCAGCATAAAGTGACGGTATGTGACGGAAAGGACTCAATGTTGTAACGCGAATAATATATAGGACTTAATTTAACACTTTGAAATATTTAGAGCTCACTTACAAGAATTAACAAGTCTTTATTTCTTTAAAATTACATTTACTTAATATTTATTATTTCTTTTATAAACGAGGTTGATATGGGAATACGTGGTATTAGTTTTATATAAATATAGTTGTTAATATAAGTAAAAGAAGAAAAACACGTTTCAATAGGGCATGGGAATACGTGGTGAACCCTATCGTTCCTGAATTTAATAATTAGTAACATATTGGCTTACATACCATAAAATACAAAATATCTGGACTGTCACATTCATACCTCTAAGTATCACAACCAAATTTCAATTCTTTTTAAAGAAAAACATCTAAATATGGTATTAGGGTCACTGAAAGCGCAATTAATTCCATGAAAAGTTCATATTTTATGCAAACATTATGGGGGTAAATTTAGGTTTAATTATTGAATATTAAGTGATTTTTAATCTTTCTTCAATTATTCTCTAATTTTTTTTTATGAAATTCGGGTTTTAAATTTAATTTAAATGATTTCCGAGTTTGGTGATTTTTTTTTCAAGACGAGTCTTGATGAGATGGGAATGAATTGTTGAAGAATCGATGCAGTCAATTAAAAGGAGTTATGCTCAAAGTCCTGTAATAAAAGTATAGCAAATATTGTATCAATGGAAAACTGTCGAGTTAAGAGTTCAATGCATATAGCCGAACGTGAATGGGAGTCGAAACCAGGAAGATACAACTAATTAAAGAAAACTGATCAGTAGAGCTGGATTAGTTTACTCGAACTAGTTTCATTCGATTTTATCAGGAAACGTCCTCATGTGCATTCTGGAAGGTTTTTCGAGTGTTTTAAAGTTTGAAAAATGAGAGACGAGAAAATACCAGGAAAAGATCTTAAATTTGAAGGTATTATGAATGTACCAGTAATATATCTGGATTATTCAATATTGAACTTTCCTGACTATAAAAAGTAAGCCTGGTAATTTTTGACACGATATGATAACCCGACACGATATGACACCGAGTTAGGCGGGTTTGGGTCAAGCCTATTTAGACACGAACCCGTTTAGACACGAACCTGTACAAACACGATAAATAAACATGTTTAATCGGGTTTGAACATGTGTAACACGAGACGACACGTTTAAAAATGTTTATTCATTGTATTTACTAGTTATATATATATTGACCAATTTAATACATTTATATATAAAAAATTTATGATATAAAATATTACATGTATTACATGTATCATTATTATTAAAAATGATATTATATGATCAACAATTGACTAATCTTACTTACTTATTATACTAATTATCAATAAATATTATTATTTTAGTAATCATATCATATATTATTAGAATATAATTATATGTTATCGATATTTCTCATTAAATAGATCAACTCAGTTTAGACATGAATGTTTAAACACGAACTCATTTATACACGAAAAATAAATGTGTCATATCCAGATTATTAGGATTTCTAACCCAGACACGTTTAGATATGACACAGTTTCCGAGACCTAATAAAAAGACTCATGTCCGCAGTGAATAATACACACGAATATAAACGTGACACGTGGCTTCAATCATGATTTATTGTGGAGTAAAAAGGAGTAAATTCAAGTGATGAAGAAGGACGAATGATCAAGGGCGACGTCGAGATGTCAAGCCAACAATCTACTTCTCTACTCCACTCCTGTTCTTCTTTTATTCTGATTTCAATATCTTCTTCTTTGACCCAAGTTATGATTTTTATGATGAACTAATTCCCTCTTTTTTTCGAGAGACCAATGAATTCTAGTTTAATTTCTTAATTATTTATCTATTGATCATGTTTTTCGGTTGATTGTAGAATTTATATTCAATATTATTTATATTAATTCACTTTTAATGCTTTTTAGAGTCCACCAACTAGAATGATATTTAGGAGGGACCGATGCACTCGAGAGGAGAATTCGTGATCATGCCGGGATTATTATATCTTAATAACTTATTTCGAGAGGTATAAATTATTTGTGAGGAGTATCGAGAGATAACTGATCGTCTAGATATCCAATTTGGAATTAGAATTTAATGAACTTTTCCCATAATAATCGTCTAGAGATGGAGTAGGTTAATATCTTGAAACAAAGAATGCTTGTCTTTATTACACCGAAAGGTGGGTAAGAGAGGCTAAGAAATCTAAGGATAATAACATTAAAATCAATCGATAGCATAAGAATAGATGGATCGGGTTTGGAATAGAATTAGAGGGAGTTGTGAGCTTGAGCAACCCTAATTATCTGAATTCATGACTAATTGCTTTCTTGATCTTTACTTTTTTTTTAAAAAAATTGTTTTCTTTAATTTCTTCCTTGTTTAATTTTGAATTGGTTTGACTTGGAATTGCTATTACGAGTCTGGTGCTTACGCAATTGATGTTTTTTTATTTTTCATGGGAGTAATCTCTTATTTTTTCACTATATTCCTTGTTCGATACGCATATTATGTGCTCTATATTGTAACTGATAGTTTTTCTTTTCACCTAATAATTATTGAGTTTGGAATAGTTTATATGAAAAAAAATTACAAAAATATTATTATAAGGGAAGTCTATGAACATGACGAATAAGCATGGTATTTTTTGACATAATATGATAGCCTGACACGACACGATACAGAATTAGAGGGTTTTGGGTTAAGCTTTTTTAGATACGAACTCATTTAAACACGAACATATACAGACACGATAAATAAACGTGTTTAACTGGGTTTGAATCTGTATAACACGACATGACAGTTTAAATACGTTTATTAAATGTATTCACTATTTATATATATATTGACTCATTTAATATATTTATATATGAAACTTTTATGATATATTAAATATTGCATTCATTACATGAATCATTATTGTTAAAAATGTGTTATATGATCAATAATTGATTAATCTTACTTATTTATTGTACTAATTATCAATAAATATTATTATTTTAGCAATCATGTCATATATTATTATAGTATAATTATATATTGTCAATATTTCAGATTAATGGGTCAACCTGGTTTATACACGAACGTTTAGACATGAAAAAATAAATATTTCATATCCAGATCATCGAGATTTCTAACTCAGACACATTTAAACACGACACAACCCAATTTACTAGGCCCAATGATGACAGATAGAGAAATGGAAAGAAAGTTGATCGGAAAGTTGAACTGATAAAAATTCACGTCGAAAAAATTCTGACACCGAGTGCAAGTTTAGCTGCAATACGAGTCGTTTTGTTGAACAACCTAGAGAGAGAATTTCACTGCGAGCTGGCCTACAATGCTTTAGTTTGTCATGAACTATAATTTTTGTCATCAGCATTTTCTTCTTTTATTATTTTTATCATAAATATTTTTTTTAACTTATCTTCAACTTTTCATATTGGCACTTTTAATATTTTATTATTTTAATATTAAAAATATTAAATGGTAAGAATAATAATAAAATATTAAAAACTCAAAAAAAAAAAAAGGAAGGAAAAGTAACTGATATTTATTTTATTATTTGCAACAATTCGGTCCATCCCGAACCTTGCAGGATTCTCTGGATCGGGACTAGAATTTCTAGGGTTGATTTTTGTAAGTCTTGAAAACCATTTTAAGTTTGTATAGGACCTCTTAAACTAATTTTTTGGATCGTTTCGGTTGATTTTTGTTTTTTTGAACTTACACCCCTATTTATTGATTTATCACCGGTGGTCACCTCTTGCTAAGTGGTGACTGGCAATCCCCGAAAGGGAATGGTGATTATCGATAAATCTCCTTATGCATTTTTTCTATTTTTTTTAAAAATAATTATTTTATTATTATTCTTCTCTAAAAAAATCTTAATATTAAAATAATAAAAAAGTTAGAAGTGTCCTTTTGCAAGAAAAAAAGTTTGGGATCAAATCTATTCGTAAAAAAAGATTTATGATAAAAACAACTAAAGAACAAAAGATTGAGAACTAAATGTGCACTTTACTCGTTTCTTTTTCCGTATTGGATTATATCATTAGCCAGCTCACACACAAAGAGTAAGTCAAATGTCTTCACATTAATAACTCCTAATTAATGCGGTTAGGTTGTTTTCATTATTGTTGATTACTTAATTCTTTTACTTCCCTAAACACTGTTATTCTTTTGGTGCATAGCGTACCCCACTGCATGATATTAGAAAAATCTGATGGGTCTGATTAATTAGTATTCGAGTTCGGTCGGTCCACTGTGAGGTAGATACCCTCCCAACATGAATTCTCTCCATTCACATGACTTAAATTCGAGATCTTATTTAAGGAGAAGATATATCTTATAACCTCAATCAACCCATGTTAACACTATCATTTTTCTTTTTTCTTTTTTTTAATCAATTTTTCCTTCAAAGAACAGCTCTTGGTGAAACCATGTCAATATGTAATTATGAATGAACTTATTTGGATCCATTTATCTGTAGCCAGTTCACGAACCCAAAGATAATATAAGCTCGTTATAAAATAACATGGATTGATCATTGTAAATGCAAGAACCCATTTAAGGATGATTCTACGGTCGGCTAATTGGACCGAAAAATATGACCTATTAAGTGACGGAATCCAAATTACTCGTTCACCCCAACGTTTTTATATCTGATCGGCTGGTGCGCGGTTTCAATTTCTTAACTCTCGATGCCCCCTATAAAAATCAAACTTCTTGTTCGAAATTATCGCGTGCACATGATTTTATGATTGAATTTTGAATCTTCCAACTATTCTACAGAATTAAGGATGCTTCTATTGCTCTTGATTTATAATCAGGAAATTCTAGTTAATTTTTGTTATTAATGTTCATACTATTTTTATTTCTCTTTATTTCCTAATTACTTCTAAATTCACGAACATTCTTCATAATCTAAAAACAAAAATCTTCCGATTCAGAGCTAAGAAGTTTGAATTACTCTGGTTAGGCTATGCCCTTTTCCGATGTACTGCATGATATGCAGAAATTCATAGTGTATCGACTACCCACTAAAAAGAAAACTTTTTCAATAGCAAATTTTATCCGCTTAAAAGTGATTCTCGTATAGATTTGAATTAACAAGGATTACAATTCCTGATCTAGAGTCAAATGTAATGACTTGCTAAGGACGATGGCATTCTCTGCGAATTTTCATCTATGAGGGTTTCAAATGCTATTGCCATATACGACGGTTCTTTCTTTTCATTCTTTTTCAATTATAAGTGGAAAGTGATAAACAATGCAACGTTTCGTATAAAAGGCAAAATCACACACGAGGTAGCCCTGCATCTAACGTATAACACGTTATAATACTTGTGTGACGATACCAATGAATGGAATTAAAATTATTTTTATATTTATTTTTTGATTTTTAAAATTTTATAAAATAATATTGAAAATAACTTAATTTTATGAGTCAATTTATCTATAAATACTATCATGTAATGTCAAGGTTTTCCACCCCACAAATGGCTCTGTAGGGTCCACGTCCATGTGTTTTACTTTTTCATCCCAAATAATTGATAGCTGATTCATCCTATTAAATTTCCAATGAAAAATTCGAGGTAAGCTCTCCACATTTGATTAAAGTTCTTATATACTATATATATATATATATATATCAATCATAGGTTAGTTCACATGAGTAAAATGAGGATGTGTTTAACGAGCACGAGTTCTTTGGTTCGAAGGTGAAATATCACCTAAATATGTTCTCGTACATGAATTTATTTATATGTACGTATCCCAAACTTATGAAATATTATACATGAATTGATACTGTGTTCGAGGAGAATAATCACTTCATCATTAAAAGGAAAAAAAAAAAAAAAACCTAATACCTAGCAGTGTAATTGGTTTGCCATGTAACAGATATCACAAACTAATAAAATTTAACTATATTTATAATTATTTTTAATTTATTGTAACTATTTTAATAAAAAAATATTAAAATATACGAATTTTATTAATTTGTGAGATTACATAAATAGTATCATGTGGTATACCCATTACGAAGACTTACTCTACTGTTCAGTGCCACTGAAAGAGTGTGACTGTGGAGGATGCCAAGGCATTTCTATCGGGAAAGAACCCGAGATAATATATACGCAAACAGGCGAATTCAACTGTCGATGCCTGTACAATATTCTTTGTCGGTCGAGCCCAATGATATCAATATATGATCAATGATGCAGGATTGCTATAGATTGCTACAGCAATAGGTATTAGACATGTTTTTTAATAAAGGCCTAGTAGAGAAAAGTGGCAAAGGCCAAATGATGAAGGTAGGTAAAAGAAACCCATTAACACGATCATCATCCGATTTCGAGGAAATCGAGGGGCGGGAATTTAGGGTCCGGCTCGAGAAAACAACGACGAAAAGAATGTGCATTAACATGGCCTACAGATTGACGTGAAAACCCTGTACCCTCCGCCTTCATTTGATGGGAGAGCGGCCCAGTGGCGATCGCTTTCGCTAATCGAGGATGAGACGAACCCGGACCTTCCCAAAAAAGAATGTCTTTTCTAGAAGTGTTTCGGGTTCCTGTCTATGGATCGATTATTTAACTTCGAGGGTTGTGGGCAGATTCTAGCTGTTGTATCAAGAGAAGCAGTCCTGGGGTTTTTCTATTGAACTGTTTGATAAGAGTAGCATCCCGTGCAACGGTCCATTACACAATCGATTCTTTCGCTCGTAAGAAAAGTTTTCACGAAACAGCTCGATTGTCGGGTCAGACGGGAACAAACAACGCCGGCTTAGATAGAGAGAGAGGGAGGGGATGTGGGTAATGTATGTACCTTGAAGTTGAAGTCAGAGGATGAGGACCTTTCCCTTGTCTCCACATGCTCGCTTTTCTTCTTCCTCAAAAATCTCAATCCACAAAGACTGTGAGCGAGAGAAATTAGAGAGGGGGGGAGAGAAGAGGGTGCGATTGTGATGATGATGAGAGCGGTGTCGGGTCAGCAGATGAATGACATATATATAGAGAGAGAAAGAGAAACGGCTCTATTTGTCTTTATTATTATTATTTACCATTAAAGAAATATTAAAATTATACATATTTTTAGGAGGAAAAAAGAGGGTGAGAAGGTCGCAGTGACGAGGAGGCTTGCAAGCCCTTCTTCAATGAGTGCAGGGGTGGATTGAATGGTCACGGGATAATTGCTCTCTGAGCAGCTGGAATTATTTTAAAAATTTATACAAATTTAGTAATTTTTATCTATATT